>OX422142.1:10864606-11219961 GCA_949129095.1 Volucella bombylans | reverse complement strand
CCCTCTTCAGTGAAAATCTCAGTAAATTGCTGAATGTAGCGATGCGCATGCGTTCGTGTACCCAATGAAAACTGACACGCTTCCCCATTACGTTCGCCTACACGATAGTCACGATCCACATACAATTCACCCAGGTACTCGGAATTCATCGGCCTCTGATAAATGGACAACTTAATGTGATAGATTACGCTGCGCCCTTTATTGTCCTTACGTTCTGTTTCCAGAACATATTCTTCAATCAATTGTGGTTCACAATCAGTTGTATCCTTTGGCCATCCGTAGGTTTTAGCGAATTTTTCCACACCTATACTTTCCGGTACAGCCAATGGTGGATAGTCAAGATTGGGCGTGCGAATTGGCTTAATCACATCGCGCGGATTCTTCGGCAGTTTTGAAGCGAACGAGGACAAAACAGCTGCTGCAGCCGCCGCCGCAGCAGCATTTGTTGTGGAGCTTGCATTACTTGGATTATTACTATGACTATTGCTACTACTAATATTACTATTACCACTAGAGCTATTATTGCTACAATTTTGCCCACCTACACCATAGGAGACATTGCTCCCCACACCAATGCCACTATTGCCAGACGTTGTCGCTGCTGCATTTCCAGCTGCGGTACCGTGCAACGGCCTCGGTCGCTGCCTCAATCGTTGCAGATAATCACAAAGCTCAAGTCCATAGTTATGAGTGAATTGATCGATTTTTCTCTTACGATTGATGGCTATCTGTGAGTATTTTCGCATTTGACGGCGAATCTCATGTGTATTAAACATTTGCCGGACGAATTGACTGTTTATCTCATCCCGCCAATGCTGGGGTCTGGATCGAGGCACAGCGGCTCAGATGTTGCCAGAACTAATTCGCTCTCGAGCTGAAGCCTCTCCTCGTAGGTGGTGAGATTGGCGCGTCGCGCCAGCTTCTGCACATCGGAGTAAATGGTGTCGTTGGTGGGCCTTAACAGAACATGATAGATATCACAGCTATTTGATGAAATTGGAAAGGTTTGGCGGAAATCTCGTATCTGACAGATCACACAACCCGAATAGAAGACATTCGGTGTTCGCGTCTCTAAGAGATCTGATAGAAAACTTGGCAGCTGACCACTGTCGATGCATTGTAATAGATTGTCTACTTCATATGGCCAACGAAGTACTTCAACAAGATTGGCATCTTCGTCAGCATCTTCGGCAGTGTCGGCTGCTATCGTCCCATGAATGTCATCTTGATTGCTTATATGTGAAATTGTGTGCGATGTAGGTGGTGGCGCTAATAGATCATTATCGTGGTACTCATCATTATGTAGCAGATCAGTGGGGAGGGAGTTGTTATTGTTTATATTTACATTTGAGTTATACTTTTGTTGTTGCTGCTGCTGCTGCTGTTGTTGTTGTTTGTTGATTCGACTAGATGGGGAATTATTGTTGTTATTGTTGCTGGAGGTGGTTGTGTTTGACAGAAGTAACGATGCGGATGTTGTTTGACTTAATGATTTGTTGTAATCAATCGGCAATTGTATGTTATCATCTGTGGTTGTTTGCCGATCATCGTGGTATAGCGCAAGAGAATAACCCTTATTACCAGGATACAGATTGACTACGATTTTATTTAATTTTTCACGTTGCACCAGACGTTCCAGCACAAAGGAGCGACTTCGTAATCTCACCTAGAATTACAAAAATATTCAAAAAATTAGTGAAATAATGAATGAATTCAAATTTTCAGTATAACAATCAATCCAATGACTAGGAAGTATGAGAAATGATGCTAGACTAAAGACAAATGGCTTCCTAGTTTGATCGCACAGCAATTCGACGAACTGTGGCCGTATGAAATAGAGAAAACAAGAAGTCAGTGACACCAGAGTCGGATTCAAAGGCCATGTGAAAGTTTTTCCGAACCAGAGAAGCAATCGGAAAAATGACAATCATCAGACAAAAGCTGAAACCTTCTTGGCAACTTTGGAAGACCATAGTTTGGGTTCCACTTCTCAAAACAGGGATTTGATGATTTTACTTCCAATGTAACCGTATTAAGCCGCACAGATATTTCCATTTTCGAAATGACTATTTCATAATTACTCGCATATGACCCTGAAGAATAAGACCACATGAATTCCATGCCAAGCAATAAAATCCCCGAACCAAGCACTCGAAACAATAAAACTAAACAACATCGCAATGCAAAATGGGGGAAAAAAAACCAAAACTCGAGCCAATAAAAAATGTAAAATATATTTTATTGCGTCGCTGAGGTATTGCGTGCAAGATTAATCACTTGAATACTATGTTTATGGCATCAAATGTTAGGAGTGGTTTATGTTTGGTTGGTTTATGCCCATGATTAATCTAAGAAGTCAATGAAACAAAACAAAAACCACTCCAAAATTAATTTGCAAAAAAAATTCTCTTTCAATTAAGGAGTACACCGATACCTATTCATAAGTTCATGGCATTTCTTACAATCTGTCGGCAATTAAATTCTTTCTTGGATTTTTATTGAAGTAAAGAGGAAGAATCAAGAAAGTTGAGTCATGCAAAGGTCAGACATACAGAATGTTCGTTTCCAATATTCGCTTTTATCCTTTTATCTTTCTGTAATTCAAGTCAGTGAGTCATAGTTAAGCATTTTAACTTCAGCGGATTATCTTCACATCTTCTTTGTAAGGATTCTTATTAATTTCTCAATCAACAGAAGCAAACAGACATTGGATGGTGTTCAAAGGGTTGCGAATAGTTATTTCCGGGAAAGCCGGCCTGCACGAATAAACACAAGTCGTGGTTTGCGTCTTTATGTTTCGTCGACCGTTCATTTAGGTAATAAATTAAGTGGCAGGCATTGCAAGAGTTATTTTTTGTTTTGTTTTTGATTAACTGGTGGAATATTTAACGCGTCCGAAAACATCAATTGCCAGCTATACTTCTCTCTGTATTTCTATTGCACTTCTTGTGAGATTGGTTAAGTTATAAGACCTTACCATTATTAAACATAACGCTGTACTTTAGGTCAAGGTCAACTCGAGTTTGCAAATAAATCTGCATTTGATTTCTCGAAGCATTTCTTTTTTCGAAGCTCGACTGGAATTGGAACCAATTGATGCGCTCCACCTAATTTTCTCCAGTATCAAGTTAAAGGTGGAGACCACTGCGAATATGGGCATTTCTTATTAGGTCACGATTTTTTAAGACCAGCTGACATTCGTAACATTTTCATCTCCGATGCTGTCATTTTTTTTGTCCAATATTTCTCTCAATATTAGTCGAAAATGGCGACGCATATGTTAAAACCAGAAGCAGACTTGGCGTGTAGAGAAATCGCACTCATAAGGCTGAATTCAATTGGTCTTGTTAGGGTCACTCGCTCTCGTTAGGATGCTGGCATAGCAAACCAATGCATCCTGACGTCTTGAAGGGAAAGACTGTAGACTGTTTACTGGTATCGTAACAGGGGACTAGGCTTTTGCTAAGCACCTGTGTATGCTAGGCATAAGTACCATGACAGCACATCTATTAAAATTACTGTGAGGTCGATGACGACACCGCGTTGCTGTACAGCCGTCCCTAAAATCAGAAAGCAGCAGCTCGGCGCTAATGATGATGATTTCCGAAGGGTTTATTCCGCTTTCCACAGAACAAGAACAAGGAATACAATGGTCTGGTTGTTTGACTGAGTGCTTTGTTCCAACAGAAAAACAATTATGAAAAGCCTTGATCTTACGCGGAGCTGTTCCGTCACAAAAATGGAGTCATTTAAGCCACCCCACGCTTGCTCAAAAATTGGTATCGTCATAAAAATTTGCCTGATCTTAAGTTCCAAAATTTGTATACATCACGCCGAGAAAACCCTTTTGAATAGATGTATGACTATGGTAACGCAAACGAAAAAAATGAGAATAGACGTTTGGGTGGAACATTGTCGTAGCTAGCACACAGTTCGCGCATCTCAATATTCATAAAGGACTTGGGGATCTCCTGATCAATCAACCATTAGCCAGATTGACCACACTGCGATCGACGCAAGGCACTCCTCCAGTATTATGTATATTCCTGTATATTCGACTCCTACCATTACCTTTTTGTATACAAGGTACGGTTGCGGATATGCCGAGCATCGCAAAGTATGTCGTAAGGAAGTTTGAAGCCGGACGGCTACAATCAATCACAAAAGATCGCCAAATTTTTTTCCGATCGAGTCCCCCTAATCTCTTAAGAGGTGTTATGCCGCCAGCATTAAGTATTGAACTCCAGTGGCAATATTACTCAAAAAACCATTAGAGATGCCGCCTCTGATGTGCTGGGTTTCACTCGGCCACAACGACGAAACCGCTGGTTTAACAATGACTGCCGGCAAACACATGCAGCTAAACAAGAGACATACAAAATGGCGCTGCATGAAGGACTAGAGCTGCTCACGAGCTCTACAAACAGAAGAGGAGACACGAGCACCGGCTTCTCAGGAGGAAAAAGAAGGAGCATGAAAAGTGCGCGGTCGAGGAAATTGAAAGATACTACTCCAAGGTGGTCGGGCGAATGTATCCCCGATGAATTGAAGCCCAGCATTGTTTGCCGGATCCTCAAGAAAGGAGACCCTCTATACCGCGTCAACTACAGAGACATCAGTCTTCTTAACATCGCCTACAAGATCCTATCTGCCGTATAGTGTAAAAGTTTGAAGCCGTTCGTCAACAGACTGATTGGCCCATATCAGTGTGGCCTTAGGCCACGTAAGTCCACCATCGAATAAATATTCACAATACGGCAGATCTTAAAAGAAAAAAAAACATGAGCTCCAAATCGATTTTAAACCCGCGTATGACAGCGTCTATAGAGATGAGCTATACAGAACAATGTCTAGTTTCAGCATCCCTGCCAAACTCGTCCGTTTGTGCAGGATGACGATAGAAAATGCATGCTGCTCCATAAAAGTCGGTAGAGAACTCACCGATACCTTTAATGTTAAAAAAGGATTTAGACAACGCGATGCGCTGTCATGCAATTTCTTTAACATCATTCTTGAAAGAATAGTACTCACGAGACAATACAAGAGGCACAACCTTTCAAAAGTCCGCCTAATTACTCACAACCGCCGATGATATTGATAATAATCGGAAGAAAGCAGCATAATGCCAGTTTAACGGTCAATGAGAGCAATACCAAGTACATGCTGTCAACAAAAAAGGACTCCGACGTCTCGGACAGAACGTCACCCTTGACAGATATAACTTTGAAGTATGAATTCAAACCAAGAATGCTTCTTGGGCCAAGAAGGCAATTGACTAGCAAAGCCCTCTCTCCAACAACAAAAGTGACCCTATAATCCAAATTCTGTCCAATGACGCAGAAGCTTAGAAGAGTGGAGGTCCAACAACTGAAGTGGCTGGGACATGTAGAGCGGATGGACACCAATGCTCTGGTCTGAAAAGTCTTCGAACCGCCTTCGAGGGACAGCGCACGCAAGTGGAAGGGGACCTCAACCAACTTAGCGTGCGAAACTGGAGGCAGTTAGTTAAAGATCGGGCTGGCGAGAGACGCGTGTTGGTTAAGGCGCAGGTTCACCCCGGACTATAGAGCCGTCTTAAGTAAGTAGGTAATAGCGAGCCATAATTCGTCACAACGATACAGTCAGCATTCTCAACCGGTCCGAAGAAGACAGCGACATCGAAAAAATGGTACAGAAAGCAAGACTAATTAAACGAAACCAGCTGAATTGTGACAGAATGCTTTGCTGAGCTGGATATGTCGAAAAAACGAAATATATTAAAAAAAAAACATTGGCGCATGGTTTTACTTCCAAGAAAGTGGGCAACTACCAAAAACCGTGTTCTCGGAAGAAACACCACTTTCTATCAAGCAACAAATTAACCGGCAAAACAATCTAGTTTGTATGGGATACCTAGTCTGGTCGCATGGTCTCCAATTGGCCAATGCCCCGTGGTTATCACTGCGATTCTGGCGATATCTTGGGAGGTTCTGTTTGGTAAGTCTTTTGTTCTACTCTTATCGTAGGTCGGCTATATCATCCTTGATATGGCGCAGTTTGTTAACCCCCTCCACGGGAAGTTGGCCTTCTGTAAGAAGTGTGAGCGGATTTGTCCTTTAACCGCTTCTAGCTGGATGTGAACCCTTATCGTGAGTGAGCCGTACAGTTCGTCTCATCGCTCGATTCCTTTGTCACTTAAAAAAAAAAAACTGCGCCCTGAAACCCAGAGCAGTGTAACTCTGAACCGTTCAAGGTAGTTCCTGCACTTCTGCACCAATTTGGAGGATATGGTAGCCGATTCAATAGCTTTGATAGCGGCTTGGCTATCTATGAGGATAGTAATATTTTGATTGCGCGTTGTCACGCTCGAGTTGCGTGCAAGCCTCTCGGATTGCCAGCAGCTCCGCCTAGAAGACAATGGTACAACCCGGCAAGCGGTATGATATTGATATTTTCAGTGATTCTGACACCAGCCCCCACATCACAGTTCATATTTGATCCGTCGGTGTAGATGACCGTGTTGAAGTCCTTTACTGCTTTGTATTTCTTCTACTGAGGTCTGGTGGGAAATCCTGCGTGGAAGTTTTTCTTAAAATCTAGTTTGGGTGTGATGTAGTCGATTGGAAATGTGACGAGTCTAGGAAGTTACTGTGGCTGTAAGTGCGTGCGGTATTTTTTGTGTCTAGGTCGAGAGGCAGAGGACACCCGCTGTGGCCGACCTCAATGCGCCCGTGATGCCGATACTGGCTGTTCTTTGGAGCCTTTTTAGTTTCACGAGTTTATAACATTTGCCCAACGCGGGCCACCATACTAATGAGCCGTAGGTGAGAATTGGACGAGGTTATCATTGGTTGAAGTCCCCACTTCTTTCCAAAGGTTTTGCTGCAGGCATAGAAAGCTACACATGTCTTCGTTAGTGTGTTTGATAATTTGCATTCAATTAAGTTTTGGGTCAAGCGTGATACCCAAATAGCTGACCATTAAAACAGGGAAGAGTAAAATCAGGTTTTGGTTTTGGTAGAGAATAGCATCAGTTCAGTTTTGCTCGGGTTGACACTAACGCCACAACTTGCGGCCCAGGTGTTTTGTGTCTAGAGCAGCCTCACTTATTACGGAGGGAAGCTTCCCTCCCACCACGTCATCCGCATACGCGACCACTTTCACCCATTCTCTGTCTAGTCTAACAAGCATTTTGTTCATAACTATTAGATAGAGTAGAGGAGAAATAACGCCGCCTTGTGGCGTTCCTCCATGGGCGAATTTGGTTAAGTGACTGTTACCTAGTGTTGCCCGAATAATTCTTGTTCTGAGTAAAGAGACTATCCATTGACTAATAAATTTCTCTATGCCCATCGCGATCAGAGATTTGTGAATATCTTCAGTGTGTTCCTTATTAAAGGCTCCCTCTATGTCTAGGAAGGAGGCTATGGTATATACTCGTACTTTGTAGTGCATAGATTTTTCGATTGTTTGCACTACCATGGATCTTCCCTTGAGGTAGGCGTCCTGTGTCTTAGGTGGCATACGAGTATGTTACTTTTTTACAAATGAACCTAAACAAACTCAACTCAACTCCTCATGAGGCTGGTTATAACTGCGTTGCCGTCTTTATTATCATAAAGACCCTATCTACTCGGATTAACTTATGTTTCGTAGGCCACTATAATACAAACTTGCTTTGCTTTGTCATCATGGTAGACAGATCATTCTTTGTGTGCGTCTAGTGATTACCTTTGAAGCCGTATAAAGCTGACAAAGGCTGATAAGGCACGAAAACATGTATCCAGTTCCAATTCATAATAAATTTTCAATTGATACCAAAACAACTATTGCACGAGTATGATAGTAGTTTTAGTTCTTGCTAATAAATCTCTTTTTTAAAATTTACTTTCAGACACATTCCTCATTGATACATAGAAATATGATACAAAGATTTCAATCAAAGATAAGCCGATAATTTTACTTCTATTCATTACTCGGAATTGTACTTGCGTTGCTGACAAATTATGACGAATTGCGACTTGTTATTTCGGGGCACTAATTTGTCGAACAACGACCATTCCAAGAATGCGAATGGTTGTCTTCGAACTAATAATCTAAATAGCCACAAGACCTATACACCACCTATAGCCTATATCTTGTGGAAATACTTTTTCTTTTAATTAATCATATAGCGATCGATTATAAGTGGCGCTTCCAATTGGTGCAACTTTTTCCGCTGTTTGCACAAGCCTGTAAAATTAACTAAACCATCATACATACTCGTATATGTACATATTTCAGTATCAAGTGGTTTATTTCATGTCTGTGTCTTGATTGTTGGTCACGATTAATTTATGAAATAATTTATCTTCCACACAACCGTGATTGTAGTGTCTGATAACAGACTGTTTTGATAAGAAGTTATTTTTCCTGTTTGTTTATAGGTAATGTTTTGGCAACACTAGGAGGTCAACTATTTTTAGTACAATGGCGAGCGCCATTTATTAATCGTAGGAAGAGAGTGTGTTATTTGTGACACGGTTTTTATTGTTTTGTCAACACATGTCTGTATATGGGTGTCTAAAGAATAGAAAAATAAATAAATCAATTAAATAAGATTTTAACCTTGGTGAGGCAGCTGAATGATTGATGACTAATGATAGCAGATCATATTTTGAAAAAATACTTTACAAAAACCCCTGGGAAAAGGCAATACATTGGTACTTGTAAGATACTCCTACACACGGTTAGATGAATACTCTGTTATAAGTATGAATTTGCGTAAAAATCTATCAAATTCGAAGCAACCGAAAACAAGAATTAACTCAAAGTAAATCCGGTTGTTTTAGATTGGAAACAGGGAATTGGGAGACGCTCTTCCACGCCATATTCTTTCCACTTCATGTCACATAAATTGGACAGGGAATATCAGCCCTCAATAGGTAACACTATACTGCTTTATTCTGAAAAACGCTCCGTTAGCCCCTAGAAATCTCTAGTGGGGTGCCTACTCTAGCTGCACAGAGGAGCTTTATTTATAAGAGCTAAGATTCTTATGGCCAGATTCTGGACCAGAGTACGACACATCACGATTATGCAGTGTTATGTTATTTCTCGATGAGGAGAAAGACACCTTTTACCAGCTGGGCACTGCTTCCACCTAACATCAAATAGCAACATCGTCATGGTAATTTCGCCTCTACTGCCAAGATAGGAAATAACAACAAATTGTCAGAAAATGTTATCAGGAAACATGGGCTTAGCGACCGCATTGGCAATGGAAAGCGTTGAAACCTTTTCATAGGTGACACCATGTTTGAGCACTAAACATGGCAAAAAGTTAGCTTTTTGTCAACAGGCAGGCCAGCAACCTCGAAACAAATTGACCATTTATCCATCTGTTACCGCGCCTGGACCTTAGACAGAGTCGAAGAGCTGATATGGAAATAACGCGGGATTGTCACCTTATAATAGCTACATTCCAACTTTCTTTTTTTTTTCTTTTTTAAATTGGCACGCGCTCAGGGGATTACTTACCATTAAAATGCTTGCACACAGTGCGGACGAAGAGAAGTTAGGGAGAGAAAAAAGAGATATACCAATATGCGGTGGTCTTAAATGTTTGCAAATTATTATGACTGGGTAATAAAGAGCTCGGCAGGGCATTCCATAAACGAGTTGGACGGCTTAGGAACAAATAACGATATTTCAAAATACGTCCGAAAGTGGGCTTGAGGGCATACTGATGAGCATTTATAGCGAGACGGCCGGAATGCTACTGGCAATTTCAATGGACCACTGGTGGTGAAAATAGCGATATAACAAGGTGAGACAGAAGACATTACATCGGTGTTCGAGGGTGTCTATTGACAGTGTAACATTAGTGTGAACGATGAGTTTTACGGCACGGTTTTGAATCCCATCAGCAGATGCAGAGAGGAGTTAGGAGCATCTGAAACATTAAATTCCACTCTGTTGGTGGTTCCCCATTTACAATAGTAATGCTGTTTATATCGGAATTTAATGAGTTTAGCATACGCTGTTTAGTTTAGCATGAGTTCGGGAACAAATATGGAAAGCAGAGAGTACTATCGTTTCCACTTTTCGGTGAGACATGCTATCAAATCACCAGTATACCTGTTGGTACCAAAACCGCACTACCGGTCATTGAGAAATTGGAAAGAAGATTCGCTTTTTTAGGGATGGGCTGGAAAGAGTCCTAAAGAGTAGAATTGTTGAAAAAGCTTACGTGGTTTTGCCAGCTCTTCTGAAGAGGTGTTCTTCCAGCTTGACCTTTAAATACTCTTTCTATTACACGAGTGCGAAAGTGGTTTCGACGCAGTGCTAGAAAAAGCACAATCTAGAAGTGTTGAGCTGGCTGCACAATGCAGCAAGAAGTTTGGCGTTGTACAAAGAGCTGACAGCTGGAATGTCATTATAAATGAGCGTCGGGATGGAGGATGAGGTAGAATTTCTAATATGTTTGACGAACGACAAAAAATTCTTACTACCTTTGGGACATTGTAGTACTTTTTGCTTCAGAGGTTGCAGTTAAACCTGGCTCGTTTGAATTTTTTCGGTTTTCCTCATTTCTCTAACCCTGACAGTCTTTTTACAGCTCGAGTCGTACCAGATATCCGCAGCAGAAAGCGTTGGTGCTTCTTATAGTCAAGGCAATACCAAAAGTAATACTACACCAAATACTCGTAATATATCACCAAGATAACCCACCCTGCGGATCATCATTGATCCTCACTTCATTTCACTGCAGCTCAACAACTTTGTAAAGGCGTTGAGTGTGTGAACAGAGAATTTATCTGGCATTCCTTGTGCAGGAGAGTTAATCCAGTCCACTTAATAAGGGTCAAAATGCAACGAGGACGGCTGTCTGAGAAATCCGAAATGGGATACGAAAAGGCTGCATATCGTCACCAATACTATTTTTATTAGTAATTGCTATGTGTTCTTGCTGCCTATATGACCGAAGGAGGACTTCGATAAACCCTAACATCTAACCCCAAACATCTTGACTACGTTGACAATGTATGCTTACTCTTTCAAGGAAATTATATCAAGACAAGAGACGCCGAAAATAGAAATTATCAGCCCCGGTAGTACCTCATCAGTTCGAGTTTGCATTGCAGAACGAACAACCAATGCAGATAGGGAGCTATCAATATCCTTGAAGAATTGTTTGTTTCGTCTGGCGGAGTTATTTTCGGTCGGCAAAGCAGTCAGCATTTAGAAATTGATTTAAAATATGGCATGCTGTCACAAGTATACACCACTTTACCTTGCACGCTGTAAACGTAAGGCGATAGGTGTCGTGTCTATGAAGCGTTTTGAGCTTTTCTATCAACGAACAGCTTCATAGGCCCCAAGACTCAATCATAAGAGGAGAAAAATGGAGGTGGATTGGCAACAGACTTCGAAAGGACGTCGATTACATTGCTAACAACGCTAACCTAGAATGAAAATAGAGCGGATCGAAAAATACATGGCGCAAAATAGCCGAAGAGACATCAGGGCAACCAAGAAAGGCTTGGAGAAAACTACGATACATTGCGAGAAACAACACATGATGGAGGCCCTAGAATTCACAAGAAGCAACAGCATACAATTAAGTAAAGACCGGACATGGACCATGGACATATGCCGCTGAAATTGCTTCCGTGCGGCAACTGCTAATAAAATAATAACTTTTCCAGTATATTCGTTTTCTTATCATAAAAGGCCACTTAATGGGGGAACAATGAGCCGGAGGCGCAATAACTTATATTGAGATTGCCGAAGCTTAAATGCGTGATTATATAATCACGTCAATATGTATACCAGCCCCAAAAGTACAGAACGAAAGTATTGTAGGCATGAAGATGTTAATGTTAATACACTTACTCACCGACCAATTCATCCACTCATCGAACAAGTATCATAGTAACGAGGATTTGAGCAGGGCAGGCGATTTGATGCTTTCACAAAAAAATTACTTCGTACTGAAAGCTATAACACCCTTCCATATACATCAAAATGCTGGGCAAGTTATTGCCAAAAATACACCCGGATGTATTATACGTATATATGCCTGCAAAAGAAATGTTTTCTTCTGAAGGCAACCCATGCAATATGGTTTTGCTGGCGAACGCTGGTGTTTTTATAATTCATCAAAGAAGATGTTTGTTTACTGAGGCGAGAAACCCCTCAAATATACTTGCCCCGATTATTGGGACGTCCTTTCCGCTGATTCTCCTACAAAGGACAATGCCAGGACTGACAAATTATTCTTGATACAATATTCCTGCAGTTGAATACCGAAGAGTCGCCCCAATTGAATCAGAATCAATTGGATTTTCGTACTTGTACAAATATTTACCTTTACAATATTGGTTATCATATTTCACGGCTACCAGCTACGAGTGTGTAACGCGATCTATGATTACTGAGAATTTAAAAAAAAAACAAATTCTCTTGACATCTATAAAGAAATATAACTTGTTCCATGGGGGATTCACAACGGCGACGGTACTACAACTTAATTGTCAGTTAGTGCCAAAAAGGAAATCCCCGTAATAATTTATCGACTCTGTTCAACAAGTGGTCGATGGTTGGAAATCTGTAAATTTTTTGTTTGCACGATAGATACCTAACAGTTCAACTGTATATTAAACAAACAAAGCTGGCATTTTATTCTAACTCCACCTTTACCTGAGGCCCAATTCTACCTTCATAACTCTACCCTCAATGTCAATGGAGATGATTTAACATTTTTTTAAGAAATGAAAATAGAAGTAACATACCCCTGTTTGTTGTGCGATATTTAAATCATCTTCAACCATCTCCAAATATAATTCCTTTAGCTTGTCCTGCAGGTTAAAGAATCTTGTCGAACTCGAATTCGTAGTCGATTGAGTTTCATTAGACGACTTAAGTGTTGCTGTTGACGCTGATGTCTTCGCACTCGATGATGATGATGATAATAATGTTGATGTTGATGATATATCATGGCGATTAGTACTATTAGTAGTGATATTACTACTCCGATGTTGTTGATGCACCACGATTCCAATTCCACCTACGGTTCCAACTCCACCCATTCCACTACTACCACCTAATCCGCCCATCATTGGTGTTACTGTAGTAGATGCAGCTGAAGTCTTTTGCCTTTTACTTGGCGATCCAGTCGTTGAATTACTATTGCTATAGGAATTCGAAGATTGCCGCTTTTGTGATGATGCCACTGTTATTGCTGGCCCAGAACTAGAACCAGAACCAGAACCAGAACCAGAACCAGGTCCAACTCCAATTCCAACTCCAGATATCGTTGTTGCCATTGAAACGTTAGTGGCTAAACTACTACTCCCACTGTTTGAATTAGTTAATGTTGATATCGATGTCGCCGATACCGTACATGACGGTGGCGTTGAGAGTAACGTATCAGGTAACGCCGGCGATGGTGATGTTATCGAATTAAGATTCGATATATGGGTCGGTGAAAGTAAGGAGTTCTCCGCTGTTGTTGCTGCTGTTGATGTTGATGTTGATGCTGATGATGCTGCTGATGTTGACGATGATGACGAGGAGGCGGGTGTTTTAGATGTTTCGGCTGACAACTGTTGTTGTGACAATAAGTTTTCACTGAGTGATGAGTTGATGCTAGAATAATCTGGCGGTGAATCGGCCCCATCGAATATACAGTATGGCGGTTGACTGGGTATCTGATTGATGTTATGCAGGAGACTTGAATTTAGAAGACTTTGACTGGATTGCGGGAGTACTGGATAGGGTGGTGGTGGTACTTGACGGTGATGGGATGTTGATTGTTGTTTCTGCTGCAGTTGTTGTTG
This sequence comes from Volucella bombylans, assembly GCA_949129095.1. NCBI lineage: Eukaryota > Metazoa > Arthropoda > Insecta > Diptera > Syrphidae > Volucella > Volucella bombylans. Next base: position 11,206,159 of record OX422142.1, on the reverse strand, counting down.
TTGTTGTTGTTGCTGCTGTTGCTGCTGCTGTTGGGCTTGTAGTTGTGACGGGGTTGAAGATGCTACTGATGATTGCGTTGCTTGAGTAGGAGGTGGCGGCGGCGGCGTCGATTGATACTGTGGCTGACGAAGTACATTCGAAGAACTATTGGAGACCTTTAGCCGCAACAGAGTATCGTTTATTATTAACTAAAGAGAAAATAAACAAAAAATTATATTACAACAAGGCTTTCTTGCAACTGCAAATTAAAACATTTTAAATACTTGACAATTTAAATACAAGTCAAGAGGTATCAGAAAAATGACCTAAATGATCCGGAAAAGATACACTAAACTACAAGCAGGCCTTTTGGATATTCCAACTGCCAATAAGAGTGAGATGCTCTCTTAAAAACCTATAAGCATTATAATTTGGTTTAATACAGGAAGGAATCCATTGAATGGCGGAGGAGATGGAGTTTGAGACGAAAATTACTCAGGTTGAGTTGATCTTTTGGAGCATACGGGAGATAGGTTCCTTGGAACCATAAGACATGGGGTGGACCAGTAGATATAAGAGACGAGGAAAACGTAAATTAAGTGGGGTGGTGTTGAAGGAAATAGAGTTGTAAAGGTATGCGCAGTCGATGAATGAAAAGGATGTGAACTATATTCCTACGTTAATCTAAGGAATTCAAATTGAAAGTTTTGAAGCGGTCCTGATACGGAGAGCAAATCGGAGGAATCGACATTGAATACCCTCGATTCGATAAACATGAACTTGTTGAAAGGGGGGCCAAGTTTAACTGGCATACTTAAGCAGAGGGCGAATAAAGGTAACATAGAGACTGGTTACGTACATGTTGGAAAATTCATTGAATCATAAAGCCAAGTGATGAGTTAGCTTTAAGGATCATCTCATAGATATGCGAACTGAAATTAAGCTCCCTGTCGAATAATATGGTATGCCAAGGTCTTGAAAAAATTAAACCAGGGGAATTGATTGACCGTATTGGGTTGTGCCACATGAAATGATTTTCAGTCAGCCGGAAATAAAAAGTTATCGAGTGAACATCTATGCGAGAACGTTAAATTTTCTTTTTTTATAAAATAAAATAGTACGTGTGGTTGACGTGTGAGAATTTTAGGGTTCGTTACAAGTACCGTTTTTTTTTCTAGGAATTATTTACCATGTTGTCGGCAGTTCAAATTCGAACGAATTTAAAATGGGACATAATGCGTCATTGGCAATGAAAAACATTAATGATGCATTTGAGGATGTAGCGGAAAACGAACGCACTATGGTTTGGAAAATTTAGCGTTGCGAAAGATGTTTTCTAATCCATTGAAGAAGAGATTCATTGATCGCAAATGCACGCATTTTCCACAAAAGAGTCTAATGCCAAACTTTGTCAAATGTCTTACAAAGATCAAGTGCAACTATCGACACCTTTCTCTCATAGAAAAGGTAAAGAAACTCGATAAGTGGGTACCCCATGAACTGAACAAACCCCAAAATTGCCCCGGATAGTCACCTGTAATGAAAAGTGGATACTGTATGATAATCGTAAAATATCTGGGCAGTAATTGGATGCAAATGAAAAACCAAAACACACCTCCAAGCCCGATCTTCACACAAAAAAGGTTATGGCGACAATTTGGTGGACACCGGAAGGACCAATCCACTTTTCATTTCATCAACCAGGAGAAACAATAAACGCTATCAAATGTTGTGAGGAAATCGACATATTTCATGCCAAATTGGTTAAAAAACAAACTGCGTTGACCCCATACCTCACAAGTAAAGGTGCAAAAACGTTGTGATTTGAAATTCTTCCGCATCCACCGTAATCTCCTGACATTTCCCTAACGTATTACCATCTTTTCCACGGTCTTCCGGAGCCGAGCAGACGTCATGAAAGCCTTTGAAGATCTCATTGCCTCAAAAAGTCAGTACTTCCACGAAAAAGGAATATTTGACCTTGTATCACGTTGGAAGAATGTCATAGATGCCAACGGATCCTATTTTGGTTGAATAAAAATTTAAAGAAAAATAATATTGGCTTTTAAATTTTTACTAAAAAATCTGACATTTCATGTGGTACAACCCAATTGAAGAAGTAGACGGATTACATTTACGTGAGAAGGTTGTAGTGGCATTTGCTGATATTAAGTTCAAAGCAGTTTTTGATGCACCAGATAGAAAACCGATCGAGGTCTTCTTGAAGAAGCCTGGAGTCTTCTTCTCTCAAGATCGTTAATTGTAATGATGAAGAGAAGAGGACCAAGATAACTGCCTTGTTCAACCGCAGCGGAGACCAGGAAAGAAACTGAAAGGACGGATCTAAATCCACTATAATATCGGTTTAACCGGTAAGAAGATATCCATTTTAATAAAAGGGGTTCAAAGCAAAGAGCAGACAATTTGAAGAGGATCAATTGAAGAGATGTCTTATCAAACGGTTTAATGAAGTCGGTTGCGATAACATCGATTTCATTGCCATTTTCTAAGACTGCGAGAGCAAAAGAGACGAACTCAACTAGTTTTGTGGAAGTTGATCTGCCTTTTAGAAGACCATTGTTATCTAGGCGAAAGAAAAGATAATAATACTCGTAAACAATAATAAGTGAAAAAAAAAGACAACTAATACCTGCCCGATGATGAAAGAATGATGAGAGCGCGAGAGAGTAAAATGTTTCTATGCGATTTGAAAATGTTTATACGATATTTCAAAGCGGTTACAAATTTTCAATGCGTTTTATAAGCAGGAATGCATGTATGCGTGTTGAATATTTCAATGCGCTTTGAAGTGGTGTTTATTCGAGCGTATTGAACCCATGCGGATTGCTTCAATGCAAATTGAGCTGTCGGATAAACTGGGTATATGAGTATTTATCAATACTTTGAGCAACAATTTTACCGTTGCCTCAAACTAAGTAGGCAGACAAAGCGCGACCTCAAAAGTCTAACGCAATTCGTATCGGTGTATCGCGGCGAGCTATCCGAAACGTCTGAGAACGCTTCCAAGAAACCGGGAGTGTAGCAAGGAGACCTGAATCAGGAAGAATCAGAGTCACAACTGCGCTAGAAGACCAGTAAGTAAGAATAATTGCACGTCCGGAGCGTACCGTAACTGTCCGGGCGTTACAAAATCAACTGCGGCAATCTATTGACAATCTACCGTACGTAATCGACTCCACGAAGATGGCCAAAGACCCAGAGTGCCCGCCATTCGATCGAAACTGACAAAGGCACGTCGGTCAGCGCACTTAATTTACAACCGTGAGCATTCGGATTAAACTATGGACAACTGGAGGTCTGTACTCTTTACAGATGATTGTAAGGTTAAGTTTTTTAGTGACGATCAACGAGTACGCATATGGAGAAGACAAGGTGAACGTTTTACCGACCCATGAAGTCACGAAAAAAAAAAATATAATCACTCATTTTTTCAGATGAGAGCCTGAAAACTTAGTGCGCCTTATTTTGTTTTGTGTAGTTTAGTAACAAAAACAAAATCGCCGGAAAAGAATCTCCATTAAAACTTAATACGAAAGCTCTATTCCAAAGCTACCAACATATTAAACACATCGCCGAAGTTAGAGATAATTTAATAGACCTCGGCTAAATCATCCCCTAAAGTCGTTTTAAAGATTAAGGCAATTGCAAGCACCGAGATGGAATCGTCTTAAATAGGTTTGACATCGAACGAACACAAATTTAAATGGATGTTGTCTACAAGAAAGGACGTATGTACATCATCGACTTGGAGAAAGTATTACAATCAAAAGCTACAACATTGAAGTGGCAGCGCAGTTAACTGTGTTAAAATAAATATAAAAATCAAGAAAACATTACTCTAAGAAGAAAAACCCTATCAAAAGCAAAAAGGGTCGCTTTGCATATCCCAGTCATGCCTAGGCGCGGTAGCATGATTCTTACCCAGGTCCGGTCGATATATGGTCTGGCTTATGTTCATGAAGAATGGAAAAAATTCAATGAAGACCTATACAGACTGTGCAGAGATATCAACCCACCAAAATTTAATCAAAAAAAAAAAAACTCAACATCTATACATTGATACGCACGCTCTCGCCCGAAGTGTTTCACTCCAGCACAGAGACAATACGCTCAGACCACATTTGCAGTGGCGGCGTACAAAATATAAACAGTTAGCAAGGGATCGAGCTATCTGGAGAGGTTACTTGGATGAAGGGGTATCAACCCTTGCACTATAGTGCCAGCAAAAGTAAAGTAAATCCATGTATCCCTGTGAAATCAATGCAAGAGGATGGTTTATAAAAACTAATTATTAACTAATCAGCTCGCCCTCAACTGAAATATCGCCTACACAGTCAAGAATATCTTTCTAAAGCGAGGAGAAACTTAGAACCCCTTAGAAAAGACAGAGAGTCATCCGGTTTTACTGATAGAATGACCATCAAGTTGGTTCATATTTTATGCGCACTAAATGCAGATGTTTTTTAATTGCGGACCTACTCACTATTTTACTTCGAAATCTAAGCAGAAAAGGAAGGCTCAATTGTAAGAGATCCCTCTCTAATCTATGAGTTACATTTGAGAACCCTGAAGCGGCAGGACGAAATATTACTATAGCACACGGTTTCCTCATCTCTATATACACAAGGCGGCCTGGCGGTTTCCGGATCATCAAATAAGTTCTTGTCAAGAAACATTTATGAGATTCTATGTTATATCCCAGTTCTACTCTTGCCGTCAGAGAAGGTGATCATTGATCATTGTTTGTGTTGGCAAGGTCTCTTAGGAATTAACGCATGGAAATGGCGAGGACATGTTGCGCAAATAGATATTAACGCTCCTGCCCGGAGAGTTTCCAATTCCCGGGTGCGGACAAGTGGAAAGAGGCACACAATCTTGATATGCATTGGCCGAGATTCACGTTGACTGAAGAGATCTGTCATTTAAGTTCAGGTCCACACCGAACCGTAGCGTAGTCTTAGTATATAACTAATTGAAACTACTTTTGAACGGTAACCAAGTGAGAAAATGTCTCAGACCTTCATAAAGGGGCTAGCATGCTCCAGTAGTCACATCAAATCGGTGCGTTAGGCTTAACCTTTGGAAGTTCTTTTTTTATTGAATTCGATCCAAAACACCTCGAAGTAATTGTTTCCGAAAATTGTCTAAAGGGTGTATTGTTGTACAAGCCAAGCTGTCATTTTTGATAATTCTTTGACATTTACGTTCGGTATTGCTTGACAAATCAGAAGAACGCTGCCGTGCTATTCAAACTTAATTTGAAAATCGGTTCATAGAAGATTACGTAATTCATTTGGTCCTCATAATCAGACAACTGAATTCACTGTGGATAAATATTGTCACACATACGGTCTACATTACGGAAAGCCGACAACGTGTGCGGACAGAAGAAAATGTGGTCGCTGTGATTGAAAATTTGGCGGAAGATCCAACGGTTTGGCCTTGGTGCCAGAGGCCATGTGGAAAAATTTCCAAAGAGGTCTTGGCCTACACGGGTAAAAGATACAGCTAGTGCAGGAACTAAATCGACGAGACCATGGCTTGCGACTGCAGTTCGTAGTTTTTACTCTTGAGCAACTTGAAGTTGACGTCATTAAGCGACGAGGCTCTCTTTTGGCCAAATAAGTTTGTGAATAAGCAAAATTGCCGTTTACGATTACAAGGGAAATCGAGAAGAGGTTTATGAGACTCAATTACACCAGCAAAAGTACTCTGTTTGGTGTGATATCCGCGCTTTTTTTTTTCAATATAGGCCGGAGCTCGCGTTACAGACAGTGACTTGTTACCGAACAGTGATCATTGAATATTTATCTCAAAATATTTACGACATTCGTCGGGACGATATGTAGCTCCAACAGGATAGCGTTAGATGGCACACTGCCACTGAACCATTAACTTACTGAGGATCAGTGCTTTATACCGAAATGAATAAAGGAATTGGAAACTAAGATCCTAGGATTTGACGTCAATCGATTCCTGCTTCTAAGGCTATCTATAATCATTGATGTATGCTGATAACCCGCAGCCTATTCAAAGATTAGAAGGCAATATTCAGTGCGTTATTAGTATAATAGAACTCCAAGTCACAGAAGTTTGACAGAATGGTCAAAAGTCGAGCAAGTCATTCGCCTGAAATCATATTCAAAACATAATGGCATGCACAATTCTTCACTGTCATTATTATTTAAAATGAAATTCTATAGCCCCTGAAAGTACAGCCTTTATAATCCTTCGATGAATGATACGTATGAAAATATTTTTAAAAAAGGCACGTACTAGTGTTTTGTAAGAAGTTTCCTAGTTTTAAAACATTGTATCAGCTCCTGATTTATCAGCATTAGAAAAATTATATTACTTCCTGAACTGCTTCAAGCTGCAAGTTTCAATCTGTGTTAAGGATATTTCCAAGAGCAAAACAGTTTAAATGCGAGGAAAAAAGACAGCATCAAACCAACTGATTGAGTACTTCTCCAACTAAATAATACTTCCTATCATCAAAGCCGCCAGACTCCTGAACATTTTCTACGATGAATGGGAGCATCAGTATCTACTCTGATTTGCGATAAGTCAGGTGAATCACATACATATTGTGAAACTTCGAAGAAAAATGTAAGAGTAATGCAAAAGCTCTGTTCGATGGTGGTTACACAAAAATAAAAGAAAGTTGGTAGTGGAACTATGTGACGAAAACGACGGTAAAGATAAAAAGGCAAATCTTTCAAGCATGGATAAATGCAGCGGAAGTAGCGAAACCGATAAAATGTGTCTTGGGTTAGACTAGATCACATGCGATATCAGTAGGTGCATTTTATCGGGAATTAATAAAGTTACTACCCTTACAACCCATAAGCAGACGACAAGCCCTAGAAGAAATGAAACGTCGAATCACACGTAAACAAGATAACGTCTTTAAGATTGTGGTACAACCAAGTAAAAACTCGCAAGAGAATTAATCACCGAAATACATTGAAATAAGCAGGGATACCTACTAGCGGAGAACAACATGATTTACAATAGATTGAAAAATTACTTTTACTCTCGTTACTAAACGAAGAATTTCCTGGCAGTACCATTTCCTCGTCTTTAGCGCAGGAAGAGCAAACGGTAGATTTGACGGAAGCCGACATTATATTTCCTGCGAAGTATGGGCGACAATGGCTCACGATTTTGTTCAATATGATGATGAGGGCCGAGTGTAGAGAGTGAGCTTTTTTGTTCCACTGTAAAAAGGAAAAGACGACACAAGAAATTGCAACAACTATCGGTAGAACTAATGGCATATACTATGCAAGCATATGAGGGCCTTCTAGACAGTCGATAGCCGTCAATGCGGCTTTGTGGGAAGCAGGACAGCATTCCTACGCGAAAGCAATTCAAAGTTTGCGGATAATTGTGGAAACACAATTGCTACATTGCAATGGGAAAAGCGTTCGATAAAATTCCCAGAGATTTTATTTGAATGCCGCTAAAGTCTCAAACTGTTTCCGAGACGTCTATAAGAGTGATAAGCAATCTGTACGAACACATCAAAGGTAAAATACGCAGCGAGAATAGCCAAAAAATTCGAAGTCAAAGTTTGAGTACACAAAGCAGTGTACAATATCCGTTGGTCTTTAATTTCAAGGTTTTCCATTGAAGCAGCACAATAACGAGCATAGAACGACTTCTCTTCTTTTCGCCGATGATGGTGCTAGAAGATATCGGATTACGCGGATTACAGTCGTACTAAGACCGAACATCTCCAGAGACACAATTCCTGACATCAAAGGCGAAAGCGGCATTATGTCAAAGTGCGAAAAGTTAAAATTCTTAGACCCTATCGTTAAGAACCAAAGAAACACATGTAGTGACATAGTGACTCCGCAGACTATCTTTCTAAAGAATAAGAAACCCTTAGAAAAGACAAAGAGTCACCCAGTGTTGTATAATTGTTTGTTATACAGATAAACTGAACATCAAGTTGCTTCTTTTACTTGCTGACCTACTCACTATCTTACTATGGGATAACTTAAAAGACGAGAAAACTCCGCAGTATTTTGTGCCTCTTAAACGTTAGACGATGTACGAGAAATAAGAGCTTTCCCTCGCTCTTATTGTTAATAATGTTACGAATGTCAGCGGTTGTAACAGAACACGATTTACATCTGTAGCGACAGCGAAGATGCGTTTATAGTCTTTCTGAACTCTCTTACGACTTCGAAGCTAGTTCGAGAACGCAAGGTTTCACTGAACGCAACCGGAAGCCTAAATTCACTGAGTCTTGTCTGGGCCCCAATCATAATGGAATCACGGGATCCCTTGGCTCAGCAAGGCTCAGAGGCGTTTTTCAGGACCCCAACCTACGTTAGGTTTTCCTCGGTTAGGGCTCCCATTGATAGTTGAATCTCATATAAACATAACTGCATGACTCTCTAGGTTGCCGGCAGACCAAACGATTGCTTCTAGACGTCTCTAAGAGGTAAGTGCCTTTCCTGATGTCCCTCAGCAGACTGAGGCTACTTGTTGCCATTGAAAAGCACTTAGGTGTGCTGAGCATAAGTGATACATCTTGTGGCGCTTGCTGTGGAGGTAATGACAACACAGCAGAGCATTACCTCTGTGAATGTACGATAGTGTTAGTGCTGCAGGCACTTTATCACTGAAATGCTTACTCATCTTTTTTCGGAAGACTAAGAAATTTCAGTAAAAAGAGACTACTCCCTACAATGAACTATTTCTTTATCTTTGTCTAGCTCTTTTCCGACATCTGACACATTAAAAAGCCGGGGATGGACAGACTTCAGCCTGAGCAAATCAACTGATTTTGCCATGTTCATTAGATAAAACGAAGAGGTGGAACTATGTACCCTTATCACTACGGCCAGGGTAAGTCTATTGTGATTTCTGCCATATTCAACGAAGATCGTCGGAAAATGCGGTTCAAAAAACAATAGAGGCTCGAGTCCAAGCCGAGATTCAAAGAGGACGAAAGAAAAATAATTGAATCACTGAAGCAAACTCTTGGTCTTACTAAAGAGGTGTTTAAAAATGCGGATAGGTGGGAGAAATATGTAGCATTCGATGTAATACTACGTGTTACAGACAAACTTTTCTTATCATGTTGTGAGAGGTCATATTTGAGAAGTTAGACTCTCCAAAGACACACAGCTTACATGAAGGACTTTACATCGTTGTATTATAATTAAAAAGAAAATCCGTGATGATTCCGAAATAGAGGTTATACACGGAAATCCATTTGGAGTTACCGGAACAACTACTACTCGCGAATGATAAAAACATTGAGAAGGTCAGTCCTCACACAAACGAATCATATCGAAGAAGTAAGTGATTCCAAAAAACGAATCCTAAGAACTCCTAGTTCACAGTTCTAAAATCCAATCCAATCAAGGCTCTATCAAGAGGTTAATTTCGATAGAATGCTCCGAAGGTCTTGTATAACATTCGACTCGGATCTCATGTTGTATAATTCGCCCTTCCCATTGGAATTAATTTGTTTTGTTTTGTTCTTGTTGTGTGTCTGTCTTTTGGGTGCAAAAGCCTACAACGACTTAACAGATTAATACAATGCTATTGGGTTAATCATACTTACATCAGCTTCTTGACATGATGAGTCAAAGCTTTGCATGGTGCCTGAATCCTCCACATTCAATCCAATGTTATTTACCTCCGCCTTGTCCCGTTTTTTTTGTATTTGTTTTTTTTTTTGTTAGATTAATTTATCAGTTTTTTCCTTTGATAAGTCCTACTCTGTTCTAAAACTCAGCAATAGCAGCAGTAGGGGTAGGAATAGTAGTAGTGTTGTAACTACTGGATTTTGGATTCCTTTGAATATCTCTGATGATGATGATCCCTCTGTGTGTCTCTGACAGTGTCTTGTATTAAAACTCCTCCTTGTCTCTGTCGTCTTCGTCTTCGTCTTTGTGACACAGAATTTCCTTCCTCACTTCTTCATCACACCACAACTCTGCAAAGCAAACATCACGCATAAATAAACCAATTTAAACTTTTCATTTGGAAATTTTAGTAAAACAGAAAAAAAAAAACGAAAATAAATTCTCAAAGGGTAGAAGAATATTTTGACAGGAGTCTCTCGAGGTAATCAGTGAAAATAAAAATACGAAAAAAATAATAGAAGAAAAGATTTTTTTTTTCGAAATGGGAGAAGAAAAAATTTCCCTGTCGTGGGTAAGTGTGTGCGCGAAAGAGAGACATCGGGGCAGCGGAGGAGGGAATTATCCATTTGCATTCGCATTCAATTTTTTGTTGAACACCATTTTCCGAGCAAGAACAACAAAAAACAAAAACGAAAAACCAAAAACTTTTTCACTTTTCGTAAACAATTTTTTTTTTCTGTTTTTCTTTTTCATTTTGTTGAATTTTCTATCTCACCCTTGAGGTAGTATAGCGCGGCGGCAGATTTTGTTATAGATGGGCCAAGTGTGTGTCGTTTTGCTACTTCTTTTCCTGCTCTACTCCTGGTGCTGGTGCTCTACTAGTGCTCCTCGACTGCTTCTTCTGCTTCTGCTACTGCTGCTGCTGTTGCGTGCTGTGTGTAGGGGGAAAACTTTTGCACAATGTTTGGCATTTGACACAGAATTTTTGTTCAACAAAAAACAAAAAAAAAATCAACGAAAATAATATTTCACATTCACAACTTGGCTGCGAAACTCACTTCGGGGGCCGAGGGCTAATGTGAGCACTATTTTTTATTATGGATCACTGGTAATTGTAGTCCGAGTTTTGTGGTTTACATTTTAGCATTTCTTGCTTTGCGAATTTTTTTTGAAAATTAGTTTTTTTTTTTTTTGAAAGAAAATATTAACCAAAATGAATAATGGGGGAGAGAGAGAGACAACTGAAATTTGAGTTTTTGAAGGATGACATGTTTTGACAGATGGAAGGGAAATTTCCTTCTGACATTTTACTTTGGTTCTCTCATTTTGTTTCGGATGGTTTCGATGATTTCTCGATTTCTCTCTGGGACGAATGTGTAGGAAATGAGAAATGAGATTGGAAGAGAGTGGTGTTGGAGTAGATGGCAGTAGACTAGACGGCACGTGCGAGAGGAACATTTCATGTGGAATGTAATGGGATGTAAACGAAACAAAATATCCCTGTGCAAGTGGGAAGTTCTCAGACACAGCTGATTTGTAAGACATCAATTTCTTTTTGAATGACGAAATTGCGTTACATTCGAATTTGGAGTTTTCTTTTTTCAATAAATGGATTTTTCGCCATCTGAGCCCCGATAATTCAAAAATATATGTTTTTACGAAAACGGCTGTACGCTTGCATCATTACCGTTGTTTAATATCTTTCATTTGTGAGCAAACGCCTTTGTCTTTTGATGAAGAAAGGATCAACATATAAGCTGATCTGTTAAGAAGCATGCAGCAGGTCATATGCAAAATTTGGTAAGAAGAATGGAATCACACCATCGTTTTTTATGTAGAAATAAACTAATCGGCTGAACTATGACAACTACAGGTTGAAACGCCTCTTAATCGATCCTGATAAATTCAACATCGACCAAATTTTTACTCTGCGGAAGACCGACGACTACCAAATCTATACTCACCACCTTTTCATCGATTTTAAGGTTGCTTGTGACAGCATTTACAGAGACGACCTATACCAAGCCATGTCGGATCTTGGCATCCCTACCAAACCCGTTCGACGATAAAGAACTGCCTCTGCTCTGTCAAAGCTGAAAGGAACATCACCGGATCTCTTGATATTAAAAAGACCGGGCGGCGCGCCATCATTCGACTTCTCCAACATCGAACTTAGATTATGCACAACTCACAATCCAACTCCAGAGGGACAAATTCAAAAATCTGTCCAACTTTTCGCATATACGAAACCACCGGGGTGTCGCAGCTCTTTTGTGAGCATTGAGGAAGAGCGGGCAATGAAGGAAAAGCAAAATATATGCTATCATCCAAAACGGACAAGCAATCAACATCGACGTCTTGAACTATCGAAAACTAAAATTTTGAGGTTGTAAAGGAATTTCTCGTCGTAGGCACTGTAATGCACTCCAGTAGTGTCATAAGCGCGAAAATTAAACGAAAAAACCCTATTTCGAGCTACGAAGGAGACACTATACCAGTTCTGATGTATGGCGTAGAAACATGAATACTTCCAAGAGCGGATGAAAGACCTCTTATTTTCTTTGAGTGACAAATTGTCTGTCTATGTTGACGGAGTGTGGAGGGGAGGATAAAACGAAGAACTATATCAGCTGTACAACGACATGAATCTGAACATAAGGCTTTGCTCAGAGCGATTAAGATGGCTAGGTCATATAAAGCGTATGAACACCTGGAAGGTATTCGATTCCACCTTAGTGCCGCAACACAGTATAGGAAGACATTATCTAACGCACGGATTTAAAAAGCGAACTCAATGATCTATGTGAGCATAACTAGAGGCAGCTAGCTACGGACGTAGTTAGCTAGAGAGATATGTTGATTGAGAACCATGACCGCCCCAGTTTGTAAGATCAGTCAGTAATAAATCGAATTTCAGAAACATTCATCCTGACTGATACTGTTGACCGGACAATATCGTGGAAATCAAGGATATGAGGACGATTTGAAATACCGCAAATTGCAGATACACAAAGCCGGTGATTAGGGAGGCAGAAAAATTCTGCGTGTGAAGGCATAACACTGACACGTAGATTTGGCTGTTGTAGAGTTTCAAGCACAAAAAAATACTGTGAATTATAACCTTCGAATCACTCTGAGCGAAGAAAAAACTCTCCGTCCTATTCGGACTCCCACTCCTGGAGAGCGAATATCGAAACCAAACACACCTGAGTTTCAAACCACTAAAAAAAAAAAAAACAATTTTCCTTTCTCCTCCTTCTACCTTTCTGCCCTCGCCCTGGCAACAGTAAAAGGGTATCAACCCCTTAGGCGCGCGTATATTGGTCGCGCGGGTCTTGGAGCCGATTTTGCGTGAGGACATGACCGTTAAAAAGTGTAAACTTCTCTGGTAAGTAACTATAATATAAGTTTAAACACCGAAGAAAAAATAACTCGCGCAGAAGCTACAGGTCTTAAGTTCAGATGGTATATTTTGTCTTCTTCTGATGAGATTTTCTTTCACGTTGCCGAATAACAGCTTAACTGCTATTTCATTGATCTTACTCTTTGGGACTCCTTAATCCTACAGATCCGCTGCACTTACGTCCCTTCCAAATATGTCGAAATACGAAAACTTCTCAATGACCCGCAGTACGGGTTTCATATTAAAAGATTCCACCAAAAAGTGGAACCAAAGTCTACACCAATCTGGCGAAAGCAAGATAGTTGCACTTGATCTTTCTAAGACATTTGATAAAGTTTGGCATCAGACTCTTTTGTTTCGACAATGCGTGCATTAGGCATCAATGAATCTCTTCTTCAATAGATTAGAAAACATCTATCGGAACGCTACATTTTATTGGGTTGTACCACATGAAAGGTGTCGACTTATTGTCATTGGGGATACTCCTATGCTTTGTGCAATCTCCCGCACCGTTGGGTCCGCATCCACCGTTGCTCTTAAGACATCGGAGTCAGCTAACGTTTCCGGCTTCCCACGTGGTTCATTTTCGAGGCTGAAATCTCCCGAATGGAACTTTCCAAACCAACGTCGTATAGTGCCGTTCGTTTACTGCTACATCCTCAAATGCGTCATTATATTTATTTTAAATTGGTAAATCCCTAGAAGAAAAAAACGGTACTTATAACGAACACTAAAATTCTCACACGTCAAGCACACGTACCACTTTATTTTATAAAAAAAAGAAAATTTAACGTTCTTGCACAGATGTTCACTCGAGAACTTCTTATTTCCGACTGAGCGAAAATCGGACATTTCATGTGGTACAACCCAATAGTTGTTAAAGAGATAAATGCTGGTGTTCCACAGGGCTCGGTCCTGTCTCCGACACTCATTAAATTTCTCTTGTTCACTACTTCTAACATAGTGAATTATTTTCTTTTAGACAGTACTTCTGTTCGTTCCCAGGCTCACGCCCCTGCTCTTCGGCTGTATAACAGGAACGGCAGAGTATGTTAAGCTTATTAAATTAGAGAACCATCAGCAGATCGGGATGTGTTCTCTAATGAAAACGATTCTTGAATACCCAGCTATTATCCATGAATAGCGCTTACATTCTTGGTTTATGTGTGGTTCACAACTTACATTGGAATAATCATGCCAAAAGTGCTGCGAAGTGTCTGAGCTTCCTCAAGCTATGTAGCAAAATTTTACCCCGCCTGATCTGGCTCAAATTGTAACACAACGCTCAAATCTGATCAAAGCCTCTCAAGACCTGTTTGCACCTACTAAATAAGGGTTCAAGGTTCTTAGAAGACACTAATATTTCACAATCAATTGACACACTTCACCCTTACCAATATCATTCCACCCCTTAAAACTTTCAACTCTCATACCGTCTCGATATGCATGCTCATCAGTTAATTGTTAAGTCCATTTTCGGACGTAATCTGAAATATTGTTAGTCTTTCCTTAGCTTATATTGTAGAATATGCCCAGTTCAGCTCTTTTTTTCCTACTCGTTATAACCCACAAACATTCAAAACCAATGTGCATCGGAATCACTCTTTTTTTCCTAATTTTCATACGGCTGTATCGTGGCCCTTTAGCCAAGTGTTCTCGTTGTTTTAAGTTTGAGCCAGCCTTGTAATCTTTTTCGGGCAGATAGCGACCTAAACTCTATTGGTCGATGATTTATCACATCAATCCAAGACAAGCTCTGTAATATATCTACTTTTTTTCGGATTTAGGACAGGCATCGCGGGAACGTCCCAAATGCCTGAATTGAACCGAAAATGGTAACACAATAGACAGGGATAGACCTATGGTAGAAATACGTCCACTATTGGCAATCACTAAAGTTTTAAAGACAAAGGCTTCTAAGATAAACCATATAAAAAAAATAAGTAACATGTCGCGACAGTCCCGAGTTGTTCCAGCTCTTATATTGTGTAGCCTTGAGAAGGGACCGACGATGTTTTGCCGATTCTGAACGACGGAGAGTGAGAGACTTTTCATAGGCAGAAGACCTCAATTTCACAGGTTTGCCATTGATCGCCGAAAGGCTAGCGACGTCAAAAAAATTGTTACTTTTCTGTTCTTTTGGTGTTGCCCGAGGTTTCAACCCAAACCCCCTTGTGCAGTAACTATCGAACTTTACACTCCCAGATAGATCACATTATGTCAAAAAAAAAAACGGTCACTTGGTAGCAGATCATAGCACTTCGTTGGCAAACTAGTCAACAAATCTACTAGGAATTTACACTCCTAAAAAGGAGGAGTGTAAATTCCTAAAAGCTACTTCGGGAAAGAATCCATACGAGTAAATGCTCAAAACTAGGTCAGTAGGTCACTTTTACATCTTTATGATGTAATCCCAATTTCCAATGCTCTCCGTAGTGTAGTACTTCAGTAGTGTTCAAGAAGAGTGTATTGGCTTAGATCATAAAGGACTTTCCGGAAGTCACAATAGGAATACAACAAGATGAAGTCAGGAAATGAAAGATTCGAAAGTATAAAACAAAAATAATAATAAAAAAAGTTGATGTAAATTGAAAGAGTTTGTTTAGAGGCAAAGCTAAATTTTGTCATTGGCAGACCCGGCAGGATTATTCAAATACTAAGTCGCTTTCTAGAAGGACTTCTGTTTGACCCATCAGGAGAATTATTATCTTCTTTGCCTTTAAAAAGGCAACACGAGGATGTTTTCTTTACTTTTTATCAAGCGAACGTAAACAAGTGACTCACGCCTGCATTTGCTGCTGAAACATTTTCAGAGGACCGAGTTGGAAATAGAATAGAATAATGTTTACGTTTTTGTATTAAGGACTTTCTCAAAAATTATTCTTATTACATTAAAAATTAAAAAATAAAGATAAAGACTGCCCCTGACGACTGACAAGAGTTTGTTTTTGTCACAGAAGGTAAAAATCTCGAAGAATTATTTCGTTGTTCACCATTTAAGTTCCTTTCATACTCTAGTCTTACGAAAAAATGCGAATTACTTTATTGATAAAATGCCTACAGTATTGGCACCCGTCACAGCAAGCCCTGCAGGATGTGGTATCATTTTTGTGACTAGCACAAGGGCCCAAGACACACCTAACTGTCAAACAAAGCCGTATCTGATGACTGAGATAATCCTTACACAGGTTCGGGTTCTGAGAAGTACTTCCTTCCTAGAACCAATAGTGCGGATTCAGCTTTCCGGCTAGAAAAGCTAGAAAAACTTTGAAAGTTGTTAAAGGATTCAACAAGTCTTTCAACGCAACTTGGTAAAAAATTTTAGAGAATATAGTAACTCTGCTTAGTAACGTTTACTTTTCCCCTTCAAATGAGTAGAATTGCATAGATGATACGAAAGATTTTTGCCAAGAGCATTGAGGAAGAGCGGGCAATGAAGGAAAAGCAAAATATATGCTATCATCCAAAACGGACAAGCAATCAACATCGACGTCTTGAACTATCGAAAACTAAAATTTTGAGGTTGTAAAGGAATTTCTCGTCGTAGGCACTGTAATGCACTCCAGTAGTGTCATAAGCGCGAAAATTAAACGAAAAAACCGTATTTCGAGCTACGAAGGAGACACTATACCAGTTCTGATGTATGGCGTAGAAACATGAATACTTCCAAGAGCGGATGAAAGACCTCTTATTTTCTTTGAGTGACAAATTGTCCGTCTATGTTGACGGAGTGTGGAGGGGAGGATAAAATGAAGAACTATATCAGCTGTACAACGACATGAATCTGAACATAAGGCTTTGCTCAGAGCGATTAAGATGGCTAGGTCATATAAAGCGTATGAACACCTGGAAGGTATTCGATTCCACCTTAGTGCCGCAACACAGTATAGGAAGACATTATCTAACGCACGGATTTAAAAAGCGAACTCAATGATCTATGTGAGCATAACTAGAGGCAGCTAGCTACGGACGTAGTTAGCTAGAGAGGTATGTTGATTGAGAACCATGACCGCCCCAGTTTGTAAGATCAGTCAGTAATAAATCGAATTTCAGAAACATTCATCCTGACTGATACTGTTGACCGGACAATATCGTGGAAATCAAGGATATGAGGACGATTTGAAATACCGCAAACTGCAGATACACAAAGCCGGTGATTAGGGGGGCAGAAAAATTCTGCGTGTGAAGGCATAACACTGACACGTAGATTTGGCTGTTGTAGAGTTTCAAGCACAAAAAAATTCTGTGAATTATAACCTTCGAATCACTCTGAGTGAAGAAAAAACTCTCCGTCCTATTCGGAGTCCCACCCCTGGAGACCGAGTATCGAAACCAAACACACCTGAATTTCAAACCACTACAAAAAACCAATTTTCCTTTCTCCTCCTTCTACCTTTCCGCCCGCGCCGGGGCACCAGTAAAAGGGTATCAACCCCTTAGGCGCGCGTAAATTATATTAAAAAAAAGGGGGTCTTGGAGCCGATTTTGCGTGAGGACATGACCGTTAAAAAGTGTAAAATTCTCTGGTAAGTAACTATAATATAAGTTTAAACATCGCAAGATTACCGTAAAGAAGAAAAAATAACTCGCTCAGAAGCTACAGGTCTTAAGTTCAGATGGTGTATTTCGTATTTTTCTGATGAGATTTTCTTTCACGTTGCCGAATAACAGCTTGACTGCTATTTCATTGATCTTACTCTTTGGGACTCCTTAATCCTACAGATCCGCTGCACTTACGTCCCTTCCAAATATGTCGAAATACGAAAACTTCTCAATGACCCGCAGTACGGGTTTCATATTAAAAGATTCCACCAAAAAGTGAAACCAAAATCTACACCAATCTGGCGAAAGCAAGATAGTTGCACTTGATCTTTCTAAGACATTTGATAAAGTTTGGCATCAGACTCTTTTGTCGAAAATGCGTGCATTAGGCATCAATGAATCTCTTCTTCAATGGATTAGAAAATATCTTTCGGAACGCTACATTTTATTGGGTTGTACCACATGAAAGGTGTCGACTTATTGTCATTGGGGATACTCCTATGCTTTGTGCAATCTCCCGCACCGTTGGGTCCGCATCCACCGTTGCTCTTAAGACATCGGCGTCAACTAACGTTTCAGACTTCCCACGTGGTTCATTTTCGAGGCTGAAATCTCCCGAATGGAACTTTCCAAACCAACGTCGTATAGTGCCGTTCGTTTACTGCTACATCCTCAAATGCGTCATTATATTTATTTTAAATTCGTAAATCCCTAGAAAAAAAAAATAACGGTACTTATAACGAACACTAAAATTCTCACACGTCAAGCACACGTACCACTTTATTTTATAAAAAAAAGAAAATTTAACGTTCTTGCACAGATGTTCACTCGAGAACTTCTTATTTCCGACTGAGCGAAAATCGGACATTTCATGTGGTACAACCCAATAGTTGTTAAAGAGATAAATGCTGGTGTTCCACAGGACTCGGTCCTGTCTCCGACACTCATTAAATTTCTCTTGTTCACTACTTCTAACATAGTGAATTATTTTCTTTTAGACAGTACTTCTGTTCGTTCCCAGGCTCACGCCCCTGCTCTTCGGCTGTATAACAGGAACGGCAGAGTATGTTAAGCTTATTAAATTAGAGAACCATCAGCAGATCGGGATGTGTTCTCTAATGAAAACGATTCTTGAATACCCAGCTATTATCCATGAATAGCGCTTACATTCTTGGTTTATGTGTGGTTCACAACTTACATTGGAATAATCATGCCAAAAGTGCTGCGAAGTGTCTCAGCTTCCTCAAGCTATGTAAGAAAAATTTTACCCCGTCTGATCTGGCTCAAATTGTAACACAATGCTCAAATCTGGTCAGAGCCTCTCAAGACCTCTTTGCACCTACTAAATAAGAGTTCAAGGTTTTTAGAAGACACTAATATTTCACAATCAATTGACACACTTCACCCTTACCAATATCATTCCACCCCTTAAAACTTTCAACTGTCATACCGTCTCGATATGCATGCTCATCAGTTAATTGTTAAGCCCATTTTCGGACATAATCTGAAATATTGTTATTCTTTCCTTAGCTTATATTGTAGAATATGCCCAGTTCAGCTCTTTGTTTCCTACTTGTTATAACCTACAAACATTCAAAACCAATGTGCATCGGAATCACTCTTTTTCTCCTAATTTTCATACGGCTGTACCGTGCCAAGTGTTTAGCCAAGTGTTCGTCGTTGTTTTAAGTTTGAGCCAGCCTTGTAATCTTTTTCGGGTAGATAGCGACCTAAACTCTATTGGTCGATGATTTATCACATCAATCGAAGACAAGTTCTGTAATATGTCTACTAAATTGAACCAAAAATGATAACACAATAAGTACTTTGAGGCAGGGATAGACCTACGGTAGAAATTTGTCCACCATTGGCAATCACTAAAGTTTTAAAGACAAAGGCTTCTAAGATAAACCATGTAAAAAAAAAAGGTAACATGTCGCAATAGTCCGGAGTTGTTCGAGCTCTTATATTGCGTAGCCTTGAGAAGGGACCGAGGATTTTTTGCCGATCATGAACGATTTTAGTGTGAGAGACTTTTCATTGGCAGAAGACCTCACTTTCACACGTTTGCCATTGATAGGCGAAAGGGTAGCTTTTACTTTTCTGCTTTTTTGGTGTTGCCCGAGGTTGCTCCCAGATAAATCAAATTATGTCAAAAAAATGGTCATTTGGTAGCAGATTATAGCACTTCATTAGCAAACTAGTCAACAAATCTACTAGGAATTTACACTCCTAAAAAGGAGGTACCTGAAATTGATGGGTAACTTAGAAAGCTACTTCGGGAAAGAATCCATACGAGTAAATGCTCAAAACTAGGTCAGTAGGTCACTTTTACATATTTATGAGGTAATCCCAATTTCCAATGCTCTCCGTAGTGTAGTACTTCCGTAGTGTTCAAGAAGAGTGCATTGGCTTAGATCATAAAGGACTTTCCGGAAGTCACAAAAATACAACAATCAGGAAATGAAAGATTCGATAATATGTATAAAACCTAATAATAAAAAACGATGGTGCAAATTGAACGAATTTGGTTAGAGGCAAAGCTAACTTTTGTCATTGGCAGACCCGGCAGGACCTGGAAGGAATTCTGTTTGACCCATCAGGAGAATTATTATCTTCTTTGCCTTTAAAAAGGCAACAAGAGGATGTTTTCTTTACTTTTTATCAAGCGACTCACGTCTGCAATTGCTACTGAAACATCTTCAGAGGACCGAGTTGGAAATAGAATAGAATAATGTTTAGGTTTTTGTATTAAGGACTTTCTCAAAAATTATTCTTATTACATTAAAAATTAAAAAAAGAAAGATAAAGACTGCAACTGACGACTGACAAGAGTTTGTTTTTGTCACAGAAGGTAAAAAAACTCGAAGAATTATTTCGTTGTTCACCATTTAAGTTCCTTTCATACTCCAGTCTTACGAATAAATGCAAATTACTTTATTGATAAAATGCCTAAAGTATTGGCACCCGTCACAGCAAGCCCTGCAGGATGTGGTATCATTTTTGTGACTAGCACACTTGGGCGTTAAGCAAAAGCGAGCGCTTTTTTAAGATGTATACAAGGATCCAAGACACACCTAACTGTCAATCAATGCCGTACCTGATGACTGAGATAATCCTTACACAGTTTCGGGTTCTGACAAATATTTCCTTCCTGGAACCAATAATGTGGATTCAGCTTTCCGGCTAGAAAAACGTTGAAAGTTGTTAAAGGTTTCAACAAGGTTTTCAAGGCAACTTGATAAAAAATGTCAGAGAATATATGTAGTGACTCTGTTTAGTAACGTTTACTCTTCCCGTTCAAATGAAAAAAACTTTGCCCTGGCAAAGATTTCAGAAAAAAAAAATCATTTGAACCGCCCATTGCTAAAGAGACGAATCATCTCCGCTGGATTGTCGTCTCTTCTTGTTATGGGAACGGAGATTAATAACAGATTAAATATAAACAGATTAAATTTAAAATTGAACTCAAGTTATTTTTCGACAGTTACACGTCTTATACCTTACAAATCAATACTGGTATGCCTCAGGGGTCCATTCGAACCCGTATAGCTTTTGTTTGCTATTGAAAATGCAAGTGCTTGGGAATGACAATATATTCTACGGCATGACAGCCTCACACATTTGGAGTACTCATATGTACATATCTAGCTTCTCAAAACCACTTTACATCTACCCCATTGGATTCAAAAAGTGAAGTGAATACAAATTCCTCAACGAAATAGGCAGTAGAAATCTTCAAACATAACACAAATTAGAATATCAATTAATAGAATAAATTAATCAGTTAGCAGTTTATCCTTAAGTCTGTCCTCAAACGTTCACTGAAATACCGTGATTCCTTGTCAAGCCAAACGTCTCACAAATAAAATGCCATTAACATTCAACATTATTATCTACAAACTTTCAAAGCCAATGTGCATCAACATACCACTTTCTTTTCTCACTGAGTTTCCTTCCTCCTACTTTGTGTACAAGGTTGTCAAGGGTGTTCATAATTCCTCGAATGCGCCAAGTATCATATATAAAAAAAAAAGATTTTACCAAAATTACGTTCTGTGTTGTTGCCACCATAACTAGACCGTAACAATTTCTGCACCTATGCAATTACTCAGTCAACACAAGAACAACTTAATAAACTACGGGCTCCACGAAAAGACATTTACCGAAATCCCTTCATTGGCAATTGATGTTATGAAAGAAGCAGTGGCTAACACCTATATGATCATCAGAAAATTTCGGGAAATAATATTACAGACAACTGCCTGCTTCCTAACATTTACAAACAGCGGCAGTTAAGAGTGGATATAGAAAGGAATGAGTGGCTCGTTGTTGAATAAGGCAATTGAGTTCGACCGAGACGACTGTCAGCTGGCATGTGCAGGATAACCTCCGTATTCCACATTGAAATACTAGCAACAGAGTTATGCATCATGGGGAGTTTAAACAAATGTTTTGGCAATAAGTACATTTATACTTTCTCCGCCACCGAAATCTCTCTACTTCCTATCAAGTCTTATGAAACAACATCCAAATTAGTTTTAATATTCCACCCACCTGCACGTACTAGTCTATTCAGAGAACATCGCAATTAATTTTTTAGAAAAGGATCTGCATTTAAATGTGCAATCGTAGAACAATTCTGTGGCTTAAAGCGCAGTGTTAAAATTCGTCTCAAAGCAAAGTACAACATAAATTGTTCGAGACAGAATATAAGAGGCTGGCGTCACTCTTCAAGCCAAAGAATTCTCAAAGAAGAACCTTAAACGATTTCTGCCAATTTAATAGGAATGAAATTTGTCTAGACACAGGCCTTCTTACAGGTCACTGCCGTGTCAAAGAGCAAGGCAATAATCAATCTGTGCATCAAACGACAAAAACCAAAGCACAAACTGTGCGACTGCAAGTAACTCACTAACACTTGAGTTTGTTATCTAGACAGCTCCTATGTGAATTGCTGCGCTGTGGATTACTTACCAAATCAGAATAGATCCATTTGTGACCGCAGAGATAAGGACATGCAACCACTCTACCCAATGTGTCGAGTGATTCTTCTTACCGATGAATCGGTATGGCACCAAGAGCACGGATCAGCCTTAAATACCTGATTTTGAACCTCGAAACACAGACAACACTTATGCAGCAAATAAAGGGCTTCCCTAAATAAATCAGAATCACAGAAATGTATTTATAGAACCGACTTTTGGGGAGCTCACTTCTCGGCCACCAAAAATCGCTTTACTATACTCGTATGTCTTAAGTATGGCACGAGATACGAGGGGCGTTGGATGTATTCATCTTTACATCATTGAAAGACAACCACTATGACTGACAAGGAAAATCGAGCACCATGCTGTTATCAAATTCCTCACAAGGGAAGAAAAAGGCCAACAAAATCATCCAAGAAACGATGGCGACTGTTTGCAAAAAGGCTGCACCTTCATTATTCACTGTTCAAAAGTGGTAGGGTAAATATAAAAAGGGTACTAAGTACGTTCATCGCCCAGGCAATCTGGAAAAATTGAGCAACTTATGCTGGAAAATGATCGAATATTATCAAAATATTAGAGCAGAGAAGAGTGACTTATTCGCTGTTACTATCCACACTAATCTTCATGACAGCTATAAAACGAGACCTCCGTGTGTGTTTCCATTTTGTTATAGAATGTGTTTTCAAATAAATTAATTAGTCAGCCTATACGAGGAGTAATCAGTGCACCATTATAAGACTTAGTCTCCAGGAGATACTCTCGTCAGAGAACCCTGGTCACATTAGTGGTTACTACGTCATCGTGAATATCAAAAGTGATAAACAAACTTTTTACTGGATACAATTAATTCAGTGGTCACAAATAAATGCAAATAACAAAATTGTTACCAGCTGTCTTTTATTGGCAGAACACTTTATCTTTTAAGGAGATGGTAAGTTGCGATTCCCTACAATAGCCTGGTCCGCGTACCTTATAGTATCCTGTACTTTCCGACTGAATCTACAATACTATACAAAATATATTTAACAAGGGAAAAGAAGGCACATATCCTGACATATGGTATGTATCCTCGAACTTTTCGCACAACTCGCCTAATGAAGCAGCTACATTTGAAATTACACTAACAAAGGCCCCCTCAACATTTAACTTAGACCGCGACATTACGCACTCTGGCCATGAAATTCAACACTGCTGTCTGTGTCAATTGTTAGAAAAGTTTTTGCGAATATCGTGTGCGGCCTACGTTTACAGGTATGTGAACCGTTTTAGGTTATATCCTAACCAATGTAACAAATATTCATACTACGGAGGAGTTTGGAAAAGGCCCGGCAATTTTAGATCGACACTTATCATCTGTTTGTCGACTTTAAGGTCGTACATGACGAGTTGTACAACGCCATTTCGAGTTTTTACATCCCCGCCAATCTCGTCGGGTTGCGCAGGATTACTATGGAAAATTCTCGCTGCTTCATCAAGGTCGGTAATGAATTAACCGAACATTCAGTGTTAAGAAAGGTTTTAGACAAGGCGACGCGATGCCATGTAAAAGAATCGTGCAAAGCTCACTAGTCAAGAAAAGAGCCACGATATTTTTTAAGTCATTATTTAATTGGACCAACACACCGAGCGGTCAATGAAGCTTTTCTAAGTACAAAGGGGGACAAAACAAAGTACATGCTGACATCAGAAAAGGATGCAGACCACCGACGTCTTGGCCAGAACATCACTATTGGCAGCCATAAATTTGAAGTAGTTAAGCACTTCGTCTACCTTGGCTCCGCAGTTCCAAACAGCAATGACATATCACCGTTTCTTTGGGCTCAGGCGACTATTGAGCGACAGATATCGCTCTCATAAAATCAAACTGGCCTTGTACAAGACCCTTATCATGCCGATCCTGCCTTATTGTGCAAAAATTTGGATGAAGCAAATGAAGAAGCACTTGACTGTCTCGGGAGAGAGATACTGTGTGTGATTTTCATTCCCGTTTGTATTGATGGGGATTGAAACGAAAGGGTGGTACAGCAACATCGGTCTAGTGTGTCGTCTACAGATCCAACGTCTGAGATGGTTGAACCATGTTGAGCAAATTGACACAGCTCCGGTTCAAAAAGCCTTCATTTCTTACGAATCCAACTAAGTTGACGCACGCAAGTGGACCTGGAGGGAGCTGACAAAAGATCGTCCTAACTGGTTTTTCTCTAGTTTTTCCTGTGTCGATCGCATCAACAAGTATCAACTGCGCATCATCATTAAGCGTTGACTTGAATATCATCGTCACATTCTACTCCTCCGTCGATGACTTTTAAGAAGTTGTTCGGTAGCATTGAAGGTAAATTGAATGATATTAGGATATATCCTTTTATCGATACTAGGAAGGAAAATAAAATAAACAAAAAAAATCTAAACTCAATAACTGTAACTACACTGACTATGTTCGCTTTTACATAGGATAACGAACCTCTGCCAAACGATTACTGATTTGGGAAGCGAAGCAAACATCATTGGGCTGGAGTAAACACTTATACGGTAGAAGCGATGTCGTAACATTATCAGACAACTGATAGAGGAACAATTTGTTTCCAATCCCCGAGACTGACTGACTGAGATGTAGCCAACGGAATAAGCTTTTTATTTGCAATTCAATGGATAGAAGAAGAACAAGCGCCTAGGGGACATACGAGTACATGGCGCAGAACGGAGGGAGATCACATCAGTTAAGTAAAACCGAATGTTGAAACACATAAATAGATACTGCACATGAAGGTGTGTAGGCGTGGTGGACATAAGCTAAAAAAAAGAGGTAGCACTCCAGTCGCTATCCGGCTTAGCTCTCCCAATACGCTTGAGCTGACGAACTTGTGAAGGCAGTTATTAAATTGATTTTGTGATTTAATCCTGAAAAAAACCAGATACAGAAGTGAGCTGGTATTCCAAATCAAAAAACCAAAAATAGGTTGTTTGGGCCATGTATTGATGAACAACTTTTACCACACGCTCACGTCATTATTCAAGGATGGGCAGTGATCAGCAGATCAGACACTGCAGTGGCTAGCAAATACTCGTACTTCGTAAATGCCTAACCGTTCAACACCAGAAATACTAAGAAACGTAAAAGCCAAACAGAAGATTAAAGCGCTAATTTCCAAGCTATTACCTACACCATCGGCCTAGGCAAAGGAAAAGTGAACGATAATTCCATGAAATATCATCGAAAGTAGAAGAATTTGCACTCAAGCCGCCTTCAACTGGATCGTTCATAACTTAAGAGTTAAAAACCGAAAATCTCTAGTCACTGAACAGTTTTTCGCGGGCTTCAAAAACGGTGACCTGTCTTGTTAACGTACGGAACTAGTCCGCCAAACTTTAAGAAGTTTAAAATGAGGAGGTTTTGTAGAAACCGCCACATAGCCAGAGATGATATGATAGAATAGACCTTATTGTGGTTAAAACGATCTAAATGACTTAACATATAGAGCGTCATTTTCCTATCAAACCCGGAAGGACGTCTTTATCTTAGTAATCAAGACAGATTAATGATTAAGTTCCAGATTCACACTGGCCCATGGAGCCATTTAAGTAGCTAAGCAAGTAAATAGAGGTATAACAAAATGTGTTGGTTACGACCGTATGCATACCCGGACCTGCGCAATATTATCAACACGTTGTGCCATAAGGCTCTTAAAATTTTGTACAATTCACATTTCGCAGACATTAACGCGCCCCAATTTAACGAGTTATTTAGAAGCAAAGAAATGTTAGTGTCAGCAGACTGATGTGGGGCCAGGGTTTCTTTATTTTCTCACATCTGTTTTAAAAATCAATTTTAGGAAGGACTTCCTCCTTTATCTCTTAAGATTTATATTGTTTTGGTTAATGATAAATAAAACGTAATGTCCCTGTATGACGCAGCAACAAATCCTATACGATCTCTCCTGTTTTATTGCAAATATTTTCCAAATAAACATTTACCTTCATTTGATCTCGCAATTTAATATCGTATTTACAATTGTATTCCGTTTCGTTTCTATTTTTCTTGCAATTCACATGGCCCAGATTTTTAAGTATTCCGATTGCTGGATATATCAGCCCTGCGACTAAACATCATAATATAACGTCCCTGCATTAAATAATTCCATTCCATTTAGTTGCGTTCCAACATAAAATCCACTTTCATATCACAAGTTGGTTGGTGCTCTTTTCGTTCTCTCTTGCACTCACTATCTCTCTCTCTCCCACTGTAGCTCTCTCTTTCTACTTTAAATTCGTTCCCGTGTTTCTCGCAAACACACACGCACACCAATCTAACTCTGGTGACTATATGAATACGCGAAACTACGTACGGTACGACCAGACCAGACCAGCCAGACAACACACTACTCCAATTCCAAATTCTACTCACACATTAACGCGCGCGAAACCCCACCACGAACACCTCATATGGCTGACTCGTTTTCGCACCCTCTATTCGAATGCAGTGCCAGCCAAATAAACATATGATAACATATAACCATCTCTGTCACTGTGGGGGCACGAATTTCATTGAAGAAACGCCGAATATTTTCGTTTCTCACACACGAAGGGGCGACGAAATTTTCACTTTACGAATAACTTTTGCGAATTGCGGCCACCGTGCGCGACTATTGAAAAAATTTCCTCTCCCTTTGGTAGCAATGGCCAGGGAGGAAATTTTCGAAGGCGTTTGCGAATTTATTTGAAGGAATTTGTAGCGCAAATTACGGAGAAAACCACGGAGCGAAAGAACGACCGAATTCTCTTTTGAAAACTAATGTGGTTTTCTTTTGTGTGGGTACGTGTTCTGTGAATTAAATGGAATGGAACATGTGTATGAATTCGGCTATGGTAATGGTGTGCGTGAAAGAGAGTACGAATGGTTGAGGGAAGGAGAATGTCAGATTGACGGGAAATTATTTCAAGTTTGTTTAATTGTTTTTACGCACTTGCCAAATGGGATATTCCACAAACGGGCTGTGTTCGTTTGGAAGATGTTTTGGTAAAAATCTGGTAAAACGTCGAAGAATTTTGATGACTAAATCTGGAGAAGATTGTGAAATCGTTTATTAAATCTACGGTCAGTCTTGGTGCTTTGTATGTTAAAACTTTGCACCGCGCGTACTTTTATATATTCTTTCGGTCAGTATAGGGTAAGTAATCGTAATCTATCACCAGGACTTAAGCTTCGATGGAACTAGTATAATACAATTTCTGTGTCGTGTCATCTTTCCCATTAACACTCATTTTGGAAATTTTATCATAATAAGTTCAACCAACAAGTCTTCCTGTCTTAACTCACTAAATTGGTGGATTTGAATTTCGATTAAATAACCTTTCAAGATGGTAGTAATAGTATTTTCTAATTGATGATACTCAATTACCCCCTCCGGAGGTCGGAACTTTCTGGTTATCTCAGAAGCTCTAGTGACTCAGATCACTACCCCGTTGCAGTCAAAGTACGAGTGCGGGTTTCCTAAGTGCCACAACAAAAACGAACTACGAGAAGATATCACGTTGAAAAGCTGCAATCCCAAGAAATGGAATGGAATCTCGGCCTAGTTTGCCCGATTCACGAAATAGGAGACTCTTTCAATCACGCCAACTATAGAGGAACGATGATATCGATCTTGTCAGAAAATTGCACATCAGTCGCCGTTATAGCTTGGACATAAAGAACGAATGGACATCAATGCTCTGGCCTGTAGACTTTTCGAATCTAACGCGGAGGAACAAAGCATAAGAGAAAGACGCGCACAAGTAAAAGGGGACCAACCAACTTAGAGAGCGCAACTGGAGGCAGTTAGCTAAGGATCAGGCTAACTAGAGAGACTTGTTAGTTGACCCATATACACCCCGAACTGTATCGCCACCTAAATAAGTAAGTAATATTCGATTACTAGCAAGATGATCGAGATTTGAGACTCATGGTCTTTGCCTGTTGCGTCTTCCATCTGATGCAGAGTTGAGTCCAGCTTTTAGACTGACGCTCACCTTGTTTAATTTACTTAGACGTATACCTTTTGGAAAAAAAAACGAATAGCAGTGTCCTTATACAATTAAGCAATCGTCTATGTTTCCATTAGGTTGTTGCATATGTAGTGACAGTGTTTGAAACTAAATTTTGAACGAATTAACGGTATTAATCGGAGCATTCGCCATTGACTTTTATACATTTTTGCAACAGAGATAATAATCATTGATGCCTAGCTTGTAAGTATAGGATTCCTGGAGCCAATGAAGTTTTCGAAGGTGTTTTTGATAGCTGCTTCGCCTGTATAAGTTTTCTCTGAAACAAATGATCCAGATGCTTAAATAAATGTTACTCCGTTGGAAACATTTACAGAGAATAAAGTGTGTGAGGTATGAAAATATAATAAACTATTCCAATAATATTCAACAAATTGCTAAATGCCGAGTGACTGTTAAATAGTAGTAATATCCCGAAAAATTTCACGTCCATCATGTTCCCCTGAAACCCTTACTTAAAGTAATACTCGTATTTCATAAGTTTTCTTAGTATTTTCCGAGATCAGGACAATTTAATAAATGATCAAGAAGCGCATTAACAAAAACTTTGCTCCGTGTTTTAAAAGGCCGATTACACATAAATAAAGAAACGTTGTCCTGGAACGATGAGAAGAAAATAGCGATAAAGAACAAAATGGAAGCTCTTAAAGCAATCTCTCCGAAATATATTTAAGACGAGCACGGACATCTTGTGAAGGCGAAAACGAAATTTAGCAATAGATTGAAAATGCGTAATACCATTTCCTTGGTTGTCGCGCTAGAAGAAAATGTGACCAATTTTACGGAACCCGAAGTTGTACACTCTCCAAAGTATAGTCGATAATGAAAAGTATAAATAGCTCGCGATTTTCTTCACTGTTCCACTGTATAAAGGCAAAGGCGACAAGAGAAATTGCAACAACTACCGATAGGTGGAACTACTCGTAATATCACATACTACAGAAATATACAAGAGCGTTCTAGACAGTGACGGCACCATTTTACTGAACTCCATAGCAGTCAATGTGGCTTTGTGGGAGGCAGGTCGACATACATATGAAGCGAATCACAGTTTACGGATTGTGGTGAAGATATACCGCGAACCTTCGAAAATTCAATATATCGTCTTCATCGATTTGAATAAAGCGTTCGACAGAGTTCCCAGAGGTTTTATTTGGAAGCGCTATGATCTTAAAATGTATCCGAGACGTACGAGTATATAAGAATGTCACTTGCTATGTACGATGACGTTGAAACGAAAGTCAAGTACTCAGCGGAAATAACCGGAGAATTCGAATTTAAAGCTGGAGTACAACAAGGCAGTGTTCAAAAACCTTCACGCAAGAATTTCTATAAAAGCACCACATTAACGAGTCCGGAACAACTTTTCTTTTCACCGATGGTAGCGGTATTATAAGTAACGACGTGACAGCCGTCCAGAAAACTACTCGTATTAAAGAGGTAACTAGGCTGGTTGGTTTGAATCACACTTGAGAGGAAAATGGGACTTCTGTAATAGAAAAGATGATCGAGTGATATGTTATAAAGAGATTTTGAATACATAGAGATCCTCTCGAACCGTCGAAGGCTGAAAACATAACGCGCAGTATTGTTAAATGCAACGTTGAACTTTGTAGCATCGCGTATACAGAAAAGTTCCCAGGCGTAGCTAAGAATAGGAATTATCAGCGTTTTTACTAGCAATGTACGAGTTTTTAGGGGAGTAAAATTATGCGACATCCATAGCTGACGTAACATTGCATACACTTTGCCAACGGCTGCGTTAATGTGACTGTTCCAAGTTAATGTCCTGTTAAATACCAAAACTACATTTCTAACAGTGCCCACAATCCACATATTCATATTTTAGAAAATATGAAAGTCCCACCGACTTCTTGCTGATAACGATGCATTGCGGTTTAGAAGGGTTTAGGAGGAGCAGATTAGACCATGTCGATATTCTCTCAAGATCGATATTAATAGCTTTTGAGCTGTCCTCGATCATTCCTAGTCGGTAACGTCGATACAGTTGGGCATCGTCGGTAAACATCTGAATGGAAGATGTTACGATTGAATGCCCCAAAATAGAACCTTGTGGAACACCTCTACTGTTATGAAGCTAGCCGGACGTATAAGGTTTAACCAAAACAGCTTGTTTCCTGTGTTTAAGATATATATCACGACGTAAGGGTCACAGGTCAGAATCTAAATTGAGTTGATAATTTATTGCAGAGATTCGTGTGATCTACAGTATCGAAAGCCTTTGGGTCACTTTGCCCTCGTCCAGAGTTCCTTAACTTTAACAGTCGCTGTAATACAACTATGATGCTTCCACAAACCAGACTGTATAGGCGAGAGTAGGGTGTTCGAGTGGAGGTATACATGGTTTCTCCACTTACTTTCAATGCTTTCATCAATGGATGTGCTTACTCTTAATTTGTGAATGCGTGAACTTCAATATGTGAATTGCCAAAGGATCAAGAGCAGGAGGACCAAAGAAAAATCATTTGATCAGTCAAATAAGAAACATCAGCACAACAAACTTCGGTCCTCAGTAACGATGTGGTCCAGAATAGAGCGGCCTATAGAATGGTTTAAGGTAAGGACGTCAAAGTAAATGTCGAACTCAGTAGTGCACTCTAAATTTCGTTTATCTTGGCGAACGCGTTGGGAACATGTAGAGGGTCCACTGGAAAAACGGCTTAAGTCCGGTTGTAAATTTGTATCAAGTTCTTGGATCATAGTCTTTTTATCAGAGTTTGATTTCACTTAAGTGTTTTCAAAAATATCTCAATTCACGCACTTCTTACTTTAGAAAGATAAAACTGGGCACTCGTATGTATATATTATATAATATTAAAGTTTTGGACTCAATCTGAAATTGATGAATGAAGTTTGATATTGACTTCTCTGTATCAAGTGAAGAAGAGCAAAAGCTTCCGATCATAGATTCTAAGAAACGAAAAAAAAAATCCGGTTCATCAAAAGATGTAATGAAGGTGTTGCGTACTACCACGCATAAACTTGGGGGTGATTGCAAATGCAAGCGTTTTAACTGTTTTTCAATAGTTCCTGAAACCTGAGTGCAGTAGAATTATTCGACAATTTAACGAGCTTAGAAACATAGACGTCCAAAACTCCTATTTCACTAGTCTTGTCACCGTTCTTCCTGTGATGTGTAGGCGTCCCCGAGAGATAGATAGATAGAAGGATCAAAAGCCAAGGTCGCTACTTTTTCTTATCGTGTTCGTGTAAAGGTCGATGGAAATACTAAAGACGTAACAGTTTGTTTGAAATCTTTTGTAGATTTACACGGAATCACCGACCGTCGAGTTAGACTTGTACGAGACATGCGGGGTAAACATGCTACTCGACTTCATACTTCACGACTTTCCAAAATTTTTTTAAAAAGACTTGAATACTCGTATATCTTTTGCGTACCCAAGAAAAGATACGGCAAAGTGATATTTTCGAAAAGGGGTTATTATTATCTAGAATGTGACCGAGATATGAGCCTCGTCAATCAAAAAACTTACACAGAGACACCAAGAAACTAAGAAACTGGAGAAACGAATTAAGAAGAAGCGACATAAATCCCTCCCCTTTGAAGTTATTGACTGTGAATTTTGATTTTCAAAATTGTAGAGAGATTTTATCGGCCTTTTATGCTAAAAACTGTCCCTTCCAAACTCGTCCCATCAGAATACTTAAATTTTACCATGAGAAAGTCAAAACGCTTCTTCATAAATCAACATACATACATGGGTTTATACAAAAGCTCTTCGATCGAAAATAAGGCTACGGGAAAGAAGAAACATGAAAGAGAGTCAAAGTTGTTGAAGATACTCTACAATAGTCGAATCACTATAAAAAAGAGTCGAAGTGGAAGGACTTACAAAACCTCACCAAATTCTTCCAGAGACCAGATGCAAAGGAATTTTATAAAAATTTGACATTTGCCAACGAGAAAGAAGCGACGCACGATGAATTTATTGACGACAACCATCAACGGACGCTTAATAACAATGGAAAAACGTCACAAGTCCAAAGACGTCTAATGGATGAATGACATAAGTCACATTATACTTTAGTTTAAACTATTATAAAAAATCTATAAAAAATTCGATTCAACTGTTTAGCTGACAACAGTTTGTTTAAGAAAAAAATAATGTGTTTAGTATAATTACCCATTCAAATTTTCATTTTTATCGAAATCGATTGGAGTGGACTTCGGCCATTTTTCCCGTGGACCATTCGTGTGTATTTAATTATTTATTTAATACGAATACCTTCAGCGAATTAAATTAATAAAAATTCCGGGATTTTAAATGCAAATCAATTCTTCAATTATCCTATCCATCTACGAATTTATAAAACAAAATATCCAATGACACAACCAATGACTTTCAATTGATTTCAGCGCCACCTATCCCATGAGTTTCCTTGTTGAAAGCTTAACAGTCACTGGTGTGGTCAAGTCAGGTTCAAAAATAATAAAAGTAACGGACTTGTTCAAATTTGCAGGTGGTTTTCTTGCAACATTCAAATTTAAAATATTTAACTAATTCTTCTGGTTTCTAACGCGTTAATATCTTTTAATTGTAACTATTTGCATCCAGCTTCTTGAATGAGCCATATTCGCACTATCACGCGATGCTAAGCCCATCCTTGGCCCACACTGAAGATTTACGATGACTTAGGATTTTTGACAAAGCCTATGCTTGTGAGCAATGGAGAAGGGATAGAATCATTAGAGTTTTACGTCAATTGGGTAGTTAAAAAAGGTGTTTTCTAATGAAATTCCTTTTAAATTGAAACAAAACAGCGATTGGCAAAAATTGTTCTTCGAAGTCCTTCAGTTCCGATGTGTCAAAATTTTGTGATAGACTTCATTGACGGCAAGCCACACTGTATTGGACTCAACAGCTTGTGAAGGTTCTGTGCATTAGGTACCTACATATGTATATTTCATTCGACCTTTTTTTGTGAGTTCAGAGCCCTTGTATGTCATAAAAGTTTTTCGGAAGGCTTTTTTCTTTATAGAGATGTTTGGTAGCCACATCTGGTGGTGATCTTATTCTTCAGCCTAATGCGAGCGTAAGCCGGACAGGCACAGAGGAAATATCATATTATCTATCCATTGCCATCGTGCTTATAACAAGCGTAACGTTATTGCCACTTATTCCTTTCGAAAGAATGCATTTAGCAATAGCGTAGTTTTCTACTAGAACTTGAACAAACAGGATACAGCCTTTTATGACATAACAAGCATTTCACTGATTTTTTGGAGACGTCGGAGGGTAAGTACCACAGATGCGCTCACTGTAAATGTAGCTTTCAATGCAAGAAGCCCTGAACGAGAACCCTGGGATACCTAACGGAGCTCTAGGTTCAGAGAAATATTTTGTAAATTCTGTAAAGTAATTTCTTGAGCAATCTCCTTTCCGGAATTCTCTGGCAGTATTCTGTGAATTCAGATGGTTTTGCCTGTTTGCCAAGATTTGAGTTCGTCCACCGTCTGGCAGCCCGAAATCATATTGATCATGCTGATAAATGTTGGTAATATTGGTTGGTTGGTTTGATAGCGTTACACTGCGAAGTGAACCTGCACCGCAATTAAGAGGTCTCTCCAGTTAGCCCGATCCTTAGCTAACTGCCTCCAATTGCGAACTCCAAGTCGGTTGAGGTTCCCTTCTACTTTTGCGCGTCCCCGCAAGTGAGGTCCTCTGGGTTTGATACGAACACTCTGCGGGCCGGAGCATTGGTATGTTTCCTAACAATCCCAGATGACTGATGCGAAGTTTTCTGATAACTTCGATGTCGCTGTACAGCTCGTACAGTTCGTCGTTGAATTTTCGGCTTCAAAGCTTATCAACGCAAACTAGACGGAATATCTCGTAACTACCGTAGATATCTTCAACTTCTTTCGATATAGTTCATGCTTCAGTGCCATAAAGTAGGGCTGAGATGATCAAGGTCTTATATAGGACCTCCTTAGTTTTTCGGGTCAACGCCTTACTTCTCAGCCCAAAGAAACAACGATCGACAATATCCAAGGTACACAAAATCCTTTTTCTTCTCTTCTTTCTCGTTTATTCCGGAAGCTGCTATTAGCAGTAACACTTTAACTCCTCCTGGAGAATAGGGTGATAGACAAAGTCGTTTACTACCTCGAAATTATAGCTGTCGATTGTGACGTTCTGTCCAATTCGTTGATGTTATGTGTCCCGTCTTGTTGACAGCATATAGTTGGTTTTGCCCTCATTTACCGCTAAACCTATTTTGTCAGCTTCCATTTTAATACGAACGCGCCAGCATCATCTTCGGTGCTCTCAATTACGTCGATATTATCGGCTAGTAGTTGCACAGGCTTTTGAAAGATTATGCTTCCGTCGTCGGGCCTACCAGGTTGTTGACGAACGTTTTCAGACGTACACACATAGCAGACAAGATCTTGAATGCTATGTTGAGGAGACTTCTACCACTATAGTTGGCGCAGTTGAAAGGTCGAACGGTACTAAGATCCCATTCATTAGTCATACACTCTTGTGAAAAGATCTCAGAAATGAGTTGATGCACGCTCTGCACAAAGTCATTTCCAGCAGCTTTGAATACCTCGTCCACAAAGCCGTCTGGTTCAGATGATTTGCTGGATTTTAACTTAGATCCTTATTTCATTTTGGTCAGATGGTATATTCTGCCTGACAGCAAGATGTTTGACTTCATCGCTGTTATAGAGCCTGCAGAAAAAGTTTTTCAATATTCTCAGCACCGACTGTGACTCTACTACAAGGTTTCCTTCTTCAGCTCTACAGGCTTCTGTACGGGGCTTCTTGCCTTGACACATTCTTTTCACCTGTTGGTAAAACTTCCGTACGTTGTTTTGAAATACAAGCTCGCAATATTGCTCTCTTTTTCGTCTTCTGTATAAGTCGATGTTCTTCCCGTATCTTTTGTTCGTAGAGGTCACAAGCAGCTTTCATTCTTCGTAGGCTTCTTGTTTAGCTGCATATGCTTGTCGGTATTCGTCATCAAACCAGGGATTATTTGGTAGTGGTCGGGTGAAAACCAGCACATCAATTGTACTTGTCTGATAGCACGTTGATACTGGTCGTTGATACTTGATGCTGGTGGGAATGGAGATGTTGAGAGATTTCGAGAAAAGCGCTCGACGAAGATTCTGGCGGTTCTTGTGATTGCATCTCTTCTACGTTACATCTTCACACAGTAATTCTTTTTTTGTTGTGGCGCTTGGGAAATCTGCATTGGCTGCCCGAAATTCAGACCTACAATCAATAAGGTCAATAGCCTTAATTCCGTTGCGAGACGTGGTATTGTGTAGTTGCTTACCAACTGTCCCACCAAAAATGTCCTTCTTTCCTATCTTGACGTTAAAGTCTGACAAATAGATGCATTTCAAAACATCGTTTATAAAGCAAAGCAAGTAGGTTTGAATATGGGTTCGCAAGGCGTGATTGCACATCATCTGCATATAGATGTACTGAGGCATGTCTACACACTGATGGCGGGTCATTTATAAGCATACGGACGAGAATCGGTCCCAGTATTGAGCCCTGTGGCATACCTACTTTGATTTCCATCAAGAACGAGCAACGTGCACTCGAGACTACACTTTGACTAATTGAGATCTACCGGGAAAAATACTAGCTAGCAATTTTACTGCTCTTTCACTGAAATCAAAAATTATTTTTAATTGATTTTCCAACACAGAGTTTGATGTGGAACAGCTGCAGTTAGCTCAGAAACTTGATTGAGGGAGAGGTGTCTCCTAATTTTTTTTCTATCTTTCTTAGTGAAGCAAGGTACAATATTATTGGTCTAAAATCGGCAGGTGATGTTGGATTAGTTTTCTTTGCGACAGGCAAAACTCTTGCAATTTTCTAGAACTGCAGAAAGATTGATGGACCTATGCACCAGTTGAATATGCAGCATTCCAGCTCGGCCCATTTGTGTCTCCTTATTATATTTTTTCTGAAAGTTGACAGCAAATCAAGCATTCTAAATGAAGTGAGCAGTGTTTTGTTTGTAATTGTTTTCCCATCAAAAAATAAAAGACAATAAATTTTACTTCAAAAAATTCCACCACGGGTGGAAAATCAAGACAAATGATAAAAAATATTTATTTTAACTTTTTCTTGACGATAGATAGTATACATAAATAGATTATTATTAAGCCTTAAATATATTCTATATATTTTTTTTTGTGTTTCTTTTCTTTCTTTCTTTTTTTTATTTTAGTTTTTATGTGTACTCGTATAATATATTAAACGTTACATTAAGTTACTGTTGAAGTATTTTAAATTACAAAATGCAAAAAAATAAAATAAATCAAATTACAAACTTTCATCATCTAAATAAGAAATTTAAGAATATTTCAAAGATTACACACTCAGAGAGAACGATCGACTTACAACTTAATCCAAAGGAAAAAAAAAATAAGAAATTGTTATGCATTTACAGTAAAATTTAATTGTTAAAAAAAAATACAAATATTTATATAAAAATAATAGGAATTCATTGGCCGTCTTAACAAATACACACAGTTGTTGGTTTATATATTTCTTTTTTGTATTTTTCTTCTTAACTCCTTGTCATATAGAGATGATAAATTACTATTTAAAATGAGAAAATAAATTTCACAATTATAATTTACATAGAATACATAAATCTGTTCATGAATTGTTTAGCGTTTTTCCTTTTTTGTAAATTTTAATTTATAGGTTTTAGTTTAAGTTTTTTTGTTTTTATAGTTTTCTAGTGCCAGCGAGAAAACATACTCGTAATTTTCTTCTTTAAGAATAATAAGTAAATTGTAGATGTGTTACTAGTTTTGATTGTGGTTTTTACAATAACTTGTTACTTGTTTTTGTCATGTAAGTCCAAAGGGGCTAAGTTTTTGTTTTTAGCTTGATTTGATGAAGTAGATGAAGATGAAGAGCCGAAGATAACAAAGTGTGAATGACTACTTAAGCACAAAGCCTTAGAGACGAATTTAAAGAAACTGCGCATCCGATTCTGGGATCCTTTTGTATTAGCAATGAGTGTTATTATTATAAGAGAAAGTTCTTTCGCTTTTTATCACACATTTCTATGCGTTTTTGATTCTAGGGGTCAGATACACGTAGTAAGCGGATGCCTAGCAGGACACTGCAGAGTCAAAAAAAAAAATCACCTTATGACTATGGGAATAGCACTAGAAAACAAATACTGCATGTGCAACAAGGATGAAGAAACAGCAGAGCATATCCTCTGCCACTGTAACCTCTTAAACAACGTCTACGCAGAAGATATCACTACCAGCTTACTCAAAGATATAGCCGAATTATATATCATCATTGGTGAACTGTAATTTGAGGAATCACAATAGTCCTAACCTGGCAACAGTGATAAGAGTACATAATCCAACCTTCACCCATAATCTAATCTAATGCATTGTTTATTGTTAGTAAATAATCGGACGCTAATAAAGCTGGTTTGGGTAAATAAACTAGCGCGCGGTAGGTGATTTATGTGCGTCAAGTTTTGCATAGCTAGTCATGAATGAAGAATGACATTGTATACTCCATGAGTTCCAAAAAAGATGAACCCCCGATCGGAAGAACCATCAAATGATAATGATCAAGTGCTACGCAAAATGAGACGGACAAATCCAACGTGAACTTCCGTAGATGTTACCTTCAAACTTAGAGTTCATCAGAAAACTGCAATGAATTGCATTAAGGGGCTTGGTGTTTTCTATATACCAGACGTACAAAGCGAAAGTAAAAGAGACCGTTTTCGGTCCGCTTGATTAATAAAGATGAAAATTGGACAATTTACAACAATGTTGTAAGAAAAAGAGCCTTTGTTCACAAGGGGTAAACTCCGTCATCGAGCTAGTGTGCATCAGATGAATATAATTCTGTGTTGTCTGCTATGAGCTGCCTATGCAAAGTTCAAAGGTAAATCTTGATGATCTTTATGGTACTCAGCTCAATATTTTAAACACAGAAATACAGCGCAAATGTCTAATTTTGAACAAAAGAAAGAACGACCACATGCGACAAAGAAAACCGTCTAAAAAATTGCTGATTTGGGTTGGGAAATTTTATTCAAAGTCATCATTCTGTCCGGATAAGCTGCCGAAACGTAACTTCCTGACTTGACTTAGCAACGAATGGTTGATCTTAGATTAGTCTCTACACTCACTGTTTTGTCATATTGGACACAGAAGTAGGGACATACGGGTGTTTTCCGTCTCTGAAGACCGAAAACAATGACGAACTCTTACTTTCAGAAGATTGTCATTGCCTGGGTAAAAGGTGGTATCGTCAGTAATTATTTTGTTCTGCTTCTCAGAGTATTTCCTATGAATTGAAATCAACTCCAAACTACACAATGACTAAATGCATTCCTTTAGTATTTGATAAAATGACAATAATGTGATCAAAAGTTATTGAACTCTTATTGTTGGGCTTCCTCCCGTATAAGATCTTGTTCACATATGACACCAAGTCAAACAACAATTTGTTATGTGCACCCTTTCTGTCTGAATATTTAATCGGTATCACGTATAAACGTCAATATCCGTTGCTGCATCCCTCAATATATATTAACAAAAATAATCAGGATATCAATGCAATAAATCTCCAAATCTACTTGCAACTGACACACAGGTGAATTAAGCAAACAATAGGAAAGTCACAACACTTGAATTCGTCGATTGGTGAGGTTTTTTCAGAAAAAGTAGAGGACCGACCCATTGATAAACTTTATCAGAAGGAAATAATGAAATAATGTGAGTACGTAGCATCAAGCTCGAATTAAATCACGACCTCGTGATTCTAGTACACTTCATTGTGCATAAGCTATACTTGACAATTGAGAACCGATGGATCCACTTATTTAGCTCGGCTCGTTGTCACCGGAATCGGAAGTAGGAACTTCTTCGACTTCTGCATAGAATTATGTGAAATAATGCAATGCAATGCAAGTTGCGCAAAAATGCGTCAATCATCACCCTAAGTTCAAAAGACCTGTGAAGATAGCAAGCATAATTTGTTTATGAAGAAAACGAGATGACTAAGAGTACTACCACTTCGTTAAAAGAAAACCAGTAGAAGTGAAAGGTGACCATAGATATCAAACTCAAGCTTAGATAATAAATTTTTTACGAGATTGAACAAGGAAACTTATCCAACGTGTGGTATGACAGTAGAGAAAATGTAGGTCTGGTTTCTCAAGACCTTAAATGCATACAAAGATGCGAGACGTTTTATTTACGTGTAGCTGGCAGCAAAGATACCTCTAACCGGGATTGAAACGACAGTCAACAGAGGAAGTTTTAATCGAGTAAAGAACAGATGTTCTGCTATAACATTTGGTATAAGCATTCTACCTAACGTCGCCAGGCTCAGAATAATGGAACAATAAAGAATCAATACAAAGGAGGATGATAAAGGTTAAGGTACCGAAATGTGTACCTTAATGAGAGATCCTTCTGACACTCATAGGTAATTATTTCATGAAGCCACAACAGAGGAATCATCCAACCTTACGTCACCAACAGCCACCGAATTACAACAGGATTTCATCATTAATGTAGCTCCCGACTATCTTCCTACTCTCGTGAGATGTTGCCCGGTGAGGAGACTGGATACGGACTTGCGGAACAAGTTCAACAAGATGAAATGGTTACCACTTCTGATGAACAGTAGCACCTCACATGTCAATTCTTTCTGGAATTACGTGGTGTCTGTGTTGATTCATCATCACAAACTACTCCCACCGCACAATTATCTTTTTTTTTTACTTTACGCGCGCCTAAGGGGTTAGATACCATTTTACTGTTGCCAGGGCGCGGATAGAAGGAGAAAGGAAAATTGTTTTGTAGTGGTTTGAAACTCAGGTGTATTTGGTTTCGATGTTAGCTCTCAGGGGTGGGAGTCCGAATAGGACGGAGAGTTTCTTCTTCACTCACGAGTGATTCGAAGGTTATAATTTACAGTATTTTTTTGTGCTTGAAACTCTACAACAGTCAAATCTACGTGTCGGTGTTATGCCTTCGCACGCAGAATTTTTCTG
This sequence comes from Volucella bombylans, assembly GCA_949129095.1. NCBI lineage: Eukaryota > Metazoa > Arthropoda > Insecta > Diptera > Syrphidae > Volucella > Volucella bombylans. The sequence continues at coordinate 11,165,503 of OX422142.1, read as the reverse complement.
ACTAAGTTCCAATTACACAAATGAATAACTTGTCATGGGTGAGAAGCGATTGCTAGTACCACTACACCACGGCCATCTGAGGTTGAAACGGTGATGGGATTATTTTCCCTCCACTGCTTCAAATTGATTGCGCGCACTCCAAAATCAGTGCCCATATCGATGTCCAACCGCATGAACAAGCATTATATGGACATCTACAATATAAACTAATAGGATGGGCCAGAGTCCTAGTGCCAACCACTATCAAGACATTAGAAGCAATGTCAGCAACATTTCAATCTGCTAACACCATGGTTCTTGAAATTATCATGGTTCATTCATTCATTCAACTTCACCTCAGTCAATCAAAGGTGTGTTGTACGGTGGATGCCTTACAAATATAAGTTTGTACGGTCTTGCTCCGATCAAACTGGTGGAACAAATTTCCATTTTACTAGGACAAGTGATTTGTGCCAGATACTAAGATAAATGTGGTAAATCTCATCCGACTTTCGGTCATTAGTCCTGGCGTCTGAAAGATATTGAGTAGATTGAAATCTTAAGTGTCAGAAATCTTGACGCTTTTGCTAGTTATTCAATCAAAACCATTCAGCCGCTTTACAACGTGCATGAATACCCGGCTGATTATTCGGTGTGCGGCGTTTATGGTAAAAGCAGCGCAGGGTGTCTATATGCAAATATTTCAACGTCCAACCAATAGAGCTCTCTTAGGTTATGAGAGACAGAGGGCTAAAATGTATTATGTCAACGTCATGAAACAAGACGGCAGCTTTAGCGTTGCCAAAGCGGAATTCCTGTTCGAAGTGTCAATACCTGATCTTCTAGAGAATCCCTTCAAAGCCTAAAGGCCAATACCAGATATGAATCTCAGAAGGTTCCTCAACTCAAACTCTGCATATTGCAAATTCCAAAAGCATTATGATAGGTGCGCGGTTTCAGTGTAGTCTCCAAGTTCTAGCGGCGACTGGTGTTTTCACTGTGAAGAGACTATTTGTAAGGAAGCATAAGGTAATAATATTTGCTCTAGTTGCTCAATGGAAAAATAAGTTGTCGGGTAGACACATTAGAAACTAACAGGGGGGTTCGAAAAAGTCTTGAGAATGACACATAGATGACATGTACCAACCTTCAAACGATACGTGTCAATTTTTGATGACATTTCGACCATTAGTCATCGAGTTTCGTACGTTAATAACAAAAAACTGTTATTTATGGGGGGAAAAAATACTGATAATACTCAAGAATGACTCGAAAAGTGTTATAAGGAATCTGCTACGTCGAAAGCGACTATTTTTCGCTCGTTTGCTGAATTCAAATGCGGTCGTACAGACACAAATGATACTGGCGGCTCTGGGCGCACAAATGAGGCTATTACGCCGGAAAACATAAAAAAAAAGATCGCTTTGGTCAATCGTAAAGCGAAAGAGCGTGAGATATCTGACATCAATAGACAGTGCACATCATATTTTGCATGGACATTTGGGTATGCGAAAACTCTTTTCGAAGTGGATACCGCATTTGGATCAAAAACAACAGTGTTTGACTCAGAGATTCAGAGTGCTCTTTGGTGCTATGTGACAATGGATGAGACATGGATCCACTACCACACTCTGGAGTCGAATCGGTAACCAGCTGAGTAGACCAACAACGCAAAAGTCGGCTGGGAAGGTGCTATGTGACAATGGATGAGACATGGATCCACTACCACACTCTGGAGTCGAATCGGTAGCCAGCTGAGTAGACCAACAACGCAAAAGTCGGCTGGGAAGGTTATGCTCCGCCCGTACTTTGGTAGTCGCACGGTATAGTATTCATCGAATATTGGTGCATTTGAAAGAAGAAATCGCGAAAAAATCAAAAATGGCCTCAAATGAAGAAGAACAAATGCTCTTTCACCGTGTCACAAGACGGTCACGACGATGGCAAAATTGCATGAATTACTTCCGCACCGTATTCTCCAGATTTGGCCCCTAGAGACTATTACCTGTTGGCAAACCTAAAAAAAATGCATATTTTGAAGGGAGAGACTATATTGATGAATAAAGTCGAATTTTGACAAAAATGCTAGTCTCGGGACTTTTCGTACAACCTGTTACTCTTCCCCAAAAATATTAATCCAAAAAGCCAAACGAGGAAAGCGGTTTAGGAATGTATTCGCGATAAGGAAAATGTTCGAATTCCACATCAAGTCCCCATCTTCGATGTTACTATGACTTGGTCTCGACGGTTGAAAGTAGTGTGATTGTAATTGATGGAGGTTGACCTGGTCTGAACAATTAAAATTGATGTGACTACAGCCGACGAAGATAAAAAGATCTTCAAGTATCATGGACTCTATGAGTAACAGTATAATAAAAGTGAATAATTCATTTGTCACCGTCAGTTTCACAATCGACAGCTATAATTTGGCTCTGCTATCAATTCTGCCAACAACAGCTCAGTAGAAATAAAATGAAGAAATCACTCTTGTCAATCGTAGTTTTATTGAGCTAAGAAGGCAATTGAGGCCTTATCCCAAACAACTAATGAGTCTCTAAGACCTTGACCATTGCAGTCCTACTTTTTGACGCTGAAGCACGGACTCTATCGAATGCGGATGAAGATATCATCTCTCGTTTCGAGGGAAAAAAATGTTCGTACAATTTTCGGTCCCGTTTACGTTGACGGGCTTTGGAGGAGAAGATTCAACGACGAACTATACGCGCTGTACAGCGACATCGACCTAGTCAGAAAACTGTGCATAAGCCGCCTCAGTATTCGAATCTAACTCGAAGGGACAATGCAGTAAAGAAAGAACTCACTTTAGTTGGAGTAGAATGGGACCTCAACGACTTGGAGAGTATAACTGGAGGCAATTAGTTAACGATCGGGCTAGGTGGCTTATGAGTTGAGGACCACGGTCACCCCGAACTGTAGCGCCACCTAAGTAAATAAGTAATTCATTTGAAATGTGCTACATCTAAGCCAAAAAAGTCACTTTCTTTGTAACTTAAGTCTTTATTGCTGTGTATTACTTGAAAAAGTAGTCAAGTTCAACGCGATATCCCGCCCATTAACTTGTGATTTGTTTATAATTTTTCATTTGTTTTTAATTGACACTTTCCTTAAGCATAATTTTACAAGAACAAGTTACAAATACAACGTAAAACGTTAAACGTTTCCTATTTTCACAAAAAAAAATCTTAAGAATTCCATCGCTTAACACTGATTCATATAATTATTAATGTTTTTTTTTTATATAATTTTTTTGTTTTTTGAGATCTTTCTGCCATGTTTTAAAGTTAAAAGTTAAAAGTTAGTGTATAGTAAGTAGTTAGTTTCAAAATAGAAAAAAACAATCAAACAAACTCTCTACTGGATGCTCTCGAAGTGAGAACTATTCTTATTCGATTGGAAATCTAGTTCCTCTGCTCTTTGTCAGCCTGTAGCTTCTTCCATGTGTCGCCCAATGCTTTAGCAAAATGATCATCGACAGATGGTGTTGATGATGGTGATGAAACTGAAACGCAAACTGTTGTTGTTGGTGTCGATGGAGCAGAATTGTTGTCTTTTTGATGAGCCATCACCATTGGAGCTGGTGATTCGGCTCTAATCGATACAACATGAGGTGGTGATTGTTCCATTGGACTAACTGGACTCATAGCAATTGCTGTGGATTTAATTGTCAAAGGCAATGCTACCGCTACTGGGGATTGTGCTGATGATGATTGTGGTGGAGGTGGTGGAGTTGGTGATGAATGATGATGATGTTGATCGACATTTTGATGAAGTAATGTCGGCGTTACAGATGTTAGAGGCAGCACCTGTTGCACTGCTGGAGGTGGTGGTGTTGGAGTTGGTGTTGGCGAGGGTGTTGACGGTACTGGGGATTTCTTCCCAAAGAGAGCAACATAATCAGGTCCAAGAGAGCGGCGGAAATGTTCATCTATCACGGTTTCACACATGGAAATTGATTCTATACAAAAAAAAAAATAAATATCATCGAACCATCTGGTACAATCAAGTCATAACTATTGTACTTACCAGTGCTCTGATTATCATTTTCCCGATTCGAGATCAAAATACTGTCACGTGAATCACCACGTTTTGGTGGTGCTTGCGTTATAACACTTGGTCGTGCCAGTGTTGTGGCAAATGTTGATCCTGGCAATGGTTCCCTATATGGAGGTGGTGGTGAAGCTCTTGGCTTCATTGTTGTCGATGTTACCGACATGTCGATGGGACTCTCAATTATTGGCAATGCTGTTCGATTAGTAGACTCGCAAAGCGGCCTAAGTGTTGTTGGTTGCACAACCATCATTGGTGGTGATGCTGGCGGTGATGTCACCACAGATGGTGTATTTTGCGATGACAGCGAATGTTGGTATTCAGATGCAGCACGCATACGACGGTCACGACGCCATTTTGTGGTGGGAAGTTCTTTGGCAGTTAGACGGGATTCTGAAATTAAAAAAAAAGAAAGAAATGAGATTGTGATGAGGCTGGGTAATACAAAATAGTTTATAGGATTTTCTCTTCAAAATTGTCTTTAGTTAACAATAGTTGTTTTCCTATTACAGTACTGCCACACATACCACTTCCTTTAAGAAAAACCTATGACATTTCTAGCATTGCAATGACTCTGATAACAAACAGGACTTTGCTCCAACGTTCAATCCCATTAATTCACCTCACAACAATCGCCCACCAAAATCAATCAAAACGCAATACGACAGTCCACCATTGCGCTCCATGCATATGAATATGCGACATTTCAGCGCTTCTTAACACCCATAACGAATTTCTAATTACGAGATCTCTACACACCCCTACACTTGGGCACACTTGCACGCAACCATCTTCATTTATTTTGTCGAGTCACTTCCTTGTTTAGAAATCGCAAATCTATCCACCGAATACGGGTTAATAAAATGGTTAATGCATTCTGTCATTCAAAAGGAATTCGTTATACTCGTACGCTATGCTATTGCATAATGGTTGGGTATTCGTTGTTGTGCCCACCATCAGCTCTTCTATTCTAGGCCTGTCTTGACAGAGTGTGAGACACTCTAGTCAGACCGTTGCTGCTCATGTTCGAGTTTTAATTAAAAAAGAGAGAAACAAATAAAATTGTCATCATAATTAAGGCGTACCCAGTGTTGGGAATTAACAATGTAAGCACGCAGTGCCCCCTACCAAGTGCTTCTTCCGTTTTTGGCTATATGGTGGCCCGACAGACACGACGACATGTTCCGCCCATGAATGAACTCTAAGCAAACAAATGAATCTTCTTATTGACTGACGGTGGCGGTGCTATAGCATGGTCAAGAGATACATACTCGTATTTGCATTTTGTGTGTGCTCTTGCTGTTGTTGTTGTCAATGATAGTTTCGGACATGCTTCCGGTTTTCATTGAATATGACGACGCGAGGTGAAGTGTTATAGCAGTGCGCGACCAGCAACTTAAGGAAGACGCAACCCGAAAAGAATTATGAATAGCTTTTTTGTCCCCGTAGTGACTTTGGGATTATTTGTGGCACGTTCTCGATGCGCCATTTTTGGAGGGCGGTAATTTCAAAAAATTAAAAATTCATTGAAGAGGGCAAAAGCAAACACGCGCGTGCGATTACAATGACTACAGAAGAGACAAGACTACGGTGCGTCTACAGGGACCATTTGCAAGAGACTTTTCTTAATGTGGCAATGGGGGCTAGGCTATTGTTGAACTTAACCCGGCGAGCGGAACTTTCGTCTGGGAGGTGAACGGAAATGGACAATGGCCACTTTGATGAAGATAAATTGCTGGAAATTTTTGTACGAGAAATTGATGTAAGGTAATTGGGTAGAGTTGTTGTTTCGTTATTTCTCGTTTGTGTGCACTGGCTTTTGATGAATGGATCAGGGAGAATTATTTGAATGCGGTGTGATGAATTTGTAAATGAATTTTTATTTTTTTGATTTTAGCTTTTCTGAATGCTTTTATATTTAAATTGATGAGAACGTGACGATGATTTATTTGGAGGGAGGCAATTGAAATCGTTTGGATTGATTAGTAATTGTGATATGCATTGCCACGTAGGAGTACAGATATACATCAATTGATTGGGATAATGGGCTATAAGTATTCGTTTGTTATCGATTTGTTAAACTCTTTGATGGCGCAGGTCGTTAATTAATTTTTTTCTCTTTTTCAAAAGTAAAAAATGCATTATATTAGTAAATTAGGCGAGGCACGTGTGTTTGCAAAAAGGGATTCCCAGAAAGTAAACAGACTAGACAAATGATGGTGATGGAAGGAAGTTTATAGAAATGTGTGCAAGTTGAGTGGCGTGATTAAATGGTCGAATTATAAGTTTTCAAAAGGCCGGTTCTATTTTTGAGAGAGAAAAGCAATCAACATCAACTGCAGATTGCTGTCCAGCGCCTAGCTGGATTCGTTGATCTTGGAGCATTCGAATATCCTTATTCAGGGTAGATACCCATAAAGGAAGCTTAGCGCTCTCATATCGACACGGACGGTTTTTTGCCAGCGGCCTTCAGTTGTACACACGAAGTTGACTGAGGTCCCCTTCCATTTGTGTGCGCCGCCTAAAATTAGATCGTCCTTTACCGCGTTGTCCCTTTGGCTTGAAATTGAGAAGTTTATATGCCGGGCACCTAAAGGTTATCTAGCCATCTAAACAGTGTTATCCGAGCTTATCTGATGAGATTTGCATCGCTATACAGCCAGCGAACTTTTCTTTAAAAGCATTCAAGAACATTTTATCCACTTTCGTCAGTGTTCAAGGTTCTGGGCCGTAAAACAGGACTGGGATGATCAGGGTCTCGAATAAAATGTTTTTGATTGGTCGAGAATTAATTAGCAAGAGTGATTCTTCGCATAATTTCCCCGCTGATCGTTGGCGGAGTTGATAGCGAAGCCGAGGCCGATAAAATCCCTAACTCAAAGTTGTAGCTGCCTATCGCGACGTTTTATCCCTCTTCGTATGACAGCGTATTCCTTGTTTTTCCTTTGGTGACGTCTAAACCCATGTTTGACGATTCATCAATGCATCCATCGATTCAATAGACGTAAACGCTCCATTGACAGCTCGATGTGTTCTTCCCATTATGTCAGTGTCGTCCGCGTATGCGTATGCCTTTTTTTATAATCAATTATTTTTATTATGGTCTTAAACGTTTGCAAGGTATAACGACTAGGGAATAGAGAGCTCGGCAGAGCGTTTCATAAGTGAGTTGTACGGCTTAGACGTTCCTAATCAAGGCGTTCGTTAATCACGATATTTTAAAATACGTTCGAACATGGGCTTGAGAGTGTACTAATGAGTATTCATAGCGAAATGGGTGTTACGGTTAACAGTTTGAAGGGTGAGACAGAAGACATTGTGTCGGTGTTCGAGGGTGTCTATTGAATGTGTTATATTACTGTCACATATAAGTTTTTTTTCGCACGATTTTGGATCTTATCTAGCAAGTTAAGGCAGGTCTTAGGAGCACGTGACCAGATGTGAGGATTGTACTCCAATTCTGGGCGGATAAATGCCTTATATATTGAGGCCAGATCAGAGGAGTGAAATATTTTTTACATCGTTTCAGGAAACCTAGATATTTCACTGCATTTTTGACGACATTGGATATATAGTCATTGTAACGTAAGTTGTCATTTGACGTTGGCATCGACGATGCAAGTGTCATCCATGGATAATTGCTGGATGTTTAAATTTGACTTTAACGACAGTAAACAGCATTGTGTTTTAGAAACATTAAATTCCACTCTGTTGATAGTTCCCTAATTGTTTGTGGAAATGGGCCTCCTAACTCGCGATTATTTTTGACGCAAAATCGTCCGCTTCGTTGTTGAGATTCAGAAAAGCGTGAGCGTAGGTTAGACCCGATTCACGTTCAACGCCAATCAGCTGCTTGACTGTCTGCAGTTTCTAAGGAAACATAAAGAAGTCTTTCATTAAAATGAGCCGTTTAGACGTGGAAGTAATATTTGCATGACACATCGTATGGTCGATGTCGGCGGTGCATCTTCAGCCACGGCCGAATGAAAGATACGAGGCCTTCCAGGGCTTGCTCGGTCCTGTGTTGTTCCAGTCCTTAAGAGTCGTGCAGCTCAACGCTGTATTAATGGGCAGATGGGCAGCCAACGGTCGAAAAGAGTAAAGAGAAGTGCATTTATTATTTTATTACTAGTTTCCCAATTTCTGGAATAAGCTGCAAAGGCATCTCCATGACAGGGATTTTTCAGACTCCTATGACTACAGAAATGCATAACGATGTTATTTTTTATCCCAGATTAAGTGCCTATCGATTATCACTCTCAGATATCTCGATAGGTTCGTTAGAAAGTGAAGTTGGACTTGAAGTGTTTTGGAGGAGTATGGTATATTATCCTCTGTGATTGGTTGATGAGTGCCACGAAGGTGCATCACTTTATTATGACACTTTATCATCTACGTATGCGAAGAATATTCTGTTTTTGAATACTCGAAGCAATTCGTTTGAGTAGAGAACAAAAAGTAATGGTCCCAATTTGGATACCTGTGGAACTCCGTATTTGACTAATTTCTTCGCACTAAAATTGTTGTCTATTTTGTCACCTAAGTAGGTAGGTCGAAGTGACTGTTGGAATGACCAACCTAGTGGTGGCCACATTTTGACACCTCAATTCCTCGAGTTCAAGTAATCACAAAGCCAATTACGAGTATTTCTTAGCGTACCTCGAATGATATTACTAAAATCCATAAATAGGACTTGTTTCGTGAACTGTATTAGTAAATTCGCCCAGAAGCTTTCCTGCGCTTTTGAGTTTTTAAAATCCGTATCTTGATGAAGCTCATCAAACGACTGGAACACACTTATGCCAGCGCTTGATCGAATCCTCGAAACATTTTTTATATTCGGTTTTCGGTATGTCCATCAGTGCTTCCTGCGATTTTTCCATTACTTCCTTTCGGCTGCTGAAACGCATTCCCCGTAGTGATTTTTTGACTCGATTGAACAGAAAGAAGTCACATGCAGCCAAATCAGGTGAATTCGGTGGCTGTTGGATGGTATTTGTTGCAAGTTTCGTCAAAAAATTACGAATAATGATAGCACTGTGCGACAGTGCGTTATCATGGTGCAAAATCCACGAGTTTTCTGCCCACAATTCTGGTCTCTTTCGGCGAATTGCTTCACGCAAACGTCTCATAACGCCCAAATAATACTCTGTGTTTACTGTCTGGCCTTCTGGCAAAAATTCATGATGCACTACACCATTGTAATCCATGAAAACCGTGAGCATTGCCTTCTTTTTTGACTGAAAACGACGTGGTTTTTTGGTCTCGGCTCATTCACTTGCCTGATGTCTAATAAACCCACGTCTCGTCTCCAGTAATGATCCTTTTGATGAATGTGGGATCGGATTCAGCCTCGCAAATCATCTCTTTTGCGACGTCAACACGGTCTCTTTTTTGCATGAAATTAAGGTCTTTTGGCACCAACTTTGGTGGCTACATGACGGAAACCCAAATCATTAACCAAAATGTCTTGGACGAATCCATAGGCAATATTCAAGTCCTCCGCTATCTCTCTGATGGTTAATTTGCGATTATTGACCAACATTTCTTTTACTCCATCAATGTTTTCGTCGGTTTTCAATGTCGATGGTCTGCCACTGCATTCATCATCTTCGATTGACTCACGACCACTTTTGAACGAAACACTTTTCCAACATTTCCAACGTTCGCGCACCATTAAATCCGTTTTTTACGCAAAATTTAATGCAAGTTCGTTGTTGCAAATTTAAATCCATTTCTAAAATTGTAAAAACTCGCCAACACACACATAGATAGATGTACTCTTGGCTACGTAACTTTTGCAAATGTTAAGCTATGACGCTAAGATTTAGAGGGAATGTCAACAACAGATTTACCAACTTAACAAAAACAAAAAACAGAACTCAAATCGGAACAATGGGAGCGCCACACGGTGGTTATTCAAGGATCAAGGTGGTATATTAGCATGTGTTTGTAAATCACAAGCTCTAATGCTATCGATGGTGTTCTGTATAACACAAAAGAACTTGTACCCAGGCTTGTTGTTCATATTCCCACGGCAAAACTCCAGACGAATTTCCTAAGTGATATCTACAATAGGCACTCACTCGGCTTCATAGTCAGAGCTGAGTCCGAAAGGCTAATTGGCTTCAATTTTCCAACCTCATGCTTGGGTGACACCAAGACTTAATGATGTTTTAAACGGGCCTCTTACATCTATTTTCGACAATTAATATCACATTATGTCGTCACTATGTGCTTAGTAATTGCTGTATTTGCATCAGATTTTTAATGGAGCTGTTACATACATAGATCTAACCTCGTCCGTTGGTGTTAGTGCTCCAGCGTCGTGAATTCGTAGTCCCAACTTTTGATTGTTGCAAAAATAATTATAACTGCTGTTGGAGGGTAAATATAAGGACTTCTTGGTTTCGAATATTCTAAAAAAAAAACACACGCACTCTTCTGTAGTGTCTCTTTAAATGCACGTCTTTCGAATAGAAAAAAAAGAAAACATTTTCCAAACACCCTGTGGCACCGTCTCTCCACAGTCATCGTCGTCGACGAGTGGGTGTTATGATTCATATTCAAAATTTTTACCTTGTACATATCTCTTGATGGCTTCAATGCAAAAATAAAATAAAATAAATAAAAAAGATACACGAGTATGGAAGGAGTATCTATATACAAAGAACACTCGTAAAAACTCTTCAGTTGAAGGCTTAGCAAGCGCACTTCTCTCACCTACTGAGGTGCTGCCCCCCGCTCTCAGTGGGTCTTCAATGAATGAATGGGCAATAAGTTAAAGAAACACTGAAAAGAAAAACATTCAAGAAACCGAAGACAACAGATACGAATAAAAAATCAAATACAAAAGGGGATACAAAAAAATCAAAAAAAAAAAAAAAAAAAAAAAAAAAAAGAAGAAGAAAACGAAAAAGATCTTCAAAACTAGTTTGCTACCCAGTTACGCTTTAAAAAGCAAACAGATAAAATCTTTTCGGAGAGGTTTGTGTATCCGTATAGTGTGTGGTGTGCTGTGGCATAGAGCGTTTGCCGCCCGTTCAACGTTCGAATATATGCCTCTGTTGTGTGCATTTAAATAACTACAAAGTAAAGCAAAAAAGAAATACAATTCTCTTTTAAAGAAAAATTATACAACAACAACTCAACGACGTGTGCACATACACCTCTCAGATTTAAGTTGAAGAAGTCAGAGATGACGACAATGCGACGATTGGCGCGCAAAGGGCAGCCGAGAAAATTATAGAAATAGAAAAGAAATGAGAGTTAGAAAGATGACCGAAATGTAGTGGCCCGTATAGTCACCCTTTAATTTGATTATTTTCACATTTAAATTTAATGAGAGAAAGATACTGAGCCACCATCAAAGATGAACATGCCAAAAAAAAGGGGGAACCCACATTAAGCCCGATACGAGTACCTAACCCAGATTCGTGGGTAAATTACGTGATTTCTCAAATATTTTGTTTCGAAATAAATTTTGAAAACATAATTGGCCCGAGTATCTTATAAGGGCGTAGATACAAGTAATCAGAAGACTCTTGGTCTAATTGGCCAATCATTTTTGTGCTGAAACGAAAAAAAAAAACAACAACAGTGGTCCTAAGCACATCGAAAAAGTCACCGGGATAAACACGGCACACAGAAATCATACAGTCTATTGAGAGAATTCGAATTCGTAGTACTCGATTGCTGTAGTTTCTGTAACATCAATATCTCAGAAAACATCAATAAAAGCGGCGGACGTAAGGTAAGAAAGAAGATTGCATTATATGCCCGATAATACCGGATAGGAATCCTTTTCGAAGGCTAACCGGAAAATCTCCACATCTTCCGGAGAGACTAAAATCTCTGTCGCAGCCGTCAAAGGTTGTCTACAAGAAAGTGTTCTGTCACCGCTCTTGTAGCCACTTGCCATTGATGACCTACTAGTAAAACTAAAAACACCCTAAAGACGTTTGCTATACGATGCACATTACTCTAAACATAGTAAACGACTGGTGTGTTGGAGAAAATCTCTCAATCAAGTATTCCCATCACTCGTAAGAGTAATCTGAATCTTGACCAGATCTCACTTAACGTTACAGAAATGGTGCACTCCAACCATAGATAAACTAAACTAGATGTCAAACTCTACTAATACTTTTGCAAACCCTTAACTTTCGCACAGACACACTGTAAGTGAATTGCAACACTTTTGCATCTCTATAACTTTGTCAAAATTTGCTAGAATGAGAGCGATTTGCACGAGTGTGTGGATGACGTTTTTTGGTTCAAATGGGCGTGGTTTGTATAAAAAAGGAAATAAATTGCCATTGATCACAATTCACACGTATTCACAGACAGAGTCTCACGGATAGTGACGATCAGTAGAAAACCGGTTTTGATTTTCCAATATCTGGAAAGTTTGATATCTAGGTATAGTTAGTCTATGACTCCAACAAAGTAAAATATCTAGGAATGGTTCTCGATAAAAAGCTAAATTGGAATTCACGTTCAACGCCACTCCATCTCTTTATGAAAAAGATGGTAATTCGCAGCACGGTCAAGCTACTGCAAACAGGAGGGATTAATCACTCAGATCACATGGATCAAATGAATCTTCTCTCCGAAATCGCCGAGCATGACATGATCTGCGGCAAAGACTCTGTGCTTCGGCAGAAGGTTTAATATATTGATCCCAAGCCGGGAAGCATGGAACTAAAAAAAACCCAACCTCAAACCTTAAAGGTATCAAGTGGTATACGGATGGATCAAAGATGGACACCGGGGTGGGTGGTGGCATATTTGCTCCAAACACCAGAATACCGAGCAGAAATACATGACATTCAGGTGTGCGCCAATCTCATCCTCGATAAGGGGATGAAGGGTGTCCCCATCCATATACTAACGAACAATCAAGCAGCCATGAAAGCGTTAAGCTGTAACCTCATTGACCCCAAATCAGCCTTTGGTAGGTGCCTGGTTATAAAAGTATTGTCGAAAATGAAATAGCCGATGAACTGGTTAGTGAAGTGACAGCTAATCCATCACTTTTCACAGAACAAATAGAGAAGTTTTCTGGAGTGTAAATAGAAAATCCTTCAGTGGGCTTTGAACTATTATAACAACTCGCCCTTACTGCCATAGTTAAGACTTTTTACGAAACATCTACCACATTCCCAGATATCACAATAGAATTTGACACGGTAATTCCTAGTCTTTCTTAACCGTGACAGAAACCAAAGAAAAAGGGGAAACATAGGAAGTAATTTAGTAACTCAGCATCATACACCGATGGTTACCTCAAACGTGCTCAACACCAGAATGTAGGGGAGACTTAGTTCTGTATCCTCAAGTCTTCTCTAGACATAATAGATGATGGATGCCCTAGAAACAGCATTTCTTAGTCCCCTTAAAGCTGAGAATGAGGAAGCTGACTGGATTACCTTAACTACTGCTAAAAAAAACGTCAGCGTCCGTTTTTCCAACGAATCCAAGTATCTTGGTATTATCTTGGTTAGCAAGTCGCGTCATGTCGTCGTATTTCTATATTTCTGATAGAAAACTTTCAGCACGAAACGTTGGGGTTGCCAACGAGGTTTTTTTTGTTTTTAGCTAAAAGACATCGTAGTCCGTTTTTCTTAGAAAGTTAAGTATTTTGGTGTTATCCTGGTTAGTAAATTTCTTTGAACCAAACAAGTCATGTCGAAAAATGCCAACGCAATGTCTTTGGCTGACAGAATAAGAAATTTCCACCTGTCCACGAGGAATAGTGTTTTTTGATAGGATCTACTTGTACTCGTACGTCACTACTGTTTTCAAGAGACTTGAAAGAACATGTTATCCTGTTTGGGATTCTCTTAACACACCTGGTTCCGTCTTAGGCCTCATTGTAAAACTCACATAAATTCCTATCAACCTCTGCCGGTTGTTTTTTAGTTAGGCTTTGGGCCATTCTGAGCGCTTTAACTACTTCCAAACTTGGTTGGAAAACGCCAGTCTTCCCTGAACGCGGTAAGAAATTTGAATAAACCGTGGAACTTTCTGAGAAAGCTTCACAGCAGGATTTCTCAGAACCTGAACCTACATTCATACCTACGAACATCATTCTCGGTTTTACGAGTAGTTTCCGCCAACAGTTTGGTTTCTTGTGAGTATAGCTTTAGGTGATATGACTTGCACAATGTAGATCGGCTACACGAATGCTTCCTTCAGCAGCAACAACGTCGTCTACGAACTTGTGTTTCAATGCCATACTTGACTTCTATGTAGTCTTCATGTGCCACAAGAGGTTGGGGCGCTTGTAGTGAGGTACCGATGATACTCTTACAATCAACTTGCAAGTAGATAACCTCAAATATCTCAAAATCTTGACGTGATGGCTCGGTTCTGACTGATCACAGTTTGTAAAGAACATTACCAAACGACCGGCTTTACCAGAGCTTTCCAAACTCGTTGACAATTTAGGCCTTATAAACCCGGTGACTGTCAAAGGAAAACTAATCTTACAAACTGGGAAGAGTCCGTAGAGCACGTATATATGGCGAATGGTAATAACAATTCCGTAGTCGTTTATACGAGTTATATAGCATCAAGGTCCCAAGGTGTGTGTTGACACCGAACTACGAGTATCATGGACATGCGGATGAGTCACTTAAAACCTATTGATGTTGCATATATATTCGAACGACGAATGTGATGCATGAGGCGAAATCGAGGATTGCATCAAATAAAACTCAGACAGCAGTTGTGCGCAGCCGAAATATTGGTGATTTGTTGAATGTTATTGAAAACGATTCTCCCAAACTTGTCATTTGCATTGAACAGGTGTACGAGTATCTTTGGAAAGATTTTGAAATAGTTCTGCCTTGGTTGTCGGCACATCCTTCTTCGGAGGTATTTATAGCAAATAGGGTATTCAAAATTCAGGATGACCTACCTGCTGCAATTTGAAGGAATGTGACCAGTAAAAACAACCCAGCGCGTATAATATAGAAGGGAAACATTTGATTCACAGGGCCAAACTTTTTCAACTCCGAAAGGTATCGTTGGCCTGAGAAGAAAAATTCGTAGTTGATAAATAAGGACACACCTGAACGACGGCGCAAGAGCGAGACAGTATTGGTAGCGTTTTTTTACCTACATCACGTTGACGTTCAAATGACTTGTCGGATATTTGCCTAAAGGTGGCCCTAAACGACGAGCATACTCGCCGAACATGCTCGAGCCGAGTCGCTCGCTGTTGGCGAAAAATTTCGATTTTTTCGTGCTCGTTGGCTTCGATGTTCGCCGTGTAGGGCCATGTTCGCGAGCAAACATCAGTTTTGCTGTGAACGCCGCCGAGTGAATATCGTGGATTAAACATAATGGCAGCAGTAAATAAACCATAAGCGCATCCACTTGCGCTTCTTTATGTTCACAGTATGAAGAATCAACAGTGAATGCTCGCCAAATGTGTTCGTCGTGTAGGGGATAACGCATGAATGTTCATTCGGCGAGCATGCTCGTCGTTTAGGGCTACCTTAAGTGGCTGTGTTTATTAGCCAACGCCAAAGGAAGATGAAACAAGGCAGCCATTTTTCCACTATAAAATCAAAAGATTCCGCCACTTACCACAAAGGATATAAACGATGCTCTTCTGCGAATTGCTGTTGAAGAGATTGGGAAACAGAATTTGATCAGCCCAAAGTGTGTCGTCAAAAACTTGGCGATTCTTTTTTAAAACTCCTCAGAGTTGGTGGGCGTTTGCAGAATGCAAACATTCCTTATTCTGCTAAGTGTCCTCTCCTTCCTCCTAGATTTACACACAAGGAACTACCAAGCAGGATTTCAGGCATTAAACGCAATCGTAAGGCAGCACTTTTGGATGATTGACTTGCGAAGGATGGCAAAAAGGGTAGTGGATAAATGTGTTCACTGCGTTCAGTCCAGCCTAAATTATTTACGTAAGTTATTGGAAATTTACCCGCAGACAGACTGCAGCCGAACCGGCCATTTCTGAAGACCGGCGTGGACTTTTGCGGACCACTCCATTTCACCTTAAAACGACGCGGACAGCGTTCCTACAAGGTACGGGTATACGAGCATGTTGCAGTATTTGTCTGCTTTGTAGTTAAAGCAGACCATCTCGAGATTGCTTCGGACCTGTCAAGCCGATTGTTGCATGGCGGGACTTTAGTCGTGATCTCTTTTGCGACAATGATACAAATGTTGTGGTAGCTCGAAATGAGCTAGGCGCGTTTTGCAACAATTCCCGGAACAACAAACTGAAAAGGCAATTGCGTCCTGGTGTTCTGCGGAGAACATAAAATTTCATCACGTAGAGTAGCAAAAATAGAAGCCGTTCTCAACTCTCGACCCCGTGATGAAGCAGTTCTGACCCAAGGGCACATCCTTATTGATGCCCTCCTAAATGCCATGGCGGAACCACTGGGAGGTCACGAACAATGGTCAATGGAAACAATAAGACTTTTTGAATTTCCTGCATTATGATCCCGCCAACTACCATCTGTCAATTTTGCGGAAGCTGCGTTATTTAGTTTGTGTGTGATAGCCCTTAAAGACAGAAAATGGAGTGAATTTTGCGTGAAAATGGGGGGAAAAAAAAGCGATTTTCGCGTGACGATTTCGAAGGTGTGTTTGGCAAAACGAATGAGATTTTCTGCCATTGAAAACCGCGAACGAAGCATGACCGAATGTCGGAACAGTGGGTTTCTTTGGGTGAATAGATGTCGAAGATGACCAAAATTTCGGCCCACAGGGTCGTGGCTTATTTCACATTGATTACTTTCGAAAGGGAAAAACAATCAGCCTTTACTTATTGGATCGGTTCAAAGATTATTTGAAGGAAAACGACAGCATTTGACTAAGAACAAGGTACATGGCGAAATTTTAGGAATTGCTCCTTCATCCAGTGACCATTTTCTGTTTCCAAACCTGACGTTAGAGATTTGGTTTCAAACCAAACAAATGCCTTTTTGAGGAACTTGATTCTAAAAATGTTAGAAATATCGGATGAAGTGTATTGTGAGCTCAAAAGAGAATATGTTGGCGAAAAAGTCTTTAAAAAGTCACGCACTGATTGATCCACCCTCGTAAATCTGTATTTGATAGGTTATCTGTCAAGAGTGCCACAAATTGATCATAACATCGAAAGTATCATCAAATGTGCCTTCATCCCACACAGCTTCAATCCAAATACAACACACTACGAGTCGAAAGAAATCGATCTACCAGCATTCTATCGCAAAACCATATCTTGAACCAAATTACTTCAACGAGTATCACTATCAAGTTAAGGCTTAGCCATGGCAGATCGGTATTTGATAGACTATCCGTCAATAACGCCCCAAAAATGTACATTTCATCGAAAATATTTTACCGTCTTCATCCTACATAGTCATGCCCATTTTTACCTTTAATCTCTCCCATTTGAAGACTCATTTTATAGTGAAAGCTAAATATAATTAGTTTTACTTGTAATGTATCTGTTTTCTATTCTTTTTATGGATAATTGATGAACTTTCGATTTTTTTTTTCTTCGTCTGGCTTTTTGGATTAATTGAGTTTTTGTGTACCGGATAGGGAATTATGATTTTATTTTTTGTTTCTCCTAGTTATGGAAGAAGACAGACCTTTTACAATGTTTGACGCGTGTAGAGTAATATTTTAAGCGGCTGTTCCACCGCATGTGCTTGGAAAGGTGTTACTTGTGGGTATCTGGTTAGGTAATTGGATGATACGCCTGAATTATTGAAAAATATATTTTCTCGTTATGTCTTTATTAATTGATGTTTTACGATGGTTTTTCCTTACAAAAAAAAAAAAAGTGAATGGAGAAAATTGAAGATTTAACTGCAACAGAATGGTGTAAGTTGTACGCTGATGGAAAATAATCAATTTTTAATGATTAATCACAGAATACTGGATTCTGTGATGTTTTATCGAAACATGAAAGGAAACTCATACTTTTTTTATGAAGTGCCACAGGTATCTATTGTTGGACCTGTACTTATTTTCAGACAAAAAACAGTTTTCCATGGAATGCCTTTCAACTCCTCTTATTTGCAACAACTTTGTTGCTCCATTTCATAAAACATTTACCAACACACATTCCATCACGATCAGTCATACAGCTTCGGGTAACACAATGACATCAACCTAAACAGCAACTTCCATTACCATTTCCATCGCAAAATGCATTTACAAAATTCATCCAATATTTGTTTGTTTTCTTTTTATTTTTCTGCTCTTGCAAAAAAATCTACCCGAGAGGGCTTACACAAAAGAAAAGGTAGATTATGTTGCGCAGAAAGAAGACTATTTCACAGAAATTCCATTCTGCTTACACTGTTGTGTTGCAAAAGCCAGTATGTGGAATGTGGATTACAGACGTAAAAATAATAAAAAAAAAAAAACCTTCAATCTCGTATCGGTCTGCCCACCATAAATACTCGTACAAATACACATACATATATGTACGGCTCAGTGGCCTGGATAAGGAAAAATTCCAATCCTTGTACTCCTTGCGTTTACACGATTAACATTCCTGAGTTAATTCCCTTGCATTGTATTGTGAAGACCATTCTCAACTGAACTCCTCCACCCCAGGAGGTGCCCATTAACTGTTTGCGTTTTCTTCATTGCTGCTGGTTGTTCATATGATTTTGTATATATATATAAATAAATGTATATCTTGGTCTTTAAGCCGTAAATACCGATGTAACGGACAGACAAAGGAAGAACAGATAGAATTAAGTAAAGAACAGCAGATGAAAAAAACCAAATCGCATTTCGCGAAACTCTTTACAATAAATTATTGAAAGCCCCACGCAAGGTATTCACTGTGGAATTCCCAATGTGATATCAATCTGATTTGGAATTTTTCAATTTACAAAAGCCAACGGAGGATTAAAGGCGTTGAGATGGTGTATTTTGTTTCATTGGTTGGAGTGCAAAATCGAATAGATAATCTCCATCTCAGTTCAAATGGTTTATATTTTGTTTTAAGTGAATGAAAAGGTACAGGTCCAACACTGGATCTTTCTGGCACACTACTTAAAAAAAAAAATTCGCAAATTCTACGAAAGAACAAGGAGTTTACAAGATCCTTATCCTATCACTATTAAGTGTGGATAGTCAAAGGACCATCTGGTATTTCAACCATTCTTAACTATTTTCATATTTTTCACAACCCAGAGATACGATATGTGCTGTGCTGCAACATCTTAAACGTGTGATACAAAAATAAAAGTGTACTGGCCCCACAATGGATCCTTCTGGCATACCATTTAAAATCAAATTCCCCATAAAACATTTTTTTTTCTTTCCGGCATATTTCCAATAAACACAACTCTAGATACAGATACCCGTACATGTGTTTATTCTTTTGTACTGTACTCTCCTTTTTTTGTGCAATTAATTGCCCATCACCATGTGGCGGGACCCAACATCCGGACCCTTGGGCAAAACATTAAATAGAAATAAAATTTCAAATTCGTTCCCAACCTCTGGTCCTTCTCACAAATTAAATTACACAGCCATGCCTTGGCCATTAACCAAAAAGGTAAAGGAATACAAGAAGGAGTTATACATAAACAAAAACGAAAATAACATCTTCCTGCTCCTTTTGTTGGCTTCGCCCATGGGCAACATTCGATAAATACTCCTCACAACCACCATCTCCTCGACCGAAAAATAACATCTTGAACCGCCACTACAGATTTTCATCTTTTTTACGTTGTTGGACGAATGATATTCGTCGTCCTCTGCTTCCATCCGAACCTCATCATATGATCCTCCTCGTCGTCGTCCTCCACTTTCCTCCTTTGGGGTGTGTCGAAGAGATTTTGCGATTCATGGTCTTGAGAGAAGTATTTTCTCTGTAAAATTATAGTCTTGGATTGCATTTGAGTTGTATCTACCGCATAGCGTAGGCAAAGGTATCCCATTCATCTTTTCTCGCATGGGTGAATCTCATGTGAAGATCAGAAGAGGATCACTAACCGATCTGGGCAACGGAAGTCATTTCGATAATAACTTGTCACCAATTTCGATTCCAAATGCTTTGATCATGTCTCTAGTGAGGAGTGGAATTGGATTTTCGTTTTTGGCCAAGGTGGGCGAATTATATCTGTATCTCTGCGTGTGTGTTTGTGTTGCGATGCGAGACAGATCGGGAAATGGTTGGGCTGTAGCATGTCTAAAATGATTGTATAGTCTTTTGCAGATCAGTTATGGGTAGGAGCGTGAAAAAAGAAAACAATAAACGCTTTCGAAAGACGTTAGTCATCAGTGTTGTGTGGGTTTTGAGAGACAAAAGTATTAGAAAGGATAAATACGAAGGCATGACTAGGATTTAGGAGACATTGCACGTTTTACAGATAAGGTGCTGATCGAGTGACAACAATTTGAGGAGGAGATGACAATTTTTACAGTGAATTAGGTAGAATGCAATTAGGGAAATGAAAACTTCCTTGAAATGTTATTGTCAAGCGCACAGCGGGGGCTTGCTGCAGTGACAGATACAGAGTTCGAGGAATATCGAAGCATCCGGCAGTAGAGACTAACTTTGTATCGTCTCTAACCATTTGAACTCTTGGAATTTAAAGGTGGGAAGTTTTTGATGTGATAGATCCAAATTTTGTAAGATGGGGGATCAGTATACCATCCATGATCGACAGTTGAGATTCAGGCGCAGCAATTTTCTTAAGGAGAATCGCATTGCGGTTCATGTATGTAAATCTGTCGGAGGAATCATATCTGAAAATAAAAATCCTGTCACGGGTTAAACAAAATCATGATCTCGAGTAGATTCGGCTAACCAATAATAATGTCACATAATTTCTGTCCTGCTCTTCCCTACCTTCAAATATCCAAATCTTGGTTGACAGCTATCTTTTAAAGCTGCTCACAGCATTTGCAAAATTAAGTCGTGTCGATCCCCCTTACCAATCTGACCCTACATCAAGTGAATTAATAAAATCTCACAGAGAGAAAGAAAAAAACAAAAACAAATAAATGTGGACTAAATATGCATCCCTACGGCATGCGACTGTTTCCATTAATCAGGACAAAAATCGAACGTCGAGAAATTGTTGACCGGAAATGTGTAATAAAAATTCGTATCCAGTTCCCAAGTTTACCACAATCGCCTTGCATCTAAGCGTTTCCTCTTTTCTCTTTCTGTTGCTTCAGCAACTACTCGTACTACTACTGCCGCCGTCTCACCATCGTCTTCATCAATGGTGAAGTTGGAAGTAAACGACCAGGCAGCATCAATTTGAACCGAACGGTTCTGGGGCGCACTTCATTTTCTTTTCTTTTTTTCTCTGGCCCGTCTCTCCCGACCATGCCACTTCATCATCCTTCTGGTCTTCGCTCTTCCGAGATAAATTATATTTCTTGTTGTTTTCTCCTTTTGTCGGTCGTATACGCGCGCGGGTTATCTTATTTATTGGTCACTACGTGAAATACAGAAGCTGTTTGGTGGGTTTTTTTCTTTTGTAACTCGTACGTATTTTTTTTTTGTTTTTGGAACTCGGTGTGTAGCACTACATCAACGGCTGGCGCAGACAAGATCCCTGGATATGACTCTGGACAGCCACGAAATAACCCAAGAAGACTACAACGAAGACGACGACGACGACGACAACAACATACGGGCGTGTATCCAATTTTAATTCAACAACTTCTTTCAATTTTCGAGAGATAGATTCATTGAAAGGAGTGCGAAGGAGAGTTCTCTCTCGAGCTGAAAGTCAGACAAGAGGAGAGGAGGTGCTGAGAAGTAGGGTCTTGTATCTTGTGATTGGGATATAAATTGCTTTTGGGGCTGGGCACGCTGAGGATCGACCGATGCATGGTGGTGGTACTGTTCTTTGGCGTAGCAACATGAAAACGAACATAAGGTCAACTACAAGGCCGTTCTTTTCGGCAGAGGTTGGAATGGAGCATTAAAAAGTGGCGGCAAGACCAGGACCCTTGTGCGCGTGAGGGAACCGCTCTTGGCCGCAGAGGTACAAGTAGTGGTAGGTACCTACTTTTTTTTTGTTTCATTTCAAAGAATGGGTGCTATGTGGTTTCTTGGTTTCTTTTTTGAAGGAAATCTGAATTTTTATTGCTGCAACCGTAATTTTAATGCCGGACTTTGTTTTATAATTTTATTTTATTTTTAACTTTAACTGAAAAAGAATGAAAAGGAACCGAAGACACTTTAAAAAGATAAATAAGATACAGATACGTGCGATGTGGTTGTACGAGTATGATAGTTTCAAGAATGAACCGATACAAGCTATGCGATCGCCACCACAGCACAGTGGTTGTTGTGTTGATATTTTTGAGATTCATGTTGGCGAACAGGAAGGGAATGACGGAGGAAATGTGCGTGCGCAGATAATTGCAATCGTTGGAATTTTTTTTTCGACTTGGAATTGGGATCTTTTGCTTTTGGTGGGATTCTTTGGAAGTCGTCGCCATTGTAGTGGTCTTTCGCGGAACATCTGCGCAGTTCAAGTTGAATGTTAAGTTTTACAATTCGAACGGAGTAGAGTGGAATTTTTGCGAGAAAAATGTGATGTGCGATTTCTAGGAAGAGGTGTTTTAAAAGAAAATAAATGACTGGCGAAAAAACAACAAAATCTTTTAAAAAAAATAAATAAATAAAAACAATGAACGACGAACGAGGAACCGAATGGTTGTATCAGAAATTGTTGGGATATTTGATGAGCTTTTAACGGTGAAGTAGGTATACAAGAATTTCACTATAGACAGTGTTTTTTTTAATTCCGAGGAGATTGACTTAAGTGGAGAAGTTCTAAGAATTTCTGCGGTTATTGAAGGAAATGGGAATATCTTGCCGGTGAATCGCATATCAAATTTTACAGGATTGCCCTCACATCCGAGGCCTTCTTAAATTCATATTTCTGTCGATCAAAGCAACACGCTTCTATTTTAGTCCAACGTGTATCGGTGTTAAAGAGATTGTGGGCAAAGATATGAAATTTGGAGGCTGATACGACTGGTAGTATGAGGATCATGGTGAGATGACTCTAGAGACTGTCTCTACTTTTCTACTAAGCCCAAGATGGACCACTATACGTCGATGGATGCATTGCCAAGAGGCTCAATGGTCACTGGTATACGACTTTAGAATACGAGACGACCTCTGATTCAAGTCCAGCTGAATGCAGAATCTCGGCTTCACTCCTGACTGTGGTCGTGGTACTTAAACTCGGGTCTCATCAAGTGCTATGTTCGCCTTCAAGGACGCGAAATACATACATATGTATGTAATTCTCAGTAGAACTTTCTCCTTCTGACAGCTCTGAATGGAAAGCGGAAGATGTATCTTCACTTCGTGAGTGCGATGTTGGATGAAATGAAACTTAAATCGTTGGAGCAAATGCCCTTAAAAGCAGCAAATAACCTTGGACGAAGCAAGCTAAAACTATCTCTGCTAGGAAAACTGTAGAGATGAGACGTGTTTGATCGGAGTGAAGTCCGCAAACAAGCTCTGAAGCTGAGAGGACCAAAACTAAAAAGCATCCATCTTAGTATCATAGGCAGCAGAGTGGGACTCGATGTACTTTACGAAGACCTTCACTTCAACTCTGTTGAGTACCGGATCAACGCCTGATATACAAAAAACGTTCATTGACATCTCAATTGAGCCTTCAGAGAGGGCTCAGATGCTCGACAAGCAAGGCAAACTGATTACCAGTTCCCGCGTCAAAAGTTTTTGATGTGTTGTCGTAATTGGCCTGCAAAAATGAATAGCCGACCGTGCAAAATTCGCCAAAAGTCACCAAAGCCGTGGAGAACCGAATTTGTTGAAATCCGCTGTGCAAGCAGAAAACCACGTCTCGGGAGATGAATATAGGCAAGGATAGCATGCGCGTCATGCACTTAAAACGTGATTTGGAACTCAGCGCATACAAGAGACACACCGGCCATTTACTCACAGAAGTATTGAAACAGAAATGTAAGTCAAAATCGAAAGACTTGCTTCGAAGAACAGTCACAGACGAATTCTTTTTACTGACGAGAAAATGTTCACCGTTGAAGAATCGATCAACAAACATCATGACAAGCGTCTGAACTCGTTCCGAGAGTTCGCCTATGATGAGTTCACCGAGCTCCATGAGTTCCTCAACAGTGGACCTTTCAAAAATACTCCGCTCCAACTCATATGGCAAAAACGACTCAAATATGGCTCAAAACCACGTTCCGAACTTCATTTCAACGGATGATTGGTCATCTGGTAGCCTAGACTTAAACCATTAGACTGCAAACTATGGTTTGCACTACTCGCGACATCCAAGTATTGAGCCCTTGTCCGAGCATCCGGATGCATTCTCACTTGCGGGAGGGCCAACTTTTTAATGGAAAGAAAATGTGGAATGAATGTAAGACTAAAGGTCCATTTACAATTCGGCAATTTAAAGCCTAACGATGAAATTCTGATAGTGTTGGAAGACCTTAATGCCAAAATAGGTAGTGACAACACCGAGCTCAGACATGAAATGGGTGTTTATGGCATTGGGGACCGAAATGACAATGGCGGACGGCTAGTCGACTTTTGCAACGCCAAGCACAAGATCAGCTGGGTCTCTTTTGATAGGCAGAGAACATCAAACCAGAAAGACCACATCCGCTGTTAGACGGCGATCACCATCTTATGTTAGCTAAGATACGCCTTCGTACTGCACCCGTGATTACCTACCTTGCCAGCATGCTCACTAAATCACACACTCCAGGATGGAACAGGCGCCAACAATTCAGGGGGACCATCTTAATTTGGGAGCGGTAACAATCAACAGATCTGAGCAAACAACGCTGGAGATCTGAGAAAAATCTTATCACATCCGGAGGCGCTGAGGTTTATCGGTGAAAGGCAGAGAAACCACAGTACATGGTTATCAAATGATTCCTGGAACAGAAATCTGAACTTGAAGCCCAGTGCCGCGTGATAAGAAAGGAAATACAGCGTAGTGGAAGACGCAATAAGCGTAACCACGTAGAACTGAACAGCATCCTGTAAACAATGTGAACGGTTCCCTACTTATAGCGGATGAGGATCAATTCAGAAAATGGAGGGAGCACTTTGCGATGATACATAACCATATAGACGACTTCGCGAGTGTCCAAAATAGACGAACCAAAATCAACCATCTGAAGTAGCAAACTCCCGAATTCAAAATGACCCTCCCAGCGGGCTCCCGCCCAATTATCAAGGCTTCTTCTTCCATCAATGACGTTATTTAATAATAAGCGGGACAGATCAAATTACTGGTCTTATCGTAACGATTTTCTGAACTTAACGCATCTGAAGGTTGATCAGTGGTAGGCCCCTTAGAGACTGAGTTTTACAGTTGGTTTCGACCCGATGTATATGTAGTTGCTGTAAGTACTGTGTGCTGCGACTCTACGACCAGCAAGAGGTTTTAGAGCGACCTCGACTCATACCAAGGGTGGAACTTTATCAGAGAATTGACAGTGAACAATGACAAGGCGTATACTTGTTCCCATGAATGTATGGACATTTAGTGAAATCAAGTCATTACAAGACAGGAGTTCACTTAAAACACAAGATTGTAAGCAACCGCGATAAAGACCCTCAAGAAGAACAAAGCGTTAAGCATTGATGGTATTCCCGTGGGACTTTTCAAACCTGCGCCAAATACATCGGCAGAGCTACTGAGACTATCATGGGAAAATGAACGTTTGACTGAGCATATCTCAGCTATGCCCATGAGATATGCATATGAGATGTGCGTTCTGCCGGCAGTGGTCAAAATAATAGAGAAGATAAATCTGGACATTAGGACATTTAGACTCAACTCTTGCTGTCGAACAAGCAGGCTTTCGCTCTGGATCCTCCTGCAACGAACATATAAACATCTTGCGGATCATCGTAGAGCAATGCTTCGAGTATAGGCCTCATCTCTACCTGCATTCTAACGATTTCGACAAGGCTTTTGATAGCGTGAACCGGGAGTTTATATGGAAAGCCCTGCGAAGAATGGGTATACTTGCTAAAAACTTTGCTATTTTAAAGGCTGTGTACGAAGGCAAGTTATCAGAAGCCTTTGAAGTTCAAAGCGGACTTCCGCAAGGTTGTATTTTATCACCGCTTCTTTTTCTGGGGATAATTGGCGATGTTATCCCCGAAGCTGAAGCCAGCAGAATGGGTCTTAAAATGAATGTAGCTAAAACCAAAGTTCTTGGACTTTCAAGTTCGTTCTCACAGCTAAACATTGTTGGACAGGAGGTCGAGAGAGTGCAGAACTTTCCTCATTTCGGAAGCACTATCTCAATTGGCGGCAGCACCGAACGCGATGTTGATAGCAGAATCGGGAAGGTCAAAGCTGTTTTCGGAATGTCATTTAAGGTGTGGAAAAGCAATGTTTATGGCAGTAAGACCGAGTATGGGTGCAGTACTTGGAATATCACTCGAAAGCTGCAGTCCTTCGTTAACAGATGTCTGCGCATCATCATTGGTCCAACCGAATCTCAAATGCAGAGCTCCATATTAGGACAGGCAATGAACCAATCGACATAACTATAAGAAGGTGCGAAGCCCGGAAAAAGAGCTGACCGCACCAGCAGACATGCCCCAGAATAGTTGAGAAGGACTCGAGGACACTTGGAAAGAGTTGGTGAGAGCTGAAGCTTCTTGCAGAAAACCGAACAAGATGGCGGCAAGCGTCGTTGATGCCCGAAGTGTCACGGGAACTAACTAACTAATTAATGTTGAGTCTACTGTTCTGGCTGATAATGGAGCCGCATTTCTTTTATGCTTGTAATCCGATCTAAGCCGTATCTTACCATATTTTTGACTCTTAAAACTTAATCAAAAATTTTTCACAAATATTTACTTATGTCATGTACAGATATCCACAAAAATCCCGGAAGACGTTGGTGATTAATTTTGTCTTTGAATAAAAACAAAAACCAACAAATTCGATTTAGTCTCGCTCCGGCCTACTACTTATCGTTGCTCCATCACTAATTGACGTGATATTAGTCTTCTTGTTTTTTTTTTGTTTTTTTGTTTTACTTAAGTCGCCGCCTCATCACCATGGCGCCACATTTCCGTTTGCTCTAAAAATTTCAAATTCATACCATATTCAAATTCAATGGATTTGAATTTTTTTTCTCTCTCTAAACAATAACAGTTAATTATTCGCCCGACAAAAAAAAACCATAAATTTGCAATTTTTTTCTAATAATTAAAACAACTTTGTTTCTTCTGCTATGCATACGAAAGTAGAGGCACAAAAAATGTATTTTCCCACCGCAGAAACCACTAAAAAAAAATTCATAAAACAAACGTCAAGACAAAGAGAGAATCAAAAGCTTAAATTTGAAATTAAAGACGCGACTGAGGGCACACTATGAGTACCATAGCGCGACAATAAACAAATTAATTCAGCTGTGTTTGCCATCAGCCACCGCCATTTCTAGATATTCGTCTCAAAATATTCAAAAAAAAAAAAAAAAATTATAATTGTTTAATTATGCAAATTTTGTGTGAAACTAACATACAGCACTGCCAACGATTTTTCTACCGATCGCTGTTATGTCAAACGCCATTTTGACAGGGTTTTGTTTTTTGGTTTTATTTCTTTTTGGTTTTTTCTCCTATTTTGCAATGTTTCCCCTTTTGAACAAGAAATTATTTATCTTGGTGCCCATCTAGACGCTCATTTGGAAATGGCCCCGGATGGGTATTTCTATTATGTCCGCTGTCATCTGTAAGTCAGCCGTAGTTATCTCGTGGTCGTTGTCGTTGGAATCAATTTGATTTTTAAATTCAAATTCAAATTGGAGATTTTTATTTTTATTTTATTTGTGGAGTTAACACGCTGACGTGCATACATTATGGCGATGGACCACTAAGTAGGGGGCTATTAATAGCCACAGCCAATTCTGTTTTTTTTTTTTTTTTTATTACTCCGCTGATTTCAACTGAGCCGGTTTGTGAATATCAATGCAAACTGCTACAATGTTTAGAAGGTGAGCAGCGCAGAGCAATGAAAAAACATGAAAGAAACACGAAGAACATGAGACATTAAGTATCGAAGTGTAGCCGAGTTTGACAGTGGAAAGGCGATGTATTTATTAAGGGTTATCAAGGAGCGATTGAAGGCAATGTATGAAGCGCGTGGCTCAAAGTGACAGGTTCTGATAACGTGTCATCAGGCAGTTTAATGAAGTGACTGTGAAACGAGAATTTAATAGGAATTGACAATCGATAACATGGACATTTTTCCCAAGACTGTTGGCAGGTTAGTAAGTCCTAAAGACTTGAAATTTATCGCGTAGACATTCCTAAAAATGTTCCTCAATTTAGTCTTGAATTCATAATAGCCGAAATGGAGAAAACCGGTGTTTAAACAGCAAATTTTACAGAAAACAAAATAGTATGACGAAAAATCGGAAACCTTGGTTTTAAACGGTTTCCGGTTTCATTCAACAGAATAATGAGTGGAGATCTAATTCATAAACAGCGGGGAGAGAGCTTTCTTGTATCATTTACCGTATAAAGGCAAAAGCGACACGAGGAATCGTAACAACAGTCACTAGAAATATTGGTGGTGATTGATGCAGTACAGAAACCGATAACAGTGACACAGTAAGGAAAAAAAGAGAGGGAGCTTTCTTGCATCATTTGCTGTATAAAGGCAACGGCGACACGGGAAATTGTAACAACAGTCAATAGAACTATTGGTGGTAATTGATGCCGGACAGTAACGAAATACAGTGACACAGCAAGGAAAGAAGCATTTAGTAAGAAACAGGTAGCATTTCTGCAAAATTAGGGGTATCAACAGGTCAATAAACTATCCAAAACAATTTGCTACGAAAAGCAAAAAAGGGATTTGGAGCAACTGATAGCAGAACTTAAAGAAGTCAAACACAGCCGATCTTTTAGGGAAATTTTGCAAGAACAATCAACGGACATCACTGATCATTTTAAGCAGCTGCTCAACCCTCAACCCAGGAGAACCCAAATTCATAGTACACTACCTTACCAGAGATAGCAAAGCAGAAATTCTAGCTTCTCGGTTGAAACAGTGGAATTATCTTGAAACAAATGTCAGAATAAGTGATCAAAGAAATATTCGAAGATGGACTTTGCTATTGTACTCGTATGATGTGAAGAGCTTGCTTGAAGACATCAGGATTGAATGCATTCATTCTGAATGGCGTCTTATCGTAGACAGTTCCACAAAATGTTTAAAAGCTGTCCTTCTCTACAATGGAAATAAATGTTTACGGCAGAAATGTTTAGACTCGTTCGCCTGATTCCGCGATGGTGATCTTTCAGTTGAAGGCGCTCATCGAAGGCCTTCCGAGATTGACGACGATAAAATCAATGCATTGGTGCAACCAAATAAGCATTCAACGCTTCGGCAGCTTGCTGCTACTCTAAAAGTTTACACTGGAAGCATTCATGGCCATTCGAAATCGCTTGGCTTCGTAAAAATTTCGATATTTAGGTACCGCATGAGTTGAAAGAAATTCATCTGATAAAGCGATAAACGCCTGCGGTATTCAACAAATGCGAAGAAAACGATTCATTGTTCAAGCGTCTGATCAAAGGGCGATAAAAAATAGATTGTCTACAACAATGTTAGCATAAAAATAATAAAAAGTTGGAGTAGACGAGATGAAGCATGCGAAACACAAGCAAAAGGTGAAATTGGATGGGATCAGTCTTCTATGAGATGCTTCCAAAAACAAAACGATTAATTCCGATCGCCACCCGAGTTGGTCAATCTTAAGGCTGTGACGTTTCATCACCACACACAAGTTCGTTCACTCGGCAAAAATCATTGCAGCCTGGTTGGGATGTGTTGCCACATCCACTGTATAGCCCAGATCTTGCGCCGTCACACTTCTACTTATTTCGTTCCTTGCAAAACTCCTTGAATGGCAGAATGTTTACTTCTGAAGACCTCATCAAGCAGCACCTTGACAAGTTTCTTGCAAAGAAAGATAGGAAGTTTTATGCACACGGTATTGTAAAGTTGCCTGAACAAAACGGCCAAAACATCATTGATTAATGCTAATTAAATACAAGGTGGCCCAAAATTATTCACCCTATCGGAAGATGGTATAATTATTGCAAATGGCGACGTTGACGTACGTATATATTTGACATTTTTAGAACGAAGACACATCAACCAGACGACGGGCCACGCAATTGGGCATCACCAGCGAATTTTAGTGAAAGACTTACACATGTTCCCATACAAAGTGCAAACAGTGCATCAGTTCATGCCTCCTGACTGTCAGTCGCGTGTGAATTACTGTAAAGCCATCCTCAATCTCAACAATGGACGATTTTGTGCGATCATGAGCGACGAGGCGCATTTCCACTTAAGCAGTTATGTCAATAAGCAAAATCTTCGCTCCTGGAGCACTGAAAATCCGCGTACGATGCACGAAGAGCCATTACATCTACTCAAAGCCACTGTGTGGTGCGGCGTTCACGTGGGAGGAGTGATTGGGCCGTATTTTTTTTGGGATGCCATTGGCAATACGGTTACTGTTACTGATACATGATAAACGACTTCTTACTGCGGGAATTGACGGTGCACACACAGCACGAGCCACAATGTATATTGTGAAGGAAGCGTTTCCTGGTAGTGTAATCTCCCGTTTTGGCGATTTGGCATGAGAGATCGCCCGATTTAACCATCCCAGACTTCTTTCTTTGGGGCTATTTCAAGTCGCGGGTTCATGCCATTATTATTTATAATTGCTTGGCATCGTCTAGTGCAATTTTCACGTAATTTTTGCGCATATTATAAACTTGGCCTCTCCAAATTTTCCTCAAGACCTGCGTAAGTTGTTTTATCGTTGCTATTTCTTCCCCTTAAGCCGCTGCTTTATTTAAGTTTACACATTTGCTATTGGATTCGCATCAGGACTATCGGACGGCCAATCTAACGTCTCTACACCATTTTTCCTCTTTTCAACGCGTACAGAGGTTTCTACGATGTTTTTGATCGTTATCCTTTTGCAAAATCCAGTCGTACTTGTCTAGTCTATACAGAGATTCAGAGATTAGCAAACCCTTTTGGTATAATTTTTTTTATTTTTGTTCAAGGTTCCTACGCGCGGGATACCATTGCACATTGGTTTTGAATGTTTGCAGATTATAATGACCAGAAAAAAAGACCTCGGCAGGACATTCATAAGCGAGTTGTTCGGCTTAGCAACGAATCACGATATTTCAGAGTAAGTCCGAGAGCGGGCTTAAGGGTATACTGATGAGCATTCATAGCGAGGTTTTGTGTGGTTTGTTTCATCTTTTTTTGTCGGGCCTTTGTTCCAATAATTAGAAATTACTCCAATCCCGGCCTAAGCTCTCCGTTGCCCAACTTAGCCTCTATTTAATATGTTTGTGGGTCATTAGCGGTTTAGGTTTGGTACTCCTCGATTTTGTTGATTTTATGCGTGTTGAACTTAGGTCGGAAGTATTCCATGACACTAACAAGCTTGCCTATGACGAAATTTCCTCAAGGTGATCGGTTGTTTATAGAAGGAATAGTGTTGACGAAAGTACAGACCCTTGCGGCACTTCAATTTTAATGAAAAGTCTATCAGAAGATATCGTTCCTATAAGGGAAGTTTGGTAATTATTTAGAAAAGGAACCTTTTCCCAATTTTAGTATATTATAGGCTGGATTTATTTGAGCATGTTCAAGACCAGAGTGCAGCTGAACATGGACCGCAAAAATGTATTTCATCAGCTCCAGCATGCATTTTTATTCCATTGAAGGTTCGTTTGCCTTTGTGGGCACTAATTTCTAAAGGATATGTACAGCATAGTTCTTGCTTGGATTTTGCTTTTTTTTTTTCAAAACACCAGCCTGCTTGTTCAACAGCGTGGTGTTCACCTGTCAAATAATGAGTCTGGGACATAGAAATATGGAAAAGTCTGTGTTTCCTTAAGATGTCGACAGTATAATTGAATGCTTTCTGAGGAAGAAAGAGATTTGACAAGTTTCGAAATATTTTTCGAAATATTTTTAGGGAAGGCTGCATAACTTAACAATAGACAAGTCGTATCATAGACTACGAGTAGTATCTACGCTCACATGCGCTGTTCATCATGTAATTTTTTGGACAGATGACAAGGACATCAGTTTTTTCGCGACACCGAACATCGAGAGGGAATGCGAAACCTTATCGTATGTACGTATGTGCGAAAGTTTTCAATTATCTGCCGAACAAATGGTGACGTTTTACAAATATTCCTTTTTTTCGTTTCTCGGTATACCGACTGGAAATTGAACCCAAATAGGGTTCAGTTATTACAACAGCCTTGAATAACTTTTAAAACTAAATGCCTAGACTATACTCACCCTGTTTATTCCTAGTAAATGTTACTACGTTTTATCTCTAAGACCAGGTACGTTAACCCATTCATATCTTATAGCCCCCGTATTTTTTTTTTAATAAAAATTATCTACAACCTATGCTTTCCCTTTGGCAAAAAAAACTGAATTTTACATGACTTACGTGCCATTAAGAAAGTCTATTCCCATTTGAACCGCAACACCAGTTGGCTGGTAACTTGCTTGGTTGGCTGTTTGGTTATTTTTAATTTCGCAGTTGATTAATCCTCAAAGCTAATTCAGATATTAGATACTTTTCTCCTATTTATGTGTTCAAGTCCAGTTTTTTGTGTTTTTGTTTACCAACCAAACGGGCGCGTGTTTATTTTAATGGATGCATGCGCTCGCTCAATAAATTAAATTAAAAAAAAATTAATTCAAGCAAACAAACAAAGCTTACTTGGTGGTAAAGTCAAGGGGTTGTATACATTTGCTTGATAAGCTTAAAATTAAAAAAAAAAAAAAAAAAACAACAACAATGATAATAAAACGGAAATGATTGTATGAATACGGGGAGTGCAAGTGAATGATTAAGCAACCACATGTTCGAGTTTAAAAGCGATAACGTGGTAAATCTTGAGTCACTTTAGACTTTGTGGCGATTAATCAAACCACAAAGTGACGAAATGTGTTCTTAGTGTGACAGGCGAACTAATTTCGGGATCATATAAATGAGTAGGCTGCCGAAATGTTAGACTTTATGTGAATCAGATTATGATGGGAAAATGGTTGTCATTGTTGTTTCTGATCCAGATTATTGGGTAGTTTTTGAAACCTGTAGACTCCATCTAAGTGATGAGTCCTTAAAGTCGTTACATGAGGTCGGTAACCAGCCCTTGCGAAGCTAATAGGTGTTAAAACGTAATACTCCCAAGAGCTAAACTTCCCAGGATGGATATTTCTGTAGAGGTGATATTTCACTGAATGAAACCGCCATAAAAACGGTGCCATTCAGGCCAACAAATAGAGCAAATATTTTTCTACAATTGACCAGGGCTGCGGTACTTAAAAATAGTAAATAGGTTAATCGGCTTAAATTTCCAGAACACCAATTTAGTCATCTTCGACACCTTCCAATGGCGTACCGCAGGGAAGCAGTATAGGTCCCTCCTTTTGTTTCTCGATCATAGTCTAAGTATTTATTGGTTGTCGAAGGCCATACAGCCAGAGTACTATACAAATAAATATTTTTCAACACTAAGAGGGCTTGCCATTTAATGTTTCTAAAATGCCTTGTGAATGTAAGATGTTTTGTTGAACCAATTAACCGTTTTGAATACCCGACGCTGACTTCAACAAAAGTAGAGATGTTGAAATTCACAGGGATAGTGAAAGTTTGGCCCTAACGTACATAAGAACTGCCGAGTTTTCTGCGATCTGGAGAAGACTTAGAGGGCATTTCAGAAAGCACAACCAGTGCCACAGAAAGACAACAAAAATTCAAGTAATCTATGCCGCGTGCCGAGGTCCAACTTGCGGATTCAGTCAGTTTAACATCTTGGTTTTCTTGGTAGCAGCAACTAGGCTCTCAATTTCTGTAAAATCATTAATGGCTTGGAAACGACACTCGCACCGATGTATGCCATTAGTTCTGACCGAGAAAACCTATGCGGAAGACTGGGGAACAAAATGGCATGGAAGGCTAAAAAAAAAATCGTTCGCTTATCTTTCTTCGCAGTGCCTTTCTTCACCCAAAAATTTGGAAAGAAAAATAGTAAGACAAGCACAAGGGACTATTCATAGTTGATGTCCGAGGTGATCACGAATAATTGAATCATCAAGTTACAAAATCAGCAAATGCAACGAGGCTAAATGACTTCAAAAGGTATTTTGAAATGATCATCAACGTGATCGTCAAGTCCAACACAACAGAATCCCGCATTTCATCTTCAGGATGAGCGGGATTTTGGTACCTAATTTCACTCTACGAAATCAGCAAATGCTATGAGCTAATCCCCGATTCTTTCCTAAATGACTGCAAAAGGCATAAACTTAATTTGAAGTGATTTTCGATTTTGGATCGCCCTCTCAAGCCCAAAGCTACATTACCGTGTATTTCATTTTCAGGCGAACTGCGATTTTGGAGCCTAATTTCACTCTGTTGTTTCAGAGTAATTTCACATCTGCTGTTTCCTTTAGATTTCCCAAGACACAAAGTCTACGAAATCGGCAAATACATGAGCCAATTCGCGATTCTGCGGGGACTGCAAAAGGAATAAAGGTATTTTCAACCTTAGATCGTCCCATCAAGTCCGCGGCATAAGAATTACCTAACTTTTGGGCCTTATTTCACTCTTTTATGCCTTTTTTCAAGGACATTCGCCTCTACTGATGATGAACTAAAGAGCTCCAATTCTTATGAACTAAATAGAAAATAGATCTCAACCAACCTTTTTGCAAGCTCTGCTGTTGTTGATGAATTTGCTGATGATGTTGATGTTGATTCTGATGTTGCTGTTGTTGATGATGCTGCTGCTGTTGGTAGAAATGATGATGTGCTGCTGCAGCGGCAGCAACAGCTGCTGATGAAGTGAAATCCCTCCAAGGCTGCCACAATAAACTATTTGCAACATTCGTTGCATTATTATGACCATTCAAATGTGAGGATCTCGGCGTCTGATGATGATGATGATGATGATGATGCGGGTGCTGATGTTGTTGATGATGGTAAGGATTGCCCACATTTAAATGATTTGGTGGACTACTATTACTACTACTACTGCTGCTGCTGCTGCTGCTACTACTGCTGCTACTGCTACTCCCACTGGGACTATTTGTCGCACTGTTCCCATTAGTATTCCTAAGTCCATTATGTCGAGCTGCAGCAGCCACCCTTTCGATTTCTTTAATCCGATTGTAGTAGGTCTGTTCGAAGGCATTCAAGATGCACAGATATTCCATGGTCAAAAATGTTGCACTTGTTTTTATTTTTTATTTTTTTTAAAAACTTTTTACGAATATTTCCTTTACAGAATTTTCATAATTTTCTCTCCCTTCACTATTAGTTGCATCGATTTTTTTTTTTAGAATGTATCACCGCAGTCGTTGGGTAAAACGAGTAAAAACCAGCACACGCGTCCAACCTTCAACTCCTCCAATTTGCTACGAATTAATTTTTTTTTATTTTTAAAGCCAAACTTAAACTTCTGCTGTCAATCAGGGAATGACAAAGCAGGGGGAGATCTCTTAAACTTCACTTAACACCCAAAAAAAAAACTCAACAACACTCGAGACAGCACTAAATTCAAAAAACAAAAACAGCCTACGAGTAGAGTTTGCCAAAGTTATTAACAAACTGGGGGACTGGGGTCCGATCGGGTTCTAGAAAATTGCGGCGGTCCTAATTGCCAATTTACACTTAAGGAACACGTCCAACCGTAACCAATTTCTGTATTAACTTTTCTTTTTTTCCTTTCAAACTCAAGATCGGAAGATGAAGGGACGTATACCGGGCGATAATTTTCCACAAAGAAAGCAAAAAACAGAAAATTAAAAATTGATAATAAGGAAAATTCAAAACGAAGAATCGAATCGAATTGAATCGACAAAAATTGACAAGAAACCCCGTCACTTACAAAAAGTCGTGCTCGACGAACGAAGGTATAAACATAAACTGAA
Organism: Volucella bombylans; assembly: GCA_949129095.1. Classification (NCBI taxonomy): domain Eukaryota; kingdom Metazoa; phylum Arthropoda; class Insecta; order Diptera; family Syrphidae; genus Volucella; species Volucella bombylans. Next base: position 11,129,438 of record OX422142.1, on the reverse strand, counting down.
GAGACTCTGGCTCTCTTGAAACGATCGCGATCACTCGACGATCAGTTGCTTTTTTTCTTTCTTATTCCTCTTGGGGTCTCAAGTGATTGTATGTGTTGGAGTGGAGCTAAGTTGTGTAGATTTCGTTTTTTTTTTTTCCTTCGTTTTACTCCATCCATTAACTTTTACTATAGTATATCTCAGAGATACGTGGGGGTCTTATAGTGAAAAAAAAGCAGAAAAAAACACCGAAACGTCTTGTTAGTGAATGTAAACTAATTGAAGAAGGTACACATACAGAGTGTGTGTTTGAATATACGCTCTTACGGGAATATGTGTGAGTGAATGTAGTGTGATCGTGATTCGAAAAACCGAGAATCACAGTCAAAAAATGAAGGGAAAGAAGATGGGAGGAAATGTGGAAAAGCGATTTCTTAAGAAGAGCTTGGGGCCAAGTTGGAGCATGATCAGAGTTGCTGTTGACTTGCAAGTGAAGTAATTTTTCGACACAAAAGTGGCGAAATTGGGACTCTATTGAAATTGTTGGACCAAAAGAGTTGTTGTGAGATCGAGAACGGTCGTACCGCTTTTCAATGCCATCCTTTTCTTCATATAGTGGCTTACAGATTCAGAAAGCGTCCCTTTGAAACTCTTTTTTGTAAAAAGTCCGTAGTGTTTGTTGGGACATTTTGACTTTAGCTTTTGGATTTCCAGTTTTCTCAACTTGTTGTAAAACAATGCTAAGGTGAGCGAAGATTTTCAATTTCAAACACCCAGTAGTCCTATGTTAGGTAAAGACAACACAGTTTTCGGTTTCCACGCCAACCCTGCCGTCTCAGTTCTTGGTCTCCTACAGATAGAATTGACTGAGCTAGCTAGTTTACAACGATGACGATTTGATTGAACTTAAGGTGGCGCTGCAGACCGGAATAAACCTAGGCCTCAACGAACTATTTTCCATATTTTTGTCGATCTAAAGCTGATCAAGTTCAGTTCAAGGTTTTTGAAGTTTTTTCCGCGTCCAAGTTTTTCATTTACTTCATTGTTTCTCCGAGAATAATTCGAAGACTTTCCGTGCCCGAGCGTTGGTGGCCATCTGCTCAATATTGATAAGTTTATATCAGTTTATATCAGATGCAAGCCCTTTACCACGTCAGTGCTTTCCGTTGTGGCATACTGTTCAAACCATTGGTTTTGGGTGTTTGTTGGTTTCTTTTCGACTTGTTGCTACTATACCCGCCATGGTCTTTCTAACAGCCACTCTTATCTACCTACCACCAGACCCACTACGACCCTTGGTTAACGCTTCAGAATGGTAGCGTTGTATTCGGCCGTTATGGAAACATCCTCTTCCTTATAGTCGATGAGTAAGATTCCCTTGTTATCCCAAAAAAAATGGTCGCCATAATTTTCCCGGCCAACCGAGACACCTTAAACTTTGTTGGCAGTGCTGAACATTTCTTATGTCACTGCATGAAGTCTTACTTGGACTCTGGTTCATAATGTTGCATCCACGTTTAATTCCCGGTACCGGATAGTTAATACTTAATTAGTGTCGTTGCTGCAAAGGCTCAAAAACTCGCGGGTACATGCAACGCATTGTTCTTTTTGTGGCAGCGTAAGCATTCTTGGAACCCATCTTGCGCTGACCCTTGTTGTATCGTATTCTCATTTCAGTCATTTCTGCCAACTGTTTCTTCTTGAGTCGAACATCTGCCAGTATTACACTAAATTTTCTACTTTCTCGATAAGTTCTGAAGTGGACACTTCGATGGTACGTTTTCAAGGGATTGCCTGCCTTGCTTAAATAGAGAATGTCGCTTGCACATAATAGTTTTTGCAGACAGAGTGTCCCCGTAAACTAAAGACAACTGGCGCGGTGTTCGATTTTTCCCATATTTGATAGTTTCTCTCATACTGACGTGCTTACTGATGAGCCATTTAAAGACAATAATATTGGGCGCAATACCTCGCTTGTCGCCCCTCCATTTCGCGAACTTAAAGAAGCACCTACGTATCTACGACCTACGGGAGGTCTGAACTGAAAACATAGAGCTAATGGTACCATTCTGGATGTTTCCGGTGTGTGTATTTTAGTCTGGCCGAGCGACGAGCTTGCTCGCAGAGTTCTAAGGCCCGAATATTTCACCTGAAATAATGCTCACGTAGTTCCTGTGTGAATCGAAACGACACGGCAAGATTGTAAGTATGAGTTTGGTTCGAACATAATCATTGCATGCACGAGCCTCACACAACCGTAAGTTGTCCATAAGTAGGGTTTCTACTCTCTCCCAAAGAAAACTACGGTAGCTGCAAACACAACATTTTACAAAAACTACAGAGGCATCAATCTTCTTAACATCGTCTACAATATCCTATCTGCCTACGTATTATGTGAACGACTGAAGCTGTTCGTCAGCAACCTGATTGGCCCATATCAGTATGGCTTTAGGCCAGGAATGACCGCCATCGACTAAATGTTCATGTTTGGAAAAAACACATGAGCTCCGAATCGATACACATCACCTATTCACCGATTTTAAGGCCGCGTATGACAGCATCTTTACAGACGAGCTATTCAGAGCAATGTCTAGTTTTGGTATCCCTACCAAACTCATAAGCTTGTGTAGGGTGACGATGGAGAGTGAACGCTGCTCCAAGTATATGATGTCAACAAGAAAGGACATAGAATACCGACGTCTCAGACAGAACGTCACTCTCGACAGATATACTCATATGTAAGGCAATTAACTTGCACCTCAACCAACTTAGCGTGCGAAAGCTAAAGATCGAGCTGGCTGGAGACACTTGTTGATTGGGGCCCAGGTCCATCCCGGACTGTAGGGCCACCTTAGGTGAGTAAGGAAATTGCTCCCTGAGAAATCGTACAAGGATTATTTGGTAAAGTGGTTCATCACCTCTATGAGTGTTCATACATTGGCCTTCATGCGGAACATGCGTTTGCGCACACGTGTAAAGTTCAGTATATCTTGGCTAAATCTTCCACTGATGACAAATCCGAACCTAAATAGTAGTAATCTATAGTAGATACGATAAGAGATCTGCCCTGTCCATGGTTTACAATCTATCTGACCGTAGTTTGTAAAGATTTCTACATTCCATTACTGACGTCGTCTATTTTTCGATTTTCTGCTCGCTGGCAATCTTTTCTGTTGAATCAAAGCAGAAACACCTCTGGATTCTCAAGACATCTGGACGCATTCGTTTGTTCTGTCTCCAACATAGAGAGCCATATAACCTATGACTGGGTGACCAAACTGTCACTGTCAAATGAAGACCTTACAAATGACACAGGTAGTCCTAAGGCGGGCTTAGATCCTGAGAAATGCTCCTCTGAGCCTTGCTTAGCAATTCATCGGCGAATTTATTTCCCTTGATCCCATTATGGACTGACACCCACACAAGACCCATTGCGATCAGCGTTCAAAGAAGTCTCGCATACTCAAAATAACTCCGAGGTGGTGGGAGTTAAGTAAGGATTTAAGTGCAGTTTGGTTGACGCGAGTTTCACTCGGAGTTTTTCTTTTACTTTCTTCACATTGCTCGGCGCTCTTGTTAATCTTGCGAATATTTCCTGTGTGAAGAGGCAAGTCGGCTACCAAGTCAACTGTCACATGTCCTATTCATATCTATTTTTTTCGAATCATGTGTACACTTGAAATCACCAATGGCAACACCAAACTTGCCCCACACTGATCTTCCTTTAAACTTCTTCGAAGTAAACAGCAAAAGCGAATGGGAAAACTACAGTACAACTACAATCGCATAACCTAAAAACACACTACAAATACGAAAGAAACAAACAAAACAAGAATAACATTTCAAGAGAACACGGTAGAACGAGAGAGAGAGAGGGAGGAAAAAAAAAGAAAGACTTCTACACAACAAACACAAGCTAGACTTAAACGTTGGTGTTTCTTGTTTCTTTTTTCCCTTTTACCATTTTTCTGTTCTGATTTTAAGCTACGATTTCGAAAAATTGCAAGAATAGAACACGAACTAGTGTAGAAAAAAAAAGCAAATAACACAAAAAAGGGAAAAAGAAAAAGTAAAGCTTAATGTTTACATAAGCGTAGTAATAAGAATGGCAACTGAAAGGCGGTAACTTACGTATACACCTTCATTGTATTACAGTTTTGGCCTTATTGAGTGTACATTTCGTTCAATTGATGAACAGAGAATTATGAGAAATATAAAGAGCAACTCAAAGCAGAATATGTAATAAAAATAGAAAGGAAACGGAAGAGGCATTAAACCTATTTCTACAATTTAAATGACAAGATCGCGCTTTTGAAGAACACAATTCGTCGCTTTTGGTCTCGTTTTTAAGTGTTTGTCTGTTTTTCTTTCATTTTTTTTTCTTCTTCTTTTTTTTTCTAGAAATTTTGCAGTGTTTCTGTTTCCTCGTTTTGTTTGTATTTGCTTTGGCACTCCTTTCATTGGACAAACAAATAAATAGAAAAGGCTATTTCAAGAGAATTTTATCCAGAACTCTAGCGGTGATGGCCAAAGTTTTAGAGTAGGTTAAAGGTCTCGAGTTTAGTTAATGTTCAAACGAACTTACTTACGAATCTACTCCTGATTTTAAACGGGTTTTCTTTTAGAGACCGCTTGATATGCATACAACGTGGCAGAGATATGGAATTGAATAATTTATATTGGCGAATAAATTGTGCGTCATTGGGTAGGTAAGGTAAGTGGCCACTTCTGAAGATTAATGGTGGAAAACGGTTGCCACCGAGCGCTAGGAGATTGCATGATTTCGATCTACAATAACAGTCACTTTCTATAATAATAACTTGAAACGGATTCGTATCAAATATGAAGCTACTTATTAGTTGAATTAGAGTGGTTATTCCTTTATGATATTTGGCTGAGAAAAGTTCTGAGTTATGATTCATTGTGCATATTGATAAATATTGATACACGGCTAAACGCATTCATTGTGGATGGAGAATGGAACACATCCATTTCGCCTTGACTGTTATTTGACATGTGACATTTATGGAACATTGCCGCGTACAATTTGTTTGGTAAAGGTTGACAATAGTGCTGTTGTGTCATAGTTTCCCTTTAAAAATGCAAGACGGACAAAGCCGAGATCTTTCCGACCTTGCGGCCGTTTGGAATCACTCATAATTTTGTGTTACGTTGTTCGAGGATGCAATAACTCAGTTTGCCATAAAAGCCGTGCAACCTCGATGAGATGAAAAGTGCTGCCAAAACAGAGCATATGGCTTAAATAGGAATGTTAGACTGCGAATTTTACAATATATATGCAATTTTCGAACATCTCAATCTTAGAAGCGGCAAACACCGCTTATCACATAACTCAGTGGTTTCTAGCAAAACATTCATACATCAAACATCTCATGCAACTCCTTTCGGAAACAAGGAACCACATTTCTTTATACAGCGTCAGAGTCGGATGGACCCGTTTATGAAATATGTCCGTCGGCCTTTTTAAAAAATATTTGTAGCCTCTTGCGGAGATTGCTGCGATTAAGGACGCTTCTCCAAATAAAGTGAAAATGTCCTTTTGGAGCATGAAAGCGCCATAGATCGACCGTTTTATTTGATTAAAGAAAAATTGATCGAAAACATCATTTTGACAACGCATATGAACACTCCGACTATGTTTTACAAAGGCCATTCTGTCAGTTGATTTGTTCACTACTTTTTACGAAGTTAATCGGGCTACTGTAACTCGATAATAGTTATTGCTTTATCCGGATAGAGCAATACCTTTGGTGACTCCGGCGAAAACAGTCGAGAGAGAGGTTTCAAATACCATAAAGTTGGGATTCAGCTTATCGCTAAATTATGATCAAATCAATGGCACCTGAACGGTGGCAGTAGGTCAAGCTAAAGTTTTCGGGCAACTTCTTGGCCATAATGCGGGTAAACCCCGGACCAGTACCTGGGATACCAAGGCCACATCAAGTTTATCGCTTGTGCCGACAAAAGATCTCTCGATTTTGTGTAAAGCAAAAGCCATAGGTGGAATAGGAGAGGTTTGGCCGTGTGCGAAGCTCGAGAAAAAAAAACATTCTGGAGATCACCAGGCTCAGTAATCTGACCCTTCCGACTCATGACTGGAAGGCCGTTTACAGATGCGCGTTGATTGTGATCAATAAGGAATGCCTTAACTATCTAGCACAGACCCAAGGCATGATTCGGTTCGGTTTCCAGTCAACCCTTAGGTTGGTTTACAAAAAGGGTGAGCTCCTCCTTCTTTATCTGAATATCATTTCCTGAATTGGATAGCGACGACTCCAATCTATCCGAGGTGACAAATAAATTGATGGTCTCCGTCTCTGACATTCTGTCGGAAATGGAAACCGACGACGAACCAAAAAGAGGTCCTTTTATGATCAGATGATGGAGATGAGCTGTTGGACTCATGGCGGCTTCTCTTGTAGATTGTAGTAATGATGCTACGGTTTCTTCAGCGTTTATCCAAAAACGGCGAAGACATTATTCTAATCCAAGAACCAAGGATTGTAGAAGGGGTGATTCGTGGACTTGGGTCACCTGTCCTGTGTAAGCTCCGATCTATACAACAGACAAAGGTAAGATTAGAACTTGTATATTAGTTGAAACGTAGACTTAATGTATTCTTACTTCCTAACCTCAGCGACCCCAAAAAAACCGTGGTCAGACTGAAGACTGCCAAACCTAATAACTGGCATCTACTAGCTGGCATCGGCATATCTTGGCCACGACCATGTGGGCCCTGCCTGGTGTCAACCAAGAAAGGGTGGTACTGGAAGCTGGAAGGCTAAAAACTGGCCTCATCATCGGGTGCGACGGCAACGCACGTCACGCGGTATGGGGCAGTACCGACACCAAAGATAGAGGTGAGTCACTTTTAGACTATATTTTAAGTACTAACCTCTTAATTTGCAATATTGGCAATGAGCCCACTTTTATAACAAGAAACCGACAAGAAGTGTTAGATATCACTCTTGTCTCCGACAGCATCACCCAAAGGCTAACAAACTGGATGGTATCGTCTGAACAGTCCTTTTCAGACCTCAGATATATCCAATTCAGTCTGAACGATGCTCTTCCCAGCCAACCAACATTCCGGACATTCAGGACACTCGCCCCTGAAATCATAAACACCAACCAGCTTGACATTGAAAGTCAAGGCCTTCAGCCGGGCTCTCAAAACTTAGAAGCAATAAAAAGCAGCACCGATGGACATTAGCACTGTCACCGCTTAGAAACGTTTGCAGGAAACTTTTTAACCAAGCACAAAACACAAGAAAATTGACTGACTTTGACTCAAAGAATGAAGAACGCAAAGCGACAATCCTGGAGGCCATTCTGTGACAAAATAGCAGAAACCTCGGAGGTATTGCGGCGAAGAAAAATCATCTCTACAAATCCTACAATGACTTGTTCTTGAGGGACAACCTCAAGTGCTGAATCACCCAACATGCTACTGCACACCCATTTTCCAGGTAGCTCCATATTGACGACCTGTAGCAACCAACAGTGGCTAAAATTCACGGTTTGATTACAAGAGACAAGCTGCTCTGGGCGCTGCATGGCTTCAAACCATACAAGTCTGCTGTTCTGGATGGCATAATACCGGCTGAGCTACAAATATCCTCAGATATTATCCTGCCAACGCTAGAGAATCCATCCACCTATCCTCGTCATGGAGAGAAGAGGATGTAGTTTTCATTTCCAAAGCCGGAAAATGTTCTCATGTTGTCCCAAAGGACCTCAGACCTATAAGTCTATCAGCCTTCCTTCTGAAAATTCTAGAACGACGGAGAGATTTACATTTTCTTCAATTTCTTTCTGTGATTTCCGTTTGCCCTGAGCCGGTTCTGAGCTTTCAAACAAGGATTATCCGATTGTCGAATTTTTCTAAGAACGAGCTGGACAGGAGAATGATCGTTTGGACTTAAAAAAAATATCGATGGTCCTAGAAAGGATATCTTTCAGTTTTCCCTCTTTAATTCGAAATTTTAAAATATATTGTATTATGGTTTCAATAATCTTATCATAGAGAGGAATCCTTACAACTCAAATTCACCTCTCCCTTGATAGCGTCAATGTCAATTCGGATGTGATATTTACCTGCAAAGAAAAAAACAAAATGAATATTAAATTTTCACATAATGCATGCATCGAAAGTTAAACAGTAAAACATTTAATTGTTTAACAAATAACGTCCTTATGAACGGATAAATCTTTCGAATAAAAGGTTTCAGTCTGAGATAGTTTTGGTTTCTGAAGCAAGCATTCAACAATTGATCAGGTACAGGGTCACCGCTGTAATTGAGCGTAGTTCTTGGTGTTTCATAAGCCTGCGACAAGGTGGCTTGAAGTTCAAATTACAACAGGTATCTCGTGAATAGATTTTGCCGTGTCACACACGGAAACCAATTCTCGTAAAATCAAGGAAATTTTTGCCGGCATACCACAAGGAAGTGTTCTCGGTCCACTTCTATATCTCCTATATACCCGTGATAAACTGAAAGAAGGGATGGCCGTTTTGGCTACGTTTGTTGATGACACTACTTAACTAGCAGTAGGTAAACTAATCGAAGAAACAATACTCAAACTACAAAACGTAATAATATAAGTGAATGGACAAAGGCCAAGCGGATTTTCTTCAATGCAGCCAAATCTGCTGACGTGAATTCTCATGCTTGAGTCTCACTTTTCAGGTAACATAATCAGAACCATAAGAGTTGGTTCTGGTTCTTTAAACTAAATAATACAACAATTCGTAGCTGATACTCTCGTCATATGTTGTGGTGACGGATGAGGTGATCAAACATGCTGCTGCTTCCCTTGTTGGCTTCAGGTCGCCTGGCAGCGACGACATGTACTCAGTTATGCTTAAAAAAAAGGTATAAATCAGCTGCTGGTAATTCTTGGCATATATATATGGGTATACCGAACCTTTACACCGAAAGTCGGAAGCCAAGAGCTTCAAACCAATCAGTCTGACTTCCTTCATGTTGAATCGCATGGACGGTATGTGATGGAGCTTCATGTATGCGAATGTATCTCCTGTCTAAGAGGCAACATGCGTAATAAAGCGGGAAATCTTACAACATGCGCTTCAAAAGGCGATTTGAAGGGATGGAATACGTCTTGAAGGTGCTGTCGACTGCTCAGCTTTTGACAGCATGTGTAAATCGCCCACACAATACGGCATAGACAAATCATTAGTTTCTTTTTTGGATAAAAGCGATGAGGGTGAATAGGACACCGATTGCGGTTGCTGACTGTAGCCAATAGTTCTGACACCTATGCTCAAGTACAAGCAGAGAATGTAGCTGTAAGGTATATTAGATTATGTCTAGCGTGATCGACGTTTTATGTAGTAGTAATGGGATTGATGTTTTTTACTAGGAGAAGGAAACTGATTGATCTGATTCATCTAGTGTTTCCTCATGTCTCCAACGAAGTCAGATATTTAGGTGATACCATTTCTCTGGACAAAACATACAACGTCGAAAAACTCTAAGCCACATTCGGTTTGCTGGCAGTATAAAGAAGCTTTCGGCAAGACATGAACTTGTCACCGAGGTGGGTCGATCCACTTCATGGCTATGTTAAGACCAATTATATCCGATTCTTCAGTTGTCTGGTGCAACAATTTTTCACGGAAATACGTCACTGTATCAATTGCAGTGGGACTTTTCCAAGTACGCCTGGATTTGCTCTAGATGCATTGATGAATCTCCTCCCACCCTTCGATATTCATAACATTCGCTGCATTCTCAAAGGCATCTTCCGTTCAAAGAGAAGTGGTCTTTGGTCCAATACGAACTGCAAATTTGACGACGTTGCGCGCCGACTCTCTTTTGACTCTCTTCTGAACAGACTCCGGTTACGAAAAACAAATATCAGACAAAATCGACTAACCCTGTTCCCATGAATGGTTTCGGTCAGAATATGAGCCAGGAAAGGAATGTAGTCGTATCTTCATGGCTGGCTCCAAAACCGATTTAGGATGTGGTGTTGGTGTTTTTCTGGAGGACTCCTCGTTAGTAAAACTTTCCAACCAGAATGCGTGTACGCAATCCTTATGACAACTAACTATATTGTAAAGAATCAGTGGAAGGAGTTTAAGCTAGCGGTAGCCAAGCTGCGCTTAGAATCTTGCTGAAACCCCCCACGACTTTCAAGCTAGTTCGGGAATGCAAATTTCACTGAACGCAAGGCTATGCAAGGTTTAGAAAAGAGTTTTTCAGGACTCGAACCTGCGTTAGGACGGTCTTGGTCCTCGTTTATGGCTTTCATTGATTGTTGGGTTTCATATGAGTATACTTTTAGATGGTATGACTGTCCAAATTGCCGGCAGAGCAAACGAATTCTTCTCGAAGTCTCCGGACGTCAACGGCTATCACGCTGTCCTTCCTTATGATCGTGATGTGATAGGAAAATCACGATTTCTTGATAAAACGTTTTATTACATTTTCAAACATTTGCCGCACAAATGTTGGCTTTGAGTGCGTTGGCATAAGCCATCTCTCTCACATATGAAAGTTGCGCGGTGTTAAATCGCATGATGCGGCCAATTTTGATCACCATTTCCAGAAACGGCTTTTTCAGGAAGTCTTTTTCGCAAAAGAGCGATGGTTTCCTTTCTTGCCTGGCAAGGAGCGCCGTCTTCAAGTTTCGGTCATAAAAATTTGTAGGTTCGATAGACCAATCCATTTACGGTGACAGCCACATGCACTTAATTTTCGAAGAAATACAAGGTGCGTTCCAAAGTAAGCAGGACTTTTTAAAAATAAGAACAACAAACTTTTTTTTGACAAAAAGCGACTTATTTTATTCAAAATAGTCCCCTCCAACACAATACAGCGATTTGGACGGTCGAAAAGTGTGTGGAATGAGTGTTTTGGATCATCGGCCGGGATGTCCTTCAGGATGTCGGTACAAGCCATTTGGATGACTTCTACGTCCACAAAACCCTCTCGTTTCATCAGTAAATGCATTTTTCAGAAAGGCTAAAAGCCGAACGTTGCCAAATCAATGGTTGTCAGTTAAAACGCGATTTTTAGCTAAAAAATCGGTCACAAGTGTCGATCGATTAGATGGCACATTATCATGCAACAAACACCAATTTCCTTCTGCATGATATGATGCACCAAACACTTCAAAACACCAAGATAGGATTATGCATTAACTGTTTGGCCCGGTGGAACGAACTCTTTGTGGACAATACTCTTGGAGTCGTAAAAGCAAATCAACATTGTCTTCACGTTTGACTTCTCTTCCACTCATCACTTTGGGGCTTGGTTTCTAGATCATATTGAAAACACGATGTTTCAACACCAATCACAATGTTCTAAAGGAAGTTTATGTTCTTTTTGGCCTGCTTGATGATGTTCGAACACTTAATTCTGAGCAATATTTGCACGATGCTCTTTTTTGTACCAATGCCACATATGTACATACGAGTACTGTCACTTCAGACGCAGTATCACCGCTTCTATTCGTCCAAATGTCATGAAATTTTGACAGTTTCCTCTTTAGAAGAATCTACCTTTCCGACGCATGTAATTGCCAATATATGGCCTCGCTAGAAATACCTATTTTAAAATGTCCCGTTCAATTTGGAACGGATGGCTTCTCGACACTCATTCCTAGATTTTTTAAGTCCCAAATGCGGCAATTTTGCTTTTAAGCCTAAAAGATGGAACTGTGCCTCATCCTCAAATGGTTTTTTGATCAAGTTCATGCATTTCCGACAACTAAAGGGTTTTCCAACAGGGACTTGATAACTTTAAACTTAATTTGTAAACGCACTCTTTCACTAATCATCAAACTGTCACTGTCAATTTATTCAGTAAACTCAACATTTTCATCATGGTAAAGTACACGAACGAGCAACGTCTGCAAATTATAAAAACTTTCTACCGAAATTCGGAGTCGGTGTCTGCAACTTTAAGAGCCTTAACTCCAATTTTCGGTCATAATTCTCGCCCTAGTAGACAAGCAATAACAAGTTTAGTCTTGAGTCTACATATTCGTTGTGTGATGTTGCCGTGTCTGTGAGCCAACGGGTTGGTCGAAGTGTCGAAAATATCGCTGTCGTTCAGGCGTCCGTAGCAAACGATCCAAATCAGTCAATTCCACGGCGTTCTCAAGAATTGGGCATCGCTCAGACCACATTATGGCGTATTTTGCGTAAGGATCTTCGTTTACACCCATACAAGACCAAGCTGACTCAAGAACTGAAGCCGATGGACCATTTCAAGCGACGTACGTTCTCCGACTTGGTTCTGGAGAAGATACGCCAAGATGATGAATTTCATCGCAAAATCATCTTCAGTGACGAAGCTCATTTTTGGCTCAATGGGTTCGTCAATAAGCAAAATATGCGTTATTGGTCGGGTGAAAATCCACATGTGCTTCATGAATCACCACTTCATCCACAAAAAAATAACTGTTCGGTGCGGTTTGCATGCCGGCGGCGTTATTGGGCCATATTTTTTCGCCGACGATAACAATCGTCACGTTACTGTGAATGGTCAGCGTTATCGCGCCATGATCACCGATTATTTTTGGCCCGAATTGGAAGATATAGACTTGGACGACATGTGGTTTCAACATGATGGCGCCACAAGCCACACAGCACACGCTACAATCGATTTATTGAAGAGTAAGTATGGTGAGCGTGTTATCTGAAGAAATGGGCCAGTTGATTGGCCGCCTCGTTCGTGCGATTTAGCTCCGCTTGACTATTTTCTGTGGGGCTACGTTAAGTCATTGGTTTATGCCAACACACCGACGACGTTGGAAGAGCTCAGAGCCAACACTGAACGCGAAATAGCGGCCGTTTCGGCCGAAATGTGTGGCCGAGTCGTTGAAAATTGGGTCCAACTAATCGACCGCTGCAAACGTGCCCGCGGTGGCCATATGAACGAAGTCGAGTTCCATTCATAAATATTTTGATTGTACTTCAAGCCGATAATAAAGTTTTTGAAATATCTAAAATGGTTTGCGTTTTATTTAAAAAGAAAGTTGTCAAGTCCTTATTGGAAAACAATATACATACTCGTATATGGTAATGGCCGACCATCAACGGCAGCCTTAATTTCTTTGGTTGACTGAACATCCTTCTGACCCATTCCTTCATGCAGAATTCGGTAAAATGTTAGTTGCGACAAGGGAAAATCCTTAGATCGACGTGACATAGCTCTATTTTCGGTCAGACAACGAGCTACAGAGACAATATTCTAAGTTCTTCCTGCGCGACGGGTACGATTTCGGATCTTCATTGTTTGTCGGTTTATCAACTTTTCGGCTTTCTCTAGTACGATCGCGATTGCTCGTATGTTAGCATCAGAGGAGGTTTCCTTCCTGACAGATGTCTCTTGTGTTTAACGTAGGTACCTGCCGTGAGGGCTTAAGCCTACGGTGCGTCTTCGCACAAGATATCAAAACAATGCGTTGATAAGCGCCCATCGGGTAGTACAAGTACTACCACCAGTACCAGATTCGAAGTCGTGTGTAAGGCACGAACTTCCCCTTTGGTGAAGGGTCAAGGCCTATCTAATACCTCAGCCATTCTGTGGGTCATGGCACCCGGCTGCAATGCAACTCTACATCGAATAAGCCAGTTGGTTCCATAGCAACCCCATGGCCCAGCACAGGTCGTAGTACACTACGACATATGCTAAGCCATGAGATGTCTAAGATCCATTCGGTCCATTCTCCCGCGATTTTGGGTATAAACCTACAGCCACCACGATACTCCCACAAGGGGGCCAACTCCTAGGTCAGGCCGGAACCATAGTTCCGGGGGCTCCTGACCTCCCGTGGTACCAGAATATAGCTTCCGGTCGAGCTTCGCAACCTTGAGGTTACTTCCAGTTGGGCACCTCACTGCCCAGGACTGGCGGCCTTAGAACAAAAAGTTCCTACAATCTTCCCGCTAGCTGCCTACTGCACCTTCTATTAAATACTTCTTTTGCAAAACTACGGGTTCTTTCAAACCGTACGGTATCAGTGATAATTCCACTGACATCTTAGGTCTCACCAGGTGATGCCCATAGCCTGCAAGTTCCTTATGTCAGCGTAATTGGGACACTCACATAGGACATGAAGCCAGTCCTCATAGGTAGCTCCACATGAGCAGCTCGCAACCCCGCTAAGCCCTCTCTTATGCAAAAATGCATTAAGAGAGCCATGTCCGGTCATCAAAAAGCCCAGGCTGAGGTTAAAATTCCGTTCAGGAAAGATTCGCATGGTTAGCACATCCCTTAAGAAGCCGTAAGTAACCCTGCCATTTTCGCTAGTATCCCATCTAGATTACCATCTAGATAGAACACATGCGTGTAGCAAGGTTTTACGCTGCCTCAGGGACAGACCATCCACTTCTTGCTGGGAAACCCAATCGCGCTCATTTAGAGGGAGACCTTTTCTGATCTTGAAAGCAATAGCACGTCGCATCACTTCCAGATCCAGAGGTGGCACTCCAAGCAACACCTGCATTGCCTCTGTGGAGACAGTGTGGCACACCGGTAAACAGGCAAGCAAGGCGACTCTTTGACAAGTCAGGATCCGCCTTTGGCCATAAACAGTCATAACTCTGTCCTACCATACCGATGCTCCATATGTTGCACAGGCAACAAATAGGCCATCGTATATGGTACGAACAGAACGCCTGTTGAGTCCCCAGTCAGATCGCAAAATGCGCCTTACCTGGCCTACGGCACTCAGCATACGTAGTCTAGTACGAACCAGGTGAGGCATGAAGTTCATACACTCACCCATCGTTATACCCAGATATGTGACCTCTGTCACACATCTAACGCCAACGCCGTTCAAATGTATCTTAGAAGCCCGACGTCTTACGTTCAACTTGCCCTTGAACTTCATTAAGACGGTCTTATCCTGCGACACACTTACCCCTACGCTTTCTCCCCATTCAGCAACGACTGCTAGAGCTCTTTCTCCTACTGCCTCGATTTCGGCCCTAGACTGGCCTTCAAGGAGGAGGAGCAGGTTATCTGCATAGGCGCAGCACCCACAGAGCTCGTTTAGTCGCCGCAAGAGTGGATCCATCATCAGGTTCCAAATAAAAGGACCACAGATGAACCCCTGGGGGCAACCTCTCTCAACATTAATTGAGACGCTATCGTGTGCACTTACCACACTCGCTTTTCTGTCGGAAAAGTAGCTTCCCCAAAGCCCAATTTCCCGACAGCCCAATTCCTGCAACCTGGTTACTATTTTCTGCCAGTTTAGGTTATCAAAGCCACCTTTGAAGTCAATAAAGATGCCTATAACCACACTGGCCCTGCTTCTGAGGACTCTGTCTTTTACGAAAGACCATGCATCCTCGACACACTTGCCTCTCTTCTAAAGCCGAATTGGAAGGGGGACATTGGTTCCGCCATGCTCTCTGAAACCCTTTCCAGTACTTTTCCCAGTACCGGAAGCAGGCTGATGCCCCGATAAGATTTAGGGTCAGACCTATTCTTATCGGTGGACTTCAGGAGCACAACCACGCTTGCCACCTTCCAATCCTTGGGGAAGTAGCTAGAAGCAATACATTTGCTGTACAGTCCGAGTAGGTATTCTGGGACGGCCTTCCAGATGGCTCTCACCATCTCTCCGGTCATTCCATCAGCTCCAGGAGATCTCCTGGAGCGAAGAAGTGAAACACCATAGTCGACTTCTTCAGTTCTTAACTCCGGAGGGATCGGAGGCTCTTCATATGAAGAGTCCTCAAAGCGCTCCTCTCTCGGGAAGAACTGACCAAGCAATGCAGTAAGGCAGTCTTTCCATGTGGTTCTACGGCAAATCTTGTATAGTTTGCCCCAGGGATCATCTCTATTATTAGAGGCAAAGTTTCTCCAGTGAGACTCCTTTATGCTGACAATGAGCCGTTTGTACTCAGCGAGCGCTTGCCGAAAGGCAATGCCCATCTGAGCCAGGTTCTCAGCGTTAGCCGCCCTAGCCCTTTGGAATCGCTTCCTTAGGCTTCTGACAGCCCTTCGCTTTTCTGTCAGACAGCGGTTCCACCAACTTACCCTTTTTTGATTCGCCCTACGGCTCCTCTCAAAGAGTTCGTCATTAACCCGCCGGTTTCCTTCCTGACACCAAATTTGCCTTTGATCTGAACAGAAACAATTTGATACGTTGTACTCGTACGTAAAATATTTACCAACTACGTCAGAATATTCCGCCGATACATTCTACATGCGAGTACTTTACAAATTCCATCACGAATCAACGAATTTGGAAACGTCGTCTACCCACCTTTTTCGTTACCAATTTTGAAGTCTCACTTTCGTATGTGCTCGCAAAGGTTGTGCAAACATCGAAATCAAATTGTCATTTGCAATTTGAACGCGTCAAAGTATTAAACAAAATCCAAATACGTCAATCTACTCGAAAATCAACGTATGCCATCCTATTTGCTTGCCGAGTTTTTTCTCCTAATGACGATCACCACTTGCGTCAATAGATTTGTCCAGTGTCATAAGCCGAATGTCTTAGAATTTAGCAAAAGTGATCATTTCTAAAAGAAGAAGAAGTCGTTATAAACGTCCACGTCCACGTCCACATACACCCATCGAATAGGGTTACAACCTCATCTCTGTTTTTGTTTTTTTGAGAAGAAAAAGTTTATCGATCTCTGGACGGTGATGTGATGACCCATTTTGCCTTATTTTAGAACCGAGGAGGAATTGAGATTAAAAATTTGTTGAATATCAGATCGGATGGTGTTATAGGAAAATTCCCACATTCCCAATTCATGCAAATTAAAGCTTTTTGTAAAAAAAAATGTACGGGTATGTCCAAATCGAATCGAATTGAATGGAATGAAAAGAATAGACCAATCCTTTGTGATTAAATTATCGTTAATTAGGCAAATTTCAAGTTCATAAAAGGGTATTTCATAAGGCTTGGCTTACTGGACCGCCATAAATCCACAAGGGTGAGGCATTAGCTAATTAATTCGCGCACAGATTCTCTTTTAGAGGTGCAAATTGAAATAGATTAGCACTTTGTTGTTCTAGCATTAGTCACCACTCGTATTTTATAAAGTCGAGTTCCATTTTTGGAAACAGAAATGAATTAATTGCTATTTTATTTAAATAAATCTGGCGAGTTAAATGTCAGTGTGATCAGGCGATCGGTTAAAGCCAAAACCACTGAGCAACAGGATTATTAATTAGGATTGTCTGTCGCAATTATGGTTTTTGGTTTTTATTTTGACACGTTAAGACCTTTAGTGTAATTGTTCTTGTTTCTGGTTTATCTTGTCCGGTTTGGTGTATTGTCCAGTTGTCACGTCTCTCATGTCTGCATTCAGCTGATAAGGAATTAGAACAATGTTTTTTTAGAACCGATAGACTTTAGGGGGCGTTGAAATACGACGATGGCATGTTGCCACCCATTATTTACTGATTAAAAATTGATTGACAAGGAGTCAAGTGGTCAAACTAAGTGATAACCTAAAACGAACATAATATTTCCTGCAAGATATTTCCTAATGAAGAAATAGAATTCTTCTTCTGTTACGTATCTCAGGGGTGTTTATGGTGCGCGTATACTTGCGAACATCAATGAGTACTTATGGCGGGTTAACGACGAACTCTTTGAGAGGAGCCGTAGGGCGTATCAGAAAAGGGTAAGTTGGTGGAACCGCTGTTTGACAGAGAAGCGAAGGGTTGTTAGAAACCTAAGGAAGCGATTCCAAAAGACAACGCAGAGAATCTGGCTCAGTTGGGCATTGCATTTCGGCGAGGGCTCGCTGAGTATAAGCGTCTCATTGTCAGCACAAAGGAGTCTCACTGGAGAAACTTTACCTCTAACAAGAGGGATGATCCCTGGGGCAAACTTTATAAGATTTGCCGTAATTCTTGTGTTCTTTTATTTCAATCTCATGATTCGAAAGATTCATGTGGGCGTCTTCACTTTTATGTTAGTGAATTCCCGGAATTTGAGGAACAGGCTTAATATTCTTCAGCACCTTCGCCTTCGCCGTCACCGGAGTCCATGCCGACTTCTTCGTAATCCTTGTCGAGAGCTGCCAAATCTTCACGGGCTTCTGAGAATTCACCTTCTTCCATATCTCCGTCGACATACCAATGAACGAAAGCACGCTTGGCATACATCAAGTCGAACTTGTGATCAAGACGAGCCCAGGCTTCAGCGATGGCTGTGGTGTTGGACAACATGCAGACAGCGCGTTAAACCTTGGCCAAATCACCACCAGGTACAACAGTTGGGGGCTGGTAGTTGATACCGACCTTGAAGCCAGTTGGACACCAGTCGACGAATTGGATGGTGCGCTTAGTCTTGATGGTAGCCAATGGCAGCGTTGACATCCTTGGGCACAACATCACCACGGTACAACATGCAGCAAGCCATGTATTTGCCATGACGAGAATCGCACTTAACCATCTGGTTGGCTGGTTCGAAACAGGCGTTGGTGATTTCGGCAACCGACAATTGCTCGTGGTAGGCAGAGATGACTGGAGCATAGGTGACCAGAGGGAAGTGGATACGTGGGTATGGTACCAAGTTAGTTTGGAATTCAGTCAAGTCGAGGTTCAATGCACCATCGAAACGCAATGAAGCAGTGATGGATGATACAATCTGGCCAATCAAACGATTCAAGTTGGTGTAGGTTGGTCGTTCAATGTCCAAGGTCCTGCGGCAGATATCGTAAATGGCTTCATTGTCGACCATGAAGGCGCAGTCGGAATGTTCCAATGTTGTGTGGGTAGTCAAGATAGAGTTGTAGGGTTCAACAACAGCAGTCGACACCTGGGGTGCTGGGTAGATGGTGAATTCCAATTTAGATTTCTTTCCGTAATCCACAGAGAGACGTTCCATCAAGAGGGAGGTGAATCCTGAACCGGTACCACCACCGAAAGAGTGGAAGATCAGGAAACCTTGGAGTACGATTTCCTTGCCAATGATGTAACGACCACGAGCGTAGTTGTTGGCGGCGTCTTCCTTCCCGGTGATCAACTACTCTGGATGGAACAATTGGCGGTAGGTTCCGGTACGCACTTTATCGACTACAGTTGGTTCCAAATCGACGAAAACGGCACGGGGCACATGCTTGCCAGTCTCGCTGAAGAAAGTGTTGAATGAATCATCACCTCCTCCGATAGTCTTGTCTGATGGCATCTGACCATCGGGTTGGATTCCATGCTCCAAGCAGTATAACTCCCATAACGCAGGCGTTACCGATCTGGACACCAGCTAGACCAACGTGGATAGAGATACATTCTCGCATTTTGATTGAAGGTTTTTGGAATTAAAAGATTTCACAAATATGTAAATGAAATTAGAGATACTGATCTAAATAACAGTCCAAGCAGCCAGCTATGAAGCTCACCCAAACTGATTTCGAATACTAAGTACTAAGAAGACTGCTGATATTGAAGGCATTCAAGTGGACAATACGGTTTTATCCACATGGAAATAAAAAACCGCGTTGCTGGGTCAGTTCTTACCGAGAGAGAAGCGCTTTGAGGACTCTTCATATGAAGAGCCTCCGGTTCCTCCGGAGTTAAGGACTGAAGAAGTCCAGAATGGTGATTTCCTGGAGCTGATGGAATGAGTGGAGAGGTGGTGAAAGCCATCTGGAAGGCCGTCCCAGAATTCCTGCTGTGCCTTTATAGCAAATGTATTGCTTGCTTCCCCAAGGATTGGAAGGAGGCAAGGGTAATCGTGCTCCTGAAGTCCACTGATAAGAATACGAGTAGGTCTAATCCTAAATCTTATCGGGGCGGCATCAGCCTGCTTCAAAATGCAAAAAGTGTGTTGAGGATGCATGGTCTTCCCTAAAAGACAGAGTTCTGAGAAGTAGCGCCAGGGTGGTTATAGGCATCTTTATTGATTTCAAAGGTGCCTTTGACAACCTGAACTGGCAGAGAATACTAAGCAGGTTGCAAGAATTGGGGAAACTATTTTTCCGACAGAAAAGTGAGTGGTAAATACACACGACAGCGTCTGTGGTCTTTTTATTTGGAACCTGATGATGGATCCACTCTTGTGGCGACTAAATGAGCTCTGTGGGTGCTGTGCCTATGCAGTTGACCAGCTCCTCATCCTCGAAGGCCAGTCCAGGGCCCAAATTGAGGAATTAGGAGAATAAGCTCTAGCACTCGTTGCTGAATGGGAAGAAAGAGTTGGAGTAAGTGTGACTGTTTCAATGCAGCTTAAGGACACATTGAATACAAGAAGACGGACTCCTGTGATACGTTTGAACGGCGTTAGCATATCTGGACATAACGTTGGGTGAGCGTATGAACTTCATCCCTCACATGGTTCGAATCAGACAACGCATGCTGAGTGCTGTAGGCCAGGTAAGGCGCATTTTGCGATCTGACTGGGGACTTAACAGGCGTTCTGTTCGTATCATATATGATGGCCTGTTTGTTGCTTGTGCAACATATGGAGCATCGGTATGGTACGAGACAGGGCTATGACTGTGGATGGCCGTAGTCGGATCTCGTCTTGCCAAAGAGTCGCCTTGCTTGGGTGTTTACCTGTGTGCCACACTGTCTCCACAGAGGCAATGCAGGTGTTGCTGGGAGTGCCACCTCTGGATCTGGAAGCGATACGTCGTGGTTTTTCGTTCAAGATCAGAAAAGGTCTCACTCTAAATCGGCAAGATTGGGTTTCCCCGGCAGAAGTGGACGGCCTATCCCTGAAG
This sequence comes from Volucella bombylans, assembly GCA_949129095.1. Classification (NCBI taxonomy): domain Eukaryota; kingdom Metazoa; phylum Arthropoda; class Insecta; order Diptera; family Syrphidae; genus Volucella; species Volucella bombylans. Next base: position 11,108,758 of record OX422142.1, on the reverse strand, counting down.
CAGCAATGAAGATGGCAATCTAGATGGGATACTAGCGAAAATGCCAGGGTTACTTACGGCTTCCTAAGGGATGTGCTGACCATGAGAGTATTTCCTGAGCGGAACTTTACCCTCAGCCTGGGTTTTTTGATGACCGGGCATGGCTCTCTTTAAGCATTTTTGCATAAGAGAGGGCTTAGCGGCGTTGTGAGCTGCTCATGTGGAGCCACCTATGAAGCCAGTCTCATGTCCTATGTGAGTGTCCCAATTACGCAGACATTAGGAACTTGCAGGCTATGGGCGTCATTTTTAATGGTGAGGCCTACGATGTCAGTGGAGCTATCACTGATACCGTACGGTTCGAAAGAACCCGTAGTTTTGCAAAAGAAACGTTTAATAGAAGACGTAGTAGGCAGTTAGCGGTTGGAACTTAAGAATGTTGCAATTTGTTTAAAGACCGTCAGTCCTGGGCAGTAAGGTGCCCAACTGGAAGTGACCGCGAGGTCAGGAGCCCCGGAACTATGGTTCCGGTCTGACCTAGGAGTTGGCTCCTTGTGGGAGTATCGAGGTGGCTGTAGGTTTGTACCCAAAATCGCGGGGAGAATAGACCGAATGGAGCTTGGACATCTCATGGCTTAGCATATGTTGTAGTGTACTACGACCTGTGCTCAACCATGGGATTGCTATGGAACCAACTGGTCTGCTCGATGTGGAGTTGAATTGCAACCGGGTTCCATGACCCACAGAATGGTGGAGGTATTAGATAGGCCTCGACCCTTCACACGACTTCGAATCTGGTACTGGTGGTAGTACTTGTACTACCCGAAGGGCGCTTATCAACGCATTGTTTTGATATCTTGTACGAAGGCGCACCGTAGACTTGAGCCTCCACGGCAGGTACCTACGTAAAACACAAGTGACATCTGTTACGGATCTCATTGCCACAAGGTTTGGAGTCCCTCAAGGCAGTCACTTTGGTCCATTCTTAATCAGCTGGTTTATGCTGATAATTTAAAATCTATATAGACCCATTTAACATGCTCTAACCTTTTCTTAACTTACAGAAAACAGAAAGATGTATTGACCAACATTTCTAACTAGCTCGATCTTCAGCCAGCTACTTTTGAATTTCATGGGGTCTTCTTTCAAGTGCGCCCACCATTTACGATTTACGAGTACGTACGGCTTGCTCCAATGCATCGTTTTGTGGGTTCGAATCAAACATTTTCGGACAAACACATCAGTGTTACTACGCTCCGCTGAATCTTCTTCTTCTCCTTCTTTTTTCTCTTTCATTAGCCGTTTAAATATGTAGCGTCTAATGCCACATATTTCTCCCACGTATCTGCAGACCCTACAGGCTCTATTTAGTTATTGGTCAATGCTCGAACACATCATCGAAAATTGGAACTTCATAATGGACCATGTTAGCCGCAATTACGGTCAATGAGAAGCTGATATTTGTTCGTTCTTTTCCATAGAGTTTTAGCTGCTCTCGCCCTCTTGTGTTGGGTCGTTTTGTATTCATTTGATCGCCGGCATTGTTGCTGTTGATCGTCAATGAAATTTAGCGAATCGAAGACGGTGTCAGTGACAGTTGGCATTGGTGGTTCTCTAAAAATTAAAGAGAACACAAAAAAAAACCGTAATAATGCCGGAAAGATAATTTTATCATAGCGGCTGGCTCGATTTTGCGGACCGCTTGGGCGGTACATCGGCAATAACACCGCGAATATTGGTTCCTAAGTCGTCCATCGTCTCTCGTTTATCGTCATAGTCTAACGACTTAACATACAATCTAAAGGTGTTAAATTTCACGATCTTGGAGGCGAATTCACAGGTCAATCTGCGCCCATCGAATGTTTCCTTCAATAAAATTTTGCACCATCTTGCTGAAGCCACAGTTCTTGCAAATTAAGACAATTCAATTGAGGTATAGCGCTCCCAATTGACTGAGACGTTCTGGTCGCCATCATTTTTGAAGAAATATGGAGCAATGTTTCCATCAATTCATAAAGCTCACCAAGAGCGGCTTTTTGTGGATGTCAGAGCGTCTTATAAATGGATTCCTCCACTTCACATGCGTCAATTTTGCTTCTTAAGTTAGCCATTCAACCAGTAATGAGCCTCGTCCCTAAGCAATATTTTGTGGTAGAAATTAGGCTCAAGAGCAAGACAATCGTCAAGCAGTTTCAATTCTTGCTCATAAACCAATATCTTTTGGCAACATTTTTCATAAAGTGGATGTACACGGCTCTAATTGCTGACGAATCGCCTCACTCGGGTCCTCATCAATAATACGCTTCACAGCAGAAACAGCTTCTTCTTTGCACCCTTGAGGACGTCTGTGCGGGTACGTACTATCAAGATGGACGATTATATAGCAAAATACACGAAGCGCATATTCGATATAAATATGCACAATTCGCAAGCGTTGTTCTGGCACAAATTAGCTGTCTGTCAACTGTCAAATTTCCTGTCCTTGAAAAAAGTGTTGCCAGTTAAAAAAAACACCAATTATATTTGGTGATTGCGGCATTGAACTTTTGAAAATGTTAAGGGATACATGGTCCTCAAACTCTTACGACTGCAACTTGGTCTTTCTAAATGAAAGATGATCTGTAGATCGCAATGCTCCACTGTGAATTCTGAAGTACTAACCTTCGAACGCTCCATACTAACTTTTCGCCCTGCAGCAAAGACGATCGGCCCAAGTCCGTTGCCAGTCGTGAAGTCGCTCCTTTTCTAATCTTGTGGTTAAAACATCACCTAAAACAATTTAAACGTAGCAGCTCGTAGAAGCAATACTCAGTAACCTCAACCCTCTAGGCGATATCTTGTAAGGAAATTAAGACCTTATAACTGGTGAGTGACATAAAACAATTTTGACAACACAATGGAACCTACAGTTGCAACACATTTGCACCGGGAGAATGCTTCCAACGTAACGACGACTTTTTCATTCGCAGTTTTGACAAACGAGATCTTTCCGATCTTGCTGATCTACGGTGCTCCTCTCAAGCCTTTGGCATTGAAGAGTAAGTACACCTCCTGCGGTGCTCCATGAAATGAAAAGAAAAAAGCAATTTGATTTAAACTCTCCTCAACATTGACTGCAACTACTCAATCTCAGGCTCAGTGAATTTGTCATAATTACATGAGCAATGGTCGTCATTCCCAGGCCCATAGTAATCATCATCATTATCACTTCTCACAACACAATTGCCAACTTCTGTGTGCGGTAAGTGAAAACAGCTTCTGAATTTCTTTACCTTTTCTGAGCACCGAACCAGCCAATCCCGAACACTTCCCTTCACCCAAGTCGTCTCCTACTTTCCGCCGGAATAAAAAATCACCTATCAATTAAAAATGCATTCAAATTCCCTGGGAGGCTATTAACAGCCTCCGGAGTCGCATTCGTATTCGTATTTGAACAAATCTTTAAGGCTTCGTCGCACCACGCTGCCGTAACAGTAACAGTAACAACAGCAGCTACAACGCGAACGCGCCCGTCTCTTTTGTGCCATGGAGAATTAATTGACTTTGGTTTTGAAAAAGAAAGTGTTACAAAAAGCCATCGCGCAACAGCATAACAATAACAAAGAAGGCAGAGGAACAACACAAGGCACACAACACAAGATACAAAACAAAACTTCAAAGAACAAACCAAGAAGGAAATCACACTCATAAAAGAAAGTCGCGCGCGCAAGCGCGCGTATGCGGGATATGTTCGTTTGTTGTGCTGTGAGTTGTGTGTTGCCCACCTTTTATGGCTGCAGCAACAACAGCTGAAAAGTGCGCCACAACGCTGCATCGAAACATCACATGTTCATTGACTTTTTCTTCATCTCTTTGTTGCAAAAGATGGAGAGGTAACAACAACAAAAAAAACATGGAGAAACCCGTGAAAATGTAAAAAAAACGAGGAGAGTACACGAGTATTCGTAAAATGACGTCTTAAAGGAGGAGTGGATGCACTTATAGATCCACAGATTTGCAGCTTTATGGATCCACTTGGACCTGAAAAAGAAATTTCTCAAAGTCCAGGTTAAATGGGCGGTTGCTCTGGTGGTGCTGCTGCTGCTGATGATGATGATGATGATGGTGGTGGTGGTGGTGGTGGGCCGAATGATAAATGAAATGCAATTTAATTGCAAAATATGATTTGACATTTGGATGCTTCAGTGGTTTGAATAGCTGTCACAGATGGAATGGAATGGAATGGAAAGTGGGCAAAGATTACTCTGAGTTATGGGGGTTTCTTCAATAGACAACCTTTTTTCTTTCGCTCTTTTTTTTTGGTTCGGTAAAATGATGGTTACATGTCAGGACGGATTAGAGTATGGATATGACAGGAGCTGGAATCTCAATGATGGGCGGAATGGGATTGGCACATGAATTTAGTTGCACATCTGTTACGAAGAGCTGGTCTAATTTGTATTACATTTTAGCTCGTATTGCGTGAACATACAATGTTGTATCGGAACGAGGTTAAGAATTGAGGACATAGCAAGAAATGTTGGGGATGGATTAGAGATGAATTCTTGCCAAAGTATTATTAGACATCTTGTAACATAAGTCTTTCGTAGAAGCATTTCGGGGATAAAGTGCATCCAGTACTGGCACGTACTACAACAGCACCGAACCCCTATGGCCAGGTAGGACGGACACGCGGTGTTTTCATAAATTTCACAGCAAGAGTCGTAGAATGTTGTATTAGTTATGCCCAGCATACCTAAGTACCTTGCAAAGACGGAGTCGAAAACTTTCCTGGCCGGGAGACTGCTCTCCATGCGCTCAATATGACCTAGCCATCTAAGCCTATCCGAGTTTTTTTTAACGAGGTCGGCGTCACTGTACAGCCCGTACAGTTTGCTGTTGAAACGTCTTCTCCATGCTCCATTGGTTCAAACGGGAACAAAAATTCCTTCTCTCTCTTTCGTCAGTGTCTGTCTGTGCCGTAAAGCAAAACTGGGATGATCACACTCGTCATTGCCTGTATAATGCCTTTTTGATCGCTCGAGAGGGCTTTACTACTCAGTTGCCGTGTCTTAAGCCCAAAGAAGCAGCGATTAGCAAGAGTGATTCTCCGCATGATTTTCGCGTCATTGTCGTTGTCGGAATTGATAGCGGAGCCGAGGTAGACAATGCCCCTTACTACCTAAAAGTTGTAGCGGCTTATCGTAACGTTGTGTCCTAGGCGTCTGTGTTGTGTGCTCCTTTTTGTTGACAGAATATCTTAGCTTCTGTTTGAACAGCTGGAATGTCGTCTGCATATGTATGTAGCTGCACAGACTTTGTAAGATGGTGCCCTTGGAGCTGACTAGTAAGTTGGCCTTGGGTCTGAGGCGTTCACAGAAGGAGATGTTAAGAAGACTGATGCCCATGTAATTGGTGCAATTCAGGGTCGGACAAACAATGCTTTGTTTTTTTCGTCGAGTATACTTTCGATTTTAGAGATGAGGATATGAGCATACGTTCTATCCACATGGACCACCTTAATTTTCTCCCGATCCTCACGCTGGATCCCATCCTATTGTGAGTTTGGTGATTAGCCACATCAGGTCACCTCCTTTTGATGCCGTATCATGCTGTTGCTCGATAGTTTCACCTATTCGTGGGTGTTCTTGGGCAACGAATCAATACAGGAACCACCTTGTTTTTTGGTTCCATTAAAGTCGTTCCCGCCATGAAATCTTTCAGAATTGGTAGCTATTAAGACCACTTCGCACTTTAGCCCAAAACTTAATTTCGGCAGACGACGACGGAAGTGTTGACACATATGTATGTCAACTACTAGAAAAACGTGGGAGAAGACTATTCCGGTTAGGTGGATATATACCATATACCTTAGCCGTTTCTAGCTTTTCTCAAACAGTAACTGCTGGTGTTATGCACCAGATCCCTCCTGATGATTGAGGCCGTGGCAGCGGTGTCTATTGCTGACATCCATTATTTCTTACCACTGACTACTTCTACCTTTCATTGCATAGTTTTGCCAGCGAGACTTGGATGATGCTCCTGGCTCCAGCTCTCAATTTCGCGCGACATCCCGAATGATGGCTTCGGAAAGATTAACCGGTTTCTATATAGCCGTTTCTTCGTATATTTGCTTCATTCTTTGTCTCTCCCGTTGAGTGTATCATTCATCGGCACTTAGTCTTGCGCAGGAGCATTAAACAGATCCTTGCCGAAATATGTGTCTTTGGAAGTCTAGAAGGCAATTCGGCTTTGCAATTGGAACTAGTAAACCTCCCGCATGTGGCTATCCCCAAACCGTTTGTCGTTAGCATGCACTAAAGTAACAATTCTGCTTCAGGGTCGAGTAAGACCATTGCTAAGGCAAAGTACTTTTCCTCATTGTCCCAGTGGTTCACACCTTGTACCTTGTACGCAGACCATGAGGTCTGGCCATGGAAAGAAGGAGGCTTCAACACTTTTCTCCTTGGACCACTTAAAGAACGTTCTCGCAGTTTCAGCTTTCGCACGGTATCGAGCTCTTTGCTCTCCATTTGTCGAACTTTCCTCGTAGAATGCTCTTTTGTTCATCCATTTTTTGTTGAAAACCGTTCAGGCTGTTCTTCTGTTCGTCCATCTTGGACAAGAGGAGTTGCGTTATCACAGCGATGTCATTGCGGGTACTCTTTCCAAAATTGACTCATTTCTTCTTCCTCGTCAATGTCAAAGGAGTTATGTATCTGGATCATGTCCCTCGTTGCTCGAAGCGTCCTGAAGTCGGAGCACCAAATCGCTTTTTCTTCCACTGACGGTGCGGTTTCTCTTGTTCAACTCCGATTTGAGTTGGGCGAGGGTCAACTGCAATAATTTTCGACCCATGACAGATTACAAAAAGGAAAAAAACCAACAACAACAACTTCACCTGTATGCTATGTTGTATTTATACTCCCTGCCATCTTTCGACGACTTTCTGTACTAGCCATCTGTCCATATTACTTTGCATTTTGCTAGAATATTCGCTATCAGTTTGTGTTTCCAATATTGCCCCATTGGATGAGTCTTCTGCACCTCAGATATAGATGGCGCTGTTCACATCTAAGGGGTTATCACAATATAAATATCAAGGAAAGGGAGACATCGAGCAGAGCCAGGTGCATAGGATATAAATGGTCTCATCATAGCTATGACAAGTCCTCATGCCTTGACGAAAGCTTCTTTATACTGCCAGCCACACTCGGTTTGGCTTGGGGTTTTTCGACGTGGTATGTATTGTCCAGAGAAATTTGTTATACAGCATGACATGATAGTGATGCCTTTAATTACTAGATGAGTCCGACCAGTCAGATTCCCGCTTATCGTAAAGAGAAAAACCGCAGTTTTGAGACGATTGCCTGGTGCGCCATCTAGGACTGCCTGTAGCAGATAGTCGCTAGCCAGTACAGTTCCATCATCTGCATATTAGAGAGAGCGTTAAGCAGTTAGTCGACCAACATGCACCATATCAGTGAAGACAGAACGGCTTACCCTTGCCATCAAATCGAACTTCGTGGATAAACGTCTACTCCGTCTTGTCCAGCCGAATTATAGATTCCGGCAAATGTTGCCTTACCCTCAATGTCAATGAAAGTGCCCAGCGTATATTTATTCTTTCATGCCGTCATTTCCTTCATTTTGAAGAGCACTCTCGCAGAATCTTCTGCGTTGGTAGGCAGGCATGTTACATGCAGGCATTCGCAAAGCAATTTTGCGCATATGGAGCTCGACTCTTACTGTTCGCCTGTGGTTGATTCTCTTCATATGAGATGGGCTCATTGGTCATCAGAACTGATGACAGATAAAAGCTGATCATAGCTCCTTACTGACACGTAAATAGATACAGAATGGTTGACGGACCGATATGAGGATGAGACAGTCGTTACGTAGGTAGCCATGCTCTGTTTCTCTGGTTTTTCGTGGGCTTAATTGCTAAAAACCAATCGTCAGCACTCAAGTATTTATGAGTCATTTTGTCTGGGTTTGCTGAAGTGTAAGTCGACAGCTATCCATATACCGCCTCCTCAGTTTCGTAATCCACCAAACCAAATACAAAAAAAAACAAACTAAAAAACACTGTGTACATTGCAAATTCAATTAAAAATCCATCCTCCAACTGCCAATTCAATACGAAAAAAAAACACTCAAAGTGCCTACTATAATCCAACTTTTTTATTGTTTGACTAAGAAAAATCGACACGCGGAATGGGTGAGCTAAAGTAACTATTGAAAGCGACTCTGACTCTGAGTCTGATGCTGACCGGGACTTGGCGGCTTAGCGACGGTAAGCAATTAACCTCAAAAGAAAGATTTTGTAATGAAATCAAAAGGTATTAACCCGTGATTAACGGACTTTTCTCTTTGGAAAATGTGCTTACGGATAAGTGCCGCCATACCGTCATGCCGCCAAGAAGTCGTCATCGTCATCGTCGTGGTCGTAGCGATCGTAGTGATCATCAGATCTACGCAATCAAGCGTCGTATTCTACTACAAGTGCACCTTGCACACTGTTGTCGAATGCTACGAATGCTAGAAAAGAGCTGAGAGAAAAAAAAGGTTAATCACACTATTCAAAGCGCGCGAATTACTCAATCCCAATGATCGTCGGCTATCGATTGTAAAGTAAAAGGGAGCAAGTGATCAGCAATTTACTCTGAATCACGCCTTTCCCATGGAAGATGGCTCGAATTGTGATCTCTCGCCGTAGCAGTGATCGGCGAGAACAATGTGAAGCTAGAGACAAACAGATACACCCGAGTTCGATGATTGAATTGGAATACATTGCAGACGCGTCCAACTAAAACTTCAACCTCGATCTAGAAGATAGCTTCACGTTTGATTTGAAGTTAACGTCAGTTTACGGAAGATTGGTTGTTTCGTTGGTTACACTGTTGCAGGGCTCTTGACATGGTTGTGCGATTGTTTTTTTTTTTATTGCAAAACTAATTGATTGGCACCGCTGAGAGCTGTGTGAAATCGGAGAAATTTCGCTGAGGTGTAACGGACACAATTGTAGTGGAAATTGATTGCAAATCCCAACTCGGATTCAGACCCAGAATTCTACAAGAACAGAATTCAACTAACATCAAGTGAAGCACCATGACTACGACGAACGTCTTTTTGCGGAAAGCACTCTTCGTCTATCCTTGACAGTCGACTGTTGTTGTTTTTTTTTTTTTTTTCGAAAAAGCTACGCGCGATGAGTCAGGGAGAATATGCAAATAAAACTAAATCACGTAAGGCCAACGAAGCAATTAAATTCTGATGATGTGGTTAGTGTGGGCAAACATGAGTTAAACACAGTCTGCGCGGCGCGATTACTATGTATTGACTGGTCAAGTTAGAACTCTGCCAGAGCATGAGTCACGAGGAGTGACTTAACGATTAGCCAAGGGAGTTGTTTTTCGTTTTTCGAAATGTTCGAAACGAATGACAGATGACTGAAACGCGAATCTATTAAATTCGTCATTGGATATCAAGTATGTGATGACATTTTTAAAAACTTGTTCTCGAGGTCAAGGGTTGCGGTAGATTCCATTGGGATTACGTAATGAAGGGGAGACGCAGATTAGCATTCAATACTTTGATGAAGTAAAGTTTGTTTAAGGTTACACGATCTGCATAGAAGAGATTTGCAAACCATACGTTTTTGTATCTCTGATGATCAGGACTAGGAGTTGAACTGTCACATGTCAAACATAGAAAGAATTGGAAAGTGTTGAATACTATAGATAGCTTGAGTGTCAGAGATCACTCAGTCAGAAGGTCACAGTTTGGCTAAGTATTTTGGAAGCCAAGGCAAACTTTCTGAGAAGAGTCATATGGGACTTAGCACCGCAAAGAAATACAAGTAATTAGTTCACTGTAGCTGCTCATTTAAGGCCATGTTGTCCGATTTGTAGTGATTTTTTCCAATATCAGTCTCAGAATCGAATGCCATGGAATGAGATACAACGAGGAACCCCAGGGGTGTCAGTATAATTCTCAGATACATTGTTCTTATAGTCTACGAGTAATCTAGTGAGGTGTTTACAGGCAATAATCCATGCCCAATGACCACATTCATCACCCGAAGTACGCGTATGCAAGGAAGCAGAATTTTGTCTTTTTTGACAAGTAAATCTTGGTTGCGAAGCTTTCCATATCTTCAGAAGCAGTGAGTTGATTACCTTTTGCCGAAGTGGCCATGTTCGATTTTAAGAATGAATTTTGACAGATCTACACTCGATCGTTCTCTTGACTGAAATATCCCTCAATTGTCAACATTTTCTTGTCAGTGAACGGAATGTGTCGGCAAGCGTTTTTCGTGTATCGGCTTTACTTACGTTTTCTGAGTCGAGATTGCTATCGGCCGCGATAGCACTTAAAGTCTCTATATTGGGCTAGCGGCCGGATCTTTGGCGGTTTCGAAGTTTTCCTGCATACACCAACAACCACACAGTATTATCGCCAAATTATAAGGGACTCCAAGTGCATTTCAAACAAAATCCGTAGATCTCAGCTTTTTGGATGTTCCATTTATGAAGGCCGGAGATTTGTACGGCGATTGATCGGCAAACTGCTGACTTTCCCTACAACCAGGATTGGGCCGGCAGCGCGATAATCACGTTTGTAGCGTAGTGATTGCCCTATCCTTAATCCTTACCTTGCAGGTTATCCTTACCCTTGCAGGCTAAAATGGCTGGTGCGTGTTCGGCCAGTAGCATATAGTGGCCTACGGCCACAAATATGGAACCGGTAACAAATATATATGGGATGTACCAGCTAATGGCTTCGGGTAATGATGATTAAAGGACAACGATTTTCGGATCTGCACTGCTAGCAGACCGCGTGCAGCCAAACAATTAGCGACGATTCTTGACTACTACAAAGTAGACATAATTGCCATCCGAGAAGTGAGATGGGATGGATAGTTTGTGTGTCAGATAGGACGCTCGGAGTAGCTAACATCGACTTCGACCATTTACCATTCACTTAGTTCCTGTAACGCATCAGGGGAGCGCTGCGCAATGGAATTGTCTTTGCGCCTTGAGATGTGACCAATCCACAACCATTTCCTTTGTCTTATAGTGATGTCAATTGGGTCCTGCGCTATCCTAATATGGAGCTCAACATTTGAGATTCGCTTGGGCCATAATATTCTCAAAATGATGCGCAGATATCTGTTAACGAAGAACTGGAGCTTCCGAGTGATTTCTGTGGTACCCTTCCAAGTACTGCACCCATACAACAGTACTGACTCTTAATGCTGTAAACATTGCTTTTCTACACCTTAAACGGCATTCCGAAAACGGTTCTTGAATTCCAAGTTCTGCTAGTAACATCGTTTGGTGGCACCATAAGAAAGAGCTTGAAAGACAAAGGACACTCTGTTGACTTCAGCTTTCAGATTTTGACTTATCTGTTATAGATTCAAAACACCGTTTTGGACTTCAAAGTCTTACCGTACGTAGGCTTTATAATAGCAACGATTGTAGCAGGAATACCCCTCATTCCCAAGTCCTTCTATATAAACTCCCGGTTCACGCTATCAAAAGCCTTCTCGAAACGATAAAACGCCGGTAGAGCAGAGACCTATACTAGAGCCGATTGCTCTACGATGATTCGCAAAGTTTTTATAATATCTGTGCAGGAGGATCCACAGAGAAAGCCTGTCCAGAATTCACTTTGCTATTATTTTGGCCACTGACAAGAGAACGCATATCCCACTTCAATTTCTGCAATCCATCAGATTGCCCATCACAATCATCCCCAGATTCCACTCTTTTGGCAAAACGCCCATTTTCCCATGCATTAGCTAGGGTAGGTCTCAGTAGTTCTGCCGATTTATCTGGCGCAGCTTGAAGAAATTCCGCGGGAATGCCATCAATGCCCACCGCTTGAGGGCCTTTATCACGGTTGCAATTTCTGTATTACTAGAGGGGCCCAGATGTCACCAATGTTTTACGTAGGTACTTGCGGTGAAGACTTAATCCTACACTTGGTCTTCGTCTTCGGAAGATCAAAAACGATGCGCTTATCCGCGCCCTTCGAGTAGTACGAGTACCATTGGCAGTACCAAATTCGAAGTCGTGTGTAAGGCGCGAACTTCCCCTATGAGTCATGGCGACCATTGCGATCAGAACACAAGACGTAGCACGCTAGAAAATATGCTGAACCATGAACCAAGATCCAGTCAGTCGACTCTCCTCGCAATTTTGGGTATAACCTATAGACACCACGACGACACACCCACAAGTGGGCCAAATTCTCGATCAGGCTGGAACAGAAGTTCCAGGGGCCCTTGTCCTCCCGTGGTACCGGAATATAGCTGCCGGTCGAGCTTCTCAACCTTAGGATCACTTTCATTTAGGCACAGCCCAGAACTGGCGTCCTTGGTTATCCAACCTTAAACTAATCGCTAGAGAGGTCAGTGCACATTCGGCATTTTGCTACTTCAGATGGATAATTTTGGTTCGGGACACTCGCGCTGTCGTCTATATGGTTAAGTACCGTCGCGAAGAGCTCTCTCTATTGTCTGAGCTTGTCCTCATCCGCTATAAGTATGGATGCCGCTTGGTGCTACATCCACCTGTTAGCTCCTTGGTAACAGTATAAACGGTCCTACTGTCGCATTGGTTTGCTGCCTCCTCGGCTTGTGCAGCTAACGCATTGATGTGGTTGTGCTTATTGCGTCTACGTCCGCGTCTATACTACACATTTATTTCTTTCTTTTCCTTCCACACGGTACTGGGTTGCAAGTTCAGATTTCTCTGCTTCTGTGGCTGATGGAGGCTGAACTTTAAGCGGAATACGCTCCTAGATCCGTCTCCAGGAGTGGTTTCTCTAACTTTTACGGGTACACCTCTGCGCTCCGGATGTGAAAATATTTTTCACAGATCTATAGTGTTCATCCACGGTTGTTTGCTCAGATCTGATGTTACCACTCCTTAGCTGAGATGGTCACTGAGTTGTTGTCGCACTGCGGGATCCTGGAGTCTGTCGGTATAGTGAGCATGTTGGGAAGGTTGCTAGTTACAGATGCAATAAGAAGGCGCATTCCCATGTCGGCTCCACGTTTGTTACGAACGTCATAAAGACAGCTTCTAAGTCGCCGGCTACTAGCAATTTGGCATCCCTGTCAAAGAGTAATCAAAGAGGTCGCCTATGACGTACTAATTATCAACCCGGCCCAACGAAGAAACCCCTGGTTCGATGACGAATGCAGACCGGCAAATCTGGAAAAACAACGGATGTACAGAGCGGCCCTGCAAAAATGATTTAGTGGACCTTGGGAGCTCAACGAGCAGAAAAGAAGGAAAGAGCATATGCTCCTTAGAAGAAAAAATGAAAAAGCACGAGAAAGAAGCGCTCGATCGATGCCTTAGAGAGTTGGATTTCGGAAATCTTACCAAAAAATAAAAGGAACACGCCAAAGCTGTAAAGCCCGCGCACTAATCTGCAAGGATGGAGAAGAAGAACCACAGTCGGTGTTGACAAGCTGGAAAGACGTATTCTGCAGACTCTTAAAGGGTGATGACCTACAACATCCCACCGTCGGGCAGAATGAAGCATTCAACTTGAACGAAGACAAAATTTCCAATTACATTTTCAAGCTTAAGTCCAACTAAGCTGCTAGACCCGATTGCTTGACTGCCATTCTCGTTTAAAGCAGCAGGTGATGATTGGATATGGAGCATACGACGGGAGTCGAGTAAATTGTTTGTCCTATCCTAACGAAGGGAGATGCCATTATTTACTCAGTTACTAAAATCCCGGTAGAATCTGTGGCTTAACCAACAATCCTCTCTAGATGGCACGATGTTTCGCTGCCCCTAGTGACGCAATCCGAGTTGGTTGAGGTCTCCTTCCACTGGCGAACTACGATAACTCTGTTTCTGGGAATAGAATAGGTACTTGTGACCTTACTCCCACTCTCGTTTTGAGTAGACCTTGTATCTTCGAAGGTTGTAACATAGATATATCACTCGATGTTGTTATATGCGACGTCAAATTTTCTTTTACAATTAAAGTCGGCAGAGCAGTAAATTTCGCAACCGCACAACATTACTGGTAGAAACAATGTTTTGGACAACATGATTCTTAGGGAAATTGGAGTATCTCTCCAACACTTTAGCGTACATATGAATTGAGCAATGGCAGACTTGGGCGAGAAGCTCATTCCCATAAAGAGAATCGGTCCAAAAATTCATCCTTGAGGCACCCCATCTGGAACTGGAACAACGTTTGTTGGCAACAAAACAACATATTGTGCTCTTTCCGAAAGGTATGAGTGTATCAGTTTTGGGGATTGTTTTGAAAATTTGAGTCTTTCCCGAAGCCTTTCACGTTTTGGAACATGCTTTCAGAAATGCTTTGGAAAAGTCTGAAAGTGTTAAAAACGCATGGAAGTGAATCAATCCATGGATTTTCTTATATCACGAACTACAGAGAGCAGAGCGGTTCTGTAAGATGACTTTGAATTTGTTTGAAAATTGCTGCTTACGCTTGCGAACGCGGGTCGATTTTGTCAACATCTGTGACGTTTGATTTTAAAGACAGTACGGCTTCAACTACATTTTCATCGAAAAGGCATGCGAATCCAAAGTGACATTATGAGAGGATGTTCAAGGGCACAGATTGATAAACATAGTTGTAGAGACCAGTTTTGTCAATATCTTCAAGAATTATTGAAGTCTCATTTCCCGATTCCAAGTTATGTCACTATTTTCCAGACATCACGGATGGAAGAGGATCGAGTCGGTTTGTTTCATTTGTAAGCCGAAGAAATCATCGATTGTAAAACGTTTCCAGCGACAGTAAGTTAAGTAATAAGAACTGTCAAAACAAAACAATTGCTAGTTTTAAAATTCACACTTAATTAAGTTTCTTTTGAAATACAGATCGTATACGGACTCACACATGTATAAGAGTATGTTACGATCTCAATGAGTGGAAAAAATACAATTTGAAACGGTAGCCGCAATAAAATTGTAAAAAACCATTCGCAGCAGCAGTAGAAGCAACAGAGACCTCTCTGAGCCACCCTATTCCAAGAACTGGTTTTCAAAAACAAGAAAAAACCAAAAAACAACAAAATAAAAGAAAATACACGATCACGGTTTCGATTTTCATGCACTTCTCTATACTCCGCAGCTATTGCCATTTTACCATTCCACGGCTAGCGTAGAATGGTAGTAAAATATAGTCGTAGCGTACCGCTCGTACCTACTCTGAATGGAGTCAATCCGTTTGCTGTTTATCCACTGAAAAGACTAAAACCACTTACCATTCCATGGTACCGTGGTATCGTGGTCGACCTGATGACGCGTTTCTTAACTTGATTTTCTCCTTTCGGGGAGATCCTCACAGTTGTTTAGTCTTTTCTCTTGGTTTCCCTCGGTTTTTTCTAGTCTAACCATAAAAAAATAAGAAAAAGGTTGCACATTTTGTGCGCTCCTTAACTTAGTCTTCAGAGGCTTATTCAGATGGTCTTTGTTGTCGCATTGCTTTTCCCTTGTTCTTTACTCTATTCTAGACAACGTTCTACGTACGTACACGTATAAGTGGTAAGAAACCAAAAGACGCGCACAAAACACCCAGTTTTCTCTGAACATAACCTCACTCTGCCAAGTAGTGCGCGCTCTAACCTCACCTTTTTTTTGCTGTCGTTTTTCGTTTTTCTGACAGATGTAAGGAAACTTGTTGATTACTCAGATTTAATTTCGCACGGCGCGTGGATTTCTAAATGGCGCATCGCTGTATTTTTCTTCTTTTCTGTTTCTGTTTCTTTTGCTTTGTTTTGTCTTTATTATTGCGGCAAAAATCGTGCAATAAAATTTTAGACCAAAAAAAGATAATAAAGATGGATACATAAACGATGACAGTTAATTACTTGTGAATGTCATTTTGACAGATGAAGATAGAGCAGACTATTTAATTCAAATATCTGAAGGGTATATAGATAGGTAAACAGTTTTTGTTTTATAACAAATTTCACAGGAAAAAAAGAAGAATTGTCAAATGTGACAGCTGTCAAATTTGAAATGTAAAAATTTATCAAATTTTGATGCGAAAAATGGTAAACATGCGTCGAAAAATAGTGACAAGTTGAAAGAAATTTGAAATGTAAAAGAGAGGTGACATTTAAATATTGACACCAGCTGCTATTTTGACATATGGAGATAAAAAGCAATGGGCAAGCTAGATAAACCTTGGGACGGTGATCCGTCGATTTTCAGTTAGACATCATGGATGTTGAGGGATCAGTATGGTTGTGAAACTGTTATTTTGAGTTTAGCAAGAACTTTTTCCTAAACCGTTCCCTTACATTTGATCGACACGGTAGAGGCGATATAGTATTCCTATTTAGTCTTTATACAATCCTAGAAATTCCCCGTTGTTAAAGAAGTTTAATTTCGAATTAGCCTAGGAAGGAGCATACCGCAGGAAGTGCACAAATGCGGAAATATCGTCTGAAACACACCTTAAGGCAATGACAAGTCGCTTAAAAACTGAGATCGGCTGAGTAAGAAGGTGGGGAACTTCAGAATATGACAGCTCCGACTGAGTTCGATCGCGGAAAGGTAATAGGTCCCAGCTGTGCTTAGGTGCATAAAGTCAGCCTAGATAATGCACAATATAGACGTTTCGGCGGAAGAATTCACAAGACAGCCAAATGTAACACCCCAGAGGTCCATTTAACCATTTAAGGGTTATCTTATTTATCTCTCATTTAATATGAGTTTAGCTTACTTGAGCATTTTCCAGCATCTATGCTGGGATCGTCGAGCACGGACGATTTTACTATTGACGCGTAGGTACACAGCGAGGGATTTTCAATTATGAATACCGAATATTGGGACCATTAACACAGCGCGTGCACTCAAACAATAAGCGGGACTTTAGTCCGCTAGAAAGCAGCAGAAGGGGTGGCCGTGGTGTAGTGGTAGTAGCAAACGCTTCTCACTCGGAGGGCCCAGGTTCGAATCCTACCCATGGCAAATCAGTTTTTCATTGTGTAATTGGAACTCAGACAAAAAAATTCTGCGTGTGAAGGCATAACACTGACACGTAGATTTGGCTGTTATAAGAGTTTCAAGCAATGAAAAAAAATACTGGGAATTATATCTCGAATCACTCTGAGTGAAGAAAAACTCTCCGTCCTATTCGGACTCCCACCCCTGGAGAGCAAACATAGAAACCAAACACACCTGAGTTTCAAACCACTACAAAAAAAAAAAAACAATTTTCCTTTCTTCTCCTTCTATCTTTCCGCCCGCGCCCTGGCAACAGTAAAAGGGTATCTAACCCCTTAGGCGCGCGTAAATTATAAAAAAAAAAAAAAAAAAAAAAAGCAGATATCACTGCCATCCAATAAGAGAATGAAGACTATGACATTTACTGCACCGAATGTCATAGAGGGTGAAACCAGCACTCACCGAAGAATGCATGAATAAGCATCATGCCCAAAGAGAAGAACGATTTGGGTGATTTCAACGGTAAGTTAGGCAGCTACTCGCAGTACAATCGGACGGGCCCCCGCCCAATTATCAAGGCTTCGCCCATCAATGACGGTGTCTAATAATAAACGGGGGCAGAGCAAAGTTCTGGTCATATCGTAAACATCTTCTGCTACGATTTGACCAGTCACAAGTTGCAGGTCATAGGACTTGTTGGCGGCTGGACCACCAGTAGTTCTTACCAGGACTTAAATCACGGTACCATGGGAGTCAGGAGCCCCCCGGATCTCGGTTCGGGACTGACTTGAAGAGGTAGGCCCCCTTGTGCGAGCGTCATGGTGGCTGTGGTTTAAATCCTAAGTCGCGGGAAGGGTCTTCCTTTGGTTGACCCAATGTAGAGTTGCAATAAGTACTAGGTGCTGCGACCCAAAGGGCAGTAAGAGGTTTTAGATCGGCCTCGACTCATACCGAGAGTGAAACTTGTGCCGGCAACACAGTTTCGATTTGGTATCTCAGGAAGGCGGCAGAGCGATGGCAAGGTGTATCCTTGCCCCCATGGATGTATGGGCATCCCGTAAACATAAGTCTACATGGCAGGTGGTTTTAACATACGTTAAAAATCAGACACTAGTACAATCGGACTTCGCAAGCTTCATCACAGAGATTCCTGAACTCGACACGATCTGCGCATACCAAAAACTTTATGCTTCGACAGGAGGTTCAACATAGTGATCCCATAGTGATGGACAAAAACGGGACTTGCAAAACTTAACATCAAACTTTAAAGGTAACAGATGGTATACGTACGTAGTACATACAGCTATCCAAATGTTGCACAGCCAATGGGAAAAAGTCCCCTCGTCTTTCAAGATGAGTTTCATGCGATTCGAGAGCGTGCCGGTACCATACTTGGAAGAAGAATCGAAGGCGGACTCACGGACAGGCGAGCAGAACTGAAAATGTTTGACTTTCATGCTCTTCAGAACTTATCCAAAAGAAACAAAGTCAAGCTCCAGTGGCATTGGAATAAATGAAAAAAATCGACGGGCTGACTAGAAAAGGTTCAGCTGATCCGTTCAATGGCCCAAAGCTTTTTTATGTCATCCCGTATTCAGCAGTAAATTCAACGATCAAAAGTTGGGAGAACGAAGAGCTAAAAGAGCTATAAAAACCTTCCGAAGAAGACTGGTCAGCTTCCTTACGGGCCACTGCCAGCTTCGATATCACTTCTATAAGTTTAGAATTATTCAGCAAACTGAATGTCACCTTTACATACTCTCTCACAGAAATCTTAGTGACAGAGGAACTACAAAGTGATTTACAAGTCTATTAGGACAGTTGAGGTTCACCTAAAATCTAAAATTGACTTTGTGGCACAATAGATCTTTTAGGTCATAGTGCCCACACAGGTGTAGACAACTAATACTCAAAGAAGATCGTACTGTTGACAACTCTGGATGTGTGAAATGAGTGGAGTGATATACTGAATGCACTTGAACATACTTTCAACATTCCAGTTAACCTCTTGCGAATTCTGAAGAACTACCTCAAAGAGCGGAAGCTGATCTACGATACCACAGAAGGTCCTTGAAGAAACGAAATCACATCCGGGATCGATCCTGGGAACTGAACTGACCTTTTAAACATCTCATACGATCGCATATTTCGCATGGAGATACCTGAAGATATATTCCTGGTAGGGTACGCAGAAGATATCGCCGCGGTGATTACGGCAAAAGAAGCTGAACCAGGTTATGAGACGATGGATGAACACCGTCTTAGCCTAGCTACAGCAAAAACCGAGATAGTCCTTTTGACCAAGAAGAGGACCCTGACCATCGTTAACTTCCAAATCGGTCCTGAAATACGAGTAAGTACGGGACTGACTATCAATACGAAATTCAACTTCTGGCGATAAGGTCCGTATAGGGACCACAAATGGCGTACGTAGGGGGTGCTAAGGCCAGCAAGCGAAGGCTACTAATGTCAATCACACACGCAATTCTTCAACATCTACTACGAGTGGCAAGCTCGGTCCGAACGGTGTCGGAACAAGCCGTCCTTGAAGTCGCAGGAAGTCTACTACAAAAAGGCGAAGATTGGAGTGGAAGTGGCAATCGAGGAGGCCAAGAAGCCTACGAAACGATGGACTGCGAAGCTGATCAAAGACGTGGCCAAATGGAATGGACAGAAACACGGCGAAGAAACTCACACAGTTTCTCACTGGACACGGATTTTTCAACACCGGTAAGCAAACACTACAGCCTGCCAGTATGGGGGACTCTCTAGTAGACAATGCAAACCACACTTTTTTCGTCTGTAGGAAACTGGAGAGCAGCATCGGCATAATCAACCTAGAAAGCATGGTTGGAAAGTTGCTAGCCAGCGATCAGACCTAGAGCCAAATTTGTTCCTTCTTAGAGTCATTGCTCAATGATGACCAGAGTGCAAATGCAAATTATCAAGTGCTGGGTATATGTAGGTCTTCCAGGGGAATTGACATCAACCCCTCAACAAGTATAGAAATAAGAACCACGACCCTACTTCTAAAAAAAATACAAAGGCAGCTGAACTGGATGGCATACCTCCCGAGTTCCTAAAAGCAGATTCCGACGCAGCGGCCAGACTATTTGGGAGAGTGAAACCTTTCCCAGGGAATGGAAGGACGGAGTTATTGACAACATAAAGGCGATCTTAAGAACTGCAATACGAGTAACTGGCGTAATATCACCGTGTTGTCCGTTCCCAAAGCTTAGGGCAACTATCATTCTTGAGTTTGATTGAATCGACACTCAAGAGGCACGGGATTTCGCAGTGGTCGATCATCCATCGATCATATTAACACCTGCGAATTATCCTTGAATAATCGTCGGAGTATCAGTCACCGCTCTTCCTGATGTTCGTCGATTATGAAAAGGCCTTCGATCGCGTTAATCATGAGTGCATCTAGAGATTGCTTGCTATGAGAGGCATCCCAGAAAAAATGTTTGCTATTATGGACAGCTTTCCGATGCGACAAGGAGTGAGACAAGGAGATGTACTATCACTGATTTTGTTCTTACTTGCGGAGCGATAATGTTATGACTGCCACGGTGGGTACAACTGAGAGACTTGGTATCCAATGGAACCCGTTTGATAAGCTAAGCCATTTGCACTACGTTGATAATACATTGGTGCCCCAAACAAAATGTCATTTACTGCAACAGAATGGAGAGGTGGCTAGTTTAAGGATAATCACCAAAAAGATAGACGTCGAGACCACAGACGAGGTCCCGCAGATCAACTATCTGGGTAGTTATGTGTCACTCGATGGTGGAACGGAACTGGACGTCAGAAATAGACTAAATAAAGCTCGTAGTGCATTCGGAATTATTTCTGCAGTGGGGAACTTTAACAAAATATCACCTCGCACTAAGTTAAAACTTTTGGAATCCAATGTAAAATCTGTACTGCTGTATGCATGAAATGTGGAAATGCTCCGCCAACATCTTGAACAAGTTACGCAGGTCTGCGTCACATCCTAAAGATCTGGTGGCCACAAACGATTTCCAACAATGAATTGTGGCTTAGAACTGGACAAAAAAAAGTGGATGCTGACATCAAACAGAGATGTCAGGCCATACGCTGAGGAAACCAGATGACAACATAGCGCAGCAGTGCTTCCAATGAAACCCTCAACTGTCAACTGTTCTGACGGAAGCTCAGTCCCAAAATTTGCGATCTTGGACACAGTTGAGGTATCGAGATGCAAACAGAGAGAGATGGAAGGAGTTAAAGTGTTGCTGCTAACAGCAGCTTCCAGAATAAAAGAAGAAGAAGTCACACTCAGGACGAAAAATAGAGAGTAAGACGTATATACATTTAACACTGATGAAAGCCTCACCGGCAAGATAGAATCACCCCGCACAAGAAGTTAAATATGAAAAAGCCCGCCCCCAAAGACGTAAGAAAACGACACCACTCTGAAGTACTCGTAATGCGAAAGCGGTTTCGGAGTGGATGTAATCAAGATGAAAGGGGTTTTTAGTGGGTGAGCGGGACTTCTCGTCGTTATCAGCGAAAAAGAAGAGTTGATGTTCAATCTGTAGAAGAAGATACCCGACTTCGACTTTGATGTTTTAATCACCAAAATCGATGTTTTTTTTTCTGGTTTGCTGTTACCAGTCACATGGGGCCAAATCTGGAGAATAGGGTGGGTGAGGCAGCAATTCGTAGAGTGAGCAGGTGCGTTGTCATGGTGAAAAAGGACTTTTTGTTTTTTTGCCAAGTGGGACCGTTTTTTTTTTTTTATTAATTCAGCATTGAATCGGTCCAATAAATCAGCATAGTACTGCCCCGTAATTGTCCTTCCTCCACTAAATAGTCGGTGAAGATGATGCCTTGCGAATCCCAAAAAACGGTTATCGGTTATATGGTCCTTATAAACGGCATGCAACTTCACTTTGATTTCCTCCCATCCAAAAAAAAAAGAAAAAGAAGTCGAATCACTGATCCATATTGCCCTTCTCCATGATTCCAAATAAATACGAAATACTCGATACATCTGTCTGAAATTTTGGCAGTCATCGTTGTAAAAATGGCGCTATATGACGGCGTATACATTTTGCATCAGTGGTGCCATCAG
Source organism: Volucella bombylans (assembly GCA_949129095.1). Lineage (NCBI taxonomy): Eukaryota > Metazoa > Arthropoda > Insecta > Diptera > Syrphidae > Volucella > Volucella bombylans. Next base: position 11,086,723 of record OX422142.1, on the reverse strand, counting down.
TCGGTAAACATGGGTACTTATCATTCAGCCCTCGCATTCTTAGATCTACGACTTGTTTGTCCAGTGTAAGTTCTAAAATTCTTTCGACAGAATCCATTACAAACTTGGAATACATTTGAGCTGCTTCCATCCCATACAGAACACTACATGTTTTCCAGTATTGAACGGCATATATGGAGCAGTTTTTATTACGGAATGATTAATCCAAAAATCGCCGTATTTGCTCTCATTTGAAACGTACTAGGTGGGGTCAAAAGTAACCTCCCTGGGAATGAAATGTTTTTTTTTATTTTATTCAACATAGTCCCCTTTTAGCTTGATACACTTATTCCAGCGATTTTCCAACTTCTTAATCCCGTCCGAAAAGTAATTTTCCGGAAGGTCTGCTTGGCGTCGATGATTTCCTCGCGTGAGCTGAATTTTTTACTGATGAGCAATCTTTTGAGGTTTGGGAAGAGATAATAGTCCGAGGGAGCCAAATCGGGCGAATACGGTGGATGCGACAGCAATTGGAGCCGTTAGTCATTGATTTTAGCCGTGGTTGCGATGCTCTTGTGCGCCGGGGCATTGTCTTACAAAAACAAAAGTTCTTGTTCGCTTCATGAGAGGCCGTTTTGCAGCGATTTCGGCCTTCAAGCGCTCCAATAATGCACAGTAGTACTCGCTGTTGATGGTTTTTCCTTTTTCGAGGTAGTCCACGAAGAGTATGCCATGATAATCCAAGAAAACCGACACCATAACCTTTCCGACGCATCGAGCCTCCCTCGGCCGCTTCGGAGCACTCGTGCCGGTTTCAGTCCATTGCCGGGCACTCATTCTGTTCTCTGATGTGTAATAGTGGATCCAAGTTTCATCAACAGTTACCAATCGACACCAAACGCCCGCCCGATTCCGCATCAGCAAGTCCAAAAACTATTTCGAAGTGCTCTCGCGTTCGTGTTTTTGGTCAGGAGTGAGCATGCGCGGCACCCAGCGGCAGGATAACTTTTTCATATGCAGAATATTGCCCAAAATATGGCGTGTGCGCTCAGTACTAATCTTTGTGGTATCTACTAGCTCGCGCACCTTCCCTTTCCCGTCAGCCAACATCATTTCATGTATTTTTTGACATTGTCCTCTGTAACCGCATCGGAGGGCCTGGAGTTGCGGCCACCACGAAACTCTCGAAACCAATATTTGACGGTGTAATCTGACGTAGCATTAGCCCCATAATATTTATCCAACTTTTCTTTTGTTTCCTTCGCCGTTTGGCCTCTCAAAAAATAATGTTTTATGAGAGAACGAAAATCGTTTTTGTCCATACTCAACATGATGCCAAACACATCAACAACAATCAGCTGTCAAAACAAAACTAAAGACAGTATCGCACTGAAATTCGGCATGTCTGCCTAGATATGAACGGACTTCAAGGCACCATAACCTTTTTTGCAGTAGCAGCGCATTCTGGCTGCTTGAGCTGAATCTTGTTCTACTTAAGTAAGCCAATGAATGGTCAAAAAAGAATAAGCAAATGCATAGAAAACCCCTGTCGAGTCCTAAATCTCCACATGTGTGATCAAAATCCAACTTATATGCCTTCTCAAATCAAGCGTACCTATGTGAGAGGCAACTCATATTCGACAGTTATAATCAATCGCTTATAACATCCGGTCTAGTGCCTCATTATCACTACATTAACCCATATTTTGTAGCCAATCACCCCGACAAATAAACACCTAATCCATGCTCAAGTCACAGATTAGATGCATCCAAACCATCATCAACATTTCCTAATGAACCGCTCATTTAAATTTCCCAATAAGGTTTCGATGGTATCCAAAACGTAGCACAGCTTTGAGAGGCGTCCATTCAACCGGAAGTTATTCAAAAAAAAACAAAAACCGCTGAGATTATTAATTTCCATCATCGCTGGCTCATTCTCAAATTTATTAAGATTACTATGCCATCCAACAATAACAATAAAAATAAAAACAATCAAACGAAATTAACAGCCAACGAAACAAGAGACAACCGACAACAACCACAACAAAGAAGTTTAGATTGAAAATTTCCCCCCAACTTCCCTCCGGTCTTCCATACCACTACTTAGCATAACAAAAACGCGCTAAACATGCGCGCGCGCGTGAGAAAATTTCAAAATTTCCAGCAATTTCCAACTCGAAAGCTAAAAAAAAAACAAAAACAAACCACACCGGAAATGATTTCCAATGGAACAAATAATTTAAATTATGTTGTCATCACTTTGCCGAAAGAGGGAGCCGCAGTACGCCGGGTGTACAGAGGAAGGAACCCCGTTTAATGGGTTTAGAATGGCATGGAATTAATTTTGTGATCAATTCCGGTTCTAGGTAGGTTCTAAAGCCTTCAAAATCGATTAAATCCGAATGGAAATTTTTGTTTTTTTTTTTGGTGAGTACGAGTATCTATGTGTCTTTAGGTTGAAACTAAATGCCATTTACCATGGAATTCAAAGTCTTCTCAAGTTTATTGGTGGTTTTAAGTGGGGTTCTTGCCTCGAAAACAGTGTCTCGACAGAAGAGAGGGCCGGAGATTCCAAGGCAAATACGTGTAGAATGGGATTAGGGAAGAGATAATGCGCTTCTGCTTGATTGTACTTAAATTTTTGTAGGAAGGAAAAACTCGTTTCTCGTTGGTTTTATTGAGATTTTATGGACTACATTCACATGGAAGATGAATGGAAGAGTTGAGCTGGAGCCAGATGGACAGGTTTTCATTGATAAATATTTGTCAGATACGAGTTGTGAGTTTTGACTTAACCAAAAAGACAGAATAGATATCGAGTTCGCCTCTTGGTTTTTTGGGAGTAAGTTAAACGAGCTTAGCATGATGTCGTGGATGAATTTTTAATGAGTGTTTGAGTCTATTTATAAATGAATAAATGTCGATAAGGTTTATCTTGAAAAGAAATAAAGGTTCCTAATTGAAAGGGAGATCCAGATCGGCATGATTTGTTTTTGAAAAAGAAGCGATATCGGCTCGAGAGCATGGGAAAACCGATTGACGCAATAATGATCGAAGATCGAAGATAGTCGCCACATTTGTGATACACTTTATGCAGATTTGAAGGGAATTTCAGTTAGAAATAGATTTTTGGAATGGGGAAGTGCTTTAGAGAAGGGGTTTTCCCTTATGGCGGTACTAATTTCTAATTTGGTTCTGAATACTCGGTGCTTACCCCGATAAAGGTGATTTGTTAAAGATTTTATGGACGTCGTTTTGATGGGAATTGTCGGCTGTTGTTTGGTAGAACTTGGTCAAGACAGTGTAAATTGGTGTCCGGAGATATATCCTATGTGGTACTCTGAAATCACAGCCATATTCTTCGTCGTGCTCTATTCCTTAGTGACTCGTTGTACACAACAAGATTGAACGGCCCGGAAAAGACTATAAATCCTGGCGATACATTCTTAGCATATTGGCGAGAAAAGGACCTGACCTCTATGGCATGTCAAGTTTAGGTTGCATCGAGCAGACCCACATAGGCTACAAAGTGCCCATTGCGATACAGATGTCTCTTGTGTTTAACGTAGGTACCTGCCGTAAGGGCTTAAGCCTACGGTGCGTCTTCACACAAGATTTTAAAACAATGCGTTGATAAGCGCCCTTCTGGTAGTACAAGTACTACCACCAGTACCAGATTCGAAGTCGTGTATAAGGTACGAACTTCCCCTTTGGTGAAGGGTCGAGGCCTATCTAATACCTCCGCCATTCTGAGGGTCATGGCACCCGGTTGCAATGCAACTCCACATCGAATAGACCAGTTGGTTCCATAGGAATCCTATGGTCCAACACTGCTCGTAGTAAACTACAACTACGACATGAAAGTCAGGGAATTTACTCTGACTCTCAATAAGGCTATGGCCGCTTCCTGCCCTGTTATTCAACCAAGAGGCAAGAAAAAGCCACATTGGTGGACATCGGCACTAGGACTGCTCAGAAACACCTGCAGAAAACTTTTCAACGCAGCAAAAAGCACAAGAAAAGTGACCGACTGGGACTCATATAAAGAATCCCTCAAATTATACAAAAAAGAACTGAGGAAGGCAATGCGACAATCCTGGACGTCATTCTGTGACAAAATTACAGAAACCTCTGAGGCATCGCGGCTAAGAAAAATCGTCTCTACAAATCCTATGATGCCTAGCTGTTTGAAAAAAACCGATGGCTCTTGGACAACCTCAAGTGATGAATCACTCAACCTGCTTCTGGACACCCACTTTCCAGGTAGCTCCCAACTCGCGACCAGTAGCAGTCCAAACAAGCCTACTGCAACCGTGACCAAAATTCATGGTCTGATTACGAGAGACAAACTGCTCTGGGCGCTGCATAGCTTCAAACCATACAAGTCTGCTGGTCCGGACGGTATAATACCTGCCGAGCTACAGAGGTCCTCAGATATTATTCTACCAGTGTTGGAAAATATTATGAGGAGCTGTGTAGAACTTATCCACATTCCACTGTTATGGAGAGAAGTCAATGTAGTATTCATTCCCAAAGCTGGAAAATGTTCTCATGTGGTCCCAAAGGACCTCAGACCTATAAGTCTATCATCATTCCTTCTGAAAACTTTAGAACGACTGATTGATATCCATATTCGAGCTAAAGTTGATCCAAGACTTCTGTCTACGGCTCAACATGCCTACTGTAAAGGAAAGTCGGTGGAAACGGCTTTGCACTCTCTGACTAGCCACATCGAACGATCCCTACAATATAAGGAGTACACAATTTGCTTTCCTAGACATAGAGGGCGCCTTTAACAACGTCAACACATCCGCAATCACGACTGCGCTGTCAACTCTGCAGGTAGACGGCTCACTTGGGGAGCTGATTAATCTAATGCTAACAAGCAGGATAATCAACTCCAAACTGGGTGAGACTTCTGCTAAAAGATATGTCAGTAGGGGTACGCCGCAAGGCGGTGTCCTCTCCCCCCTTCTCTGGAACTTAGTGGTTAACGAACTACTGATATACCTGGAAGCGGGTGGTAGCAGAGTGATTGCCTATGCGGATGACGTTACCATAGCCGTCTCAGGAAAACATTTAAATACCATTAAAGAACTCCTCCAAGTAAATCTTAACAGATTAACCTACTGGGCAGATCGCTGTGGATTGGGAATAAACCCCCATAAAACTGATCTTGTCCTCTTTTCTAGGAAATATAAAATTCCAATCATAGACCCTCCTTCAATAAACGGTACCAGTTTAGCTTTCTCCGATACAGCAAAATATCTGGGTCTCATTTTTGACAGGAAACTAAACTGGAAACCTAACATTCAAGAAAGAGTCAATAAAGCTACAATAGCTTTATTCTCTTGCAAGAAAGCCATTGGGAACAAATGGGGCCTTCAACCTCGCATAACCCACTGGCTATACATCTCGGTCATAAGACCGATACTTACTTACGGGGTGGTTGTCTGGTGGACGGCCTTGGAAAATGCAGTCAACCGCATTAAACTAAGCAGAGTCCAAAGAACAGCATGTCTATGCACAAGCGGAGCCTTGCGGTCTACCCCTTCTGCGGCATTAGATATTCTGCTTCACTTGACACCCCTCGACATTTTTAGCAAGCAAGTAGCTGCGACTGCAGCTATTCGCCTTAAAGCGACTAAACAGTGGACAAATAATTCATTTGGCCACGCCAACATTCTTAATACATTAGGAATCCTCACAGAGAACACCGATTACACCATACCTGAACTTTGAAAAACGTGATATCTGCAAAGGATATCCGCATATTTTCGGATAGTCAGGCCGCCATCAAGTCCCTGGACTCGGTCTCATTGTGTTCTAAAACTGCCCTTGAATGCCGATCATCTCTCATGGAGATGGCAGAGCAGTTCAACATTCACCTCTGTTGGGTGCCGGGCCACAGAGACATTCCAGGGAACTGCAGAGCCGATGAACTCGCCAAAATTGGAACCACTCTACCTATCCTACCAGACAAAGGTAGTATAGGTATACCAATCGCTACGTGCAAACTAACACTAAAGCTAGATGCCAATAAAAGAACGGACCTTAGGTGGACTGCTGGGAAACATCTCAGCGCCATAATAGGTGTCATTACCGGACACTGCCTCATAGGCAAGCACGCAAGAAGGCTTGGCGCTTTTACTAACGATTTCTGTAGAAGCTGCATGGACGAGGAAGAGGAGGAGACAATCCCCCACTTACTCTGCACATGCCCAGCTCTCTCTCAGAGAAGGAAGCTTCACCTAGGCTTCTACAACGACCTAAACGATCTAGAAAAAATAGACGTTAACAGTCTCCTACGCTTTATTAAAAGCTCAAACTGGTTCCAGTAGTAAGAAGATCACAGATCCACATGGCATCACAATGGGCCAATAGGCCTAAGTGGGTTGGTATTTCCAACAGCCACTCTTACCTAACCTAACCTAAACTACAACATATACTAAGCCATGAGATGTCCAAGCTCCATTCGGTCTACTCTCCCCGCGATTTTGGGTATAAACCTACAGCCACCACGATTCTCCCACAAGTGGGCCAACTCCTAGGTCAGGCCGGAACTATAGTTCCGGGGGCTCCTGACCTCCCGTGGTACCAGAATATAGCTTCCGGTCAAGCTTCGCAACCTTGAGGTTACTTCCAGTTGGGCAACTCACTGCCCAGGACTGGCGGCCTTTCAACCAAATTTCTTACAATCTTCCCGCTAGCTGTCTACTGCGCCTTCTATTGAATACTTCTTTTGCAAAACTACGGGTTCTTTCGAACCGTACGATATCAGTGATAATTCTGCTGACATCGTAGGTCTCACCATTAAAGGTGATGCCCATAGCCTGCAAGTTTCTTATGTCAGCGTAATTGGGACACTCACATAGGACATGTAGCCAGTCCTCATACGTAGCCCCACATGAGCAGCTCGCAACCTCGCTAAGCCCCCTTTTATGCAGGAATGCATTAAGAGAGCCATGCCCGGTCAACAAAAAGCCCGGGCTGAGGTTAATATTCCTTTCAGGAAAGATTCGCATGGTTAGCACATCCCTGAAGAAGCCGTAAGTAACCCTGCCATTTTCGCTAGCATCCCATCTAGATTGCCATCTAGATAGAACACATGCGTGTAGCAAGGTTTTACGCTGCTTCAGGGATAGGCCATCCACTTCGTCCGGGGAAACCCAATCGCGCTCACCTTTGCGATACCACATAATTCCATTGTCCTAACACCTAAAAAGTTAAGATCAGAGTCCTGCAAGTATTTGAAACTATCCAAACTACTCGTACTTAGAGCTTGAGCCTGACTGACATTCCTTCCTGTACCCTTCGAGACTGAAAAGATATCTTGGGCTGTGCAAGTTCATCGGCAAGTGCAGTTCGTAGTAGTTTGGAACACATTCCACTTTAGGCAGAAGCGAGCCTATGCAATTGCCAAAATTTCCACCAGAAAACCGCTACAATGATTTTGCAGGCAAATGGATATACTCCGTGAGAGTTCGGAGAGAAAGAGGATGAGAGGAGTAGGACGAGAGGCGTAAAGGACATTCTTTAGGGACAACTTGTTGATGTGGAAGTGGAAGAGAGGTTGGACAGCGTTGAATTCCCGCAGCATTCTAGACATTGGTTCAAGGTTCAAGATTAAGTCTGTTAGTGTTTAGAAAGAGATAAGTTGAAGTAAAGAGAGGCTTTCAATGTTACCAGCTAAAACACGTTCGGCGTACATAGGGAGGCTGTAAGTCTATCAGTTTTAGTTGACCAATGTATGGTCATGTCATCAGTCTAGAGAAGTCATCGTAAGGTGAATCGAAGAAACCTACGTTGAACAACTTCTGCCCCGAGTATGTGTGTTGTATAATAAGGTGACCAGACTAAGGTACAGACCATTCTACAGTGTGAAACAGTGTCGTAAGCGTTATATGAATTTTTGATTATAGAGTCGACATCATTAATTGTTAGAATAAGTAATAAGGGCCCAAGTTCTGGTTACCTTGAGGTATTCCAGAAGAAGCTTTAATGGGTTTGGAAACCATCGATAGTCCAATATAGTCTTGCAATGAAAAAAAAAGCATACAGGAGGAGCTTAGCCATGGGTCGATAGTTAGAGATTTCGGCCTTGACGAGAAATCCAAACTATGTATAGAGGAGGTGTTCTCAATCAGTCCAAGTGTAGGCGTTGGTTTGCAAAGTTGATAAATGGCAATTTTTACCTAAATGACGAACCTCGTTCGGGTAAGCAAGAAGAGCTAGACGATGAGCTCTTGAAGTCCACCGTTGAAAGAATTGAGTCAGTTACCATAAGTGAACTGAACTTACCTAAGAAATATGGGAAAAGTCATAAAATTTGTAAAATGGGTACAACACCACCAATCGGGAAATAATCTTCAGCAAAGTATCAAAACTTTCACTGCGGTTCTGTCGCGTCACAATCAAGCCAGAGATGGACTTTACCTGCTCAAGGTGTTACTCTCCGTATGGTGGGATGCTGAGGGAATAATTCATATTGAGCTGTTGCTTCGTAACCAGACTATCACCGCAGAAGTGTACTGTGCAGCTGATTAAAGTCGCCACTAGAGCCGAAACGACCAGGTAAATCGAATGGGTGTTCTATTCCATCACAATAAAGCTCGCCCGTATGACAGCTGGACCACCTACAGAATTCAGTTAGGAAATAATGGTGCAACTGCCTTACTCTCCAGATTTAGCACCTTCAGATTTCCACTTGCTCCGAAGACTGCAAAACTTTCTTGATGGAACAAATTATAAATCTCGGGATGATTTCCAAGAGGTTGTTGGAATATTTTATTCGCCAAAGCCATCAATTTTTTTTAGTGACGGCCATTAGAAGTTGCCTGAAAGCTGGGCAGAAGTTGACATAAAAAATCGCGCAATACTTATGTTACAGCCTGGTTTGTTTAGGGCTGTCCATACTTCTACACCTGATATTAGTATATACTAGGTCTGCCGACCGGCCAGTGGATTATTTGAGGTTGAAGTCACAAGTTTTTCGCAATTATAAACGCGTTCCTGTAGATGTTTGCCTTGCAATTCCATTTAATCTTCAGAATCCCTCTCTAGAAATCTTGTTTATTTGACAAATTGGATTCGTGATAGAGCGAGTACAGGTATAGGTGGAATTTTATAGTTCCTATTAAAAGGACCAATTCGCTTTCACTTGGGTTTATTGTCAACTCACGAATTTGAGTCCGGCTAGAGAGTCTATGTGTAGTTCATTGGATTCGTATTCTATAGAAGAGGAGCGAGAACTCCTCCTTGCGGTTTGCCTCGACTGACATACATATATCTGACCTGAAGATCGCCAGAGATTTGTGCTGGTAATTCCTCAAATGATTGATTTGCTAACACGTTTAATGGCGCCTCAACTCTCAGACGTACTCGTGCTGCTGAATTGAAAACTCTTTCTTAGAATGTGAAAACCACATTGAGTTCCGCTCAAAACCTGGGGATGCGCACCAAGTTTGTCCAACCATTTAGAATTAATTCTAGCAATGGCAGAGCTACGTCGGAGGATTTTTGGTTTTCGGCGGAAGAGATGCCTTCCCTTCCCGGGGACTCTAGTAGATTGAAACTGATGACTTTTTCGGTAGCTTAGATCTCGAATCGTGACGGTCTACTAAGTTAGTTTCGGCTTGTCGAGCCTTCAAATGTCTTGAGACTTACCTACCAGGTTACCTAATCAGAACCAGCTCATAAACACCTCCTATCAAGGAAGCTGCAAGTGGGCTGAGTGACGGATGAGGCCATCAAGCACGCTTCTTGCTTTTTTGATGGCTTTAAGTCGGCTAGCACTGATGTTATGCTACAAAAGATATAGACCAGCTACTGATAACTTTGAAGTGAATCTTCACTGCAAATCCGGGGGCAACGACCTGTCTCCATTGATATGGTGCATTTTGCTCGACTTGCTGCTTAACGCTTTCTATAGTTCTGACGTTCAGCCATATGCAAGTGATGTAATTGTACTGTCTGTTGGGTAGGTAAGCCTAGACACGCACTTGAAATGGGCTTTCAGTTAATCGTTTCAGAACAGAAGTTGTGCTTTTTACGAGAAAAAGAAAGCTGACTTATTTGACTCACTATCCGAAGCTGAGCCATTTGATGTCATTCTAGACAAAGGCGTTGTCGGCCTTCTTGCAGTATAGGGAGCTTTCGGCAAGACATAGGGCCTTTCAACAAGGAGGGTTCTTTGGATCTACACGGATATGATAAGATCCATTCTAACCTTTGCTGAGTTTGTCTGGTGGAACAAGCCATTACAAAAGTATTTCGCTGCAGATTTTATCAGACTCCAAAAAACGTTCTGTCTCGAGTGCATGGGGCTTTCCCTAGCATGCTTGGCACTGCTTTAGACGCATTGATTAATCTCCCTCTCTTTCGTATTCATATCATGGCCGGCACTCACAAAGCTGTTTAAAAAGAAGTGGTCCTTTGTACAACACGCAGTGGAGTTTTGATGGCCCTCTGCGCCGACTGTCTTTTTACTTTGGACACCAGGATTCATGTTGTTGATGAAATATGAAATCGACTTGCCCTAAATGGTTTCAGTTAGAATCCGAACTAAAAAAGGAATGTAGTCGAGTTCTCGCGGATGGCTCCAAAACCAATTTAGGATGCGGAGCTGGTGACATCTTTCTCCTCGTTAGAAAACTTGCGCCTGTCTTCCAAGCGAAAATATACGTAATCCTGAAGGCAACGAACTAATAGAAGAATGCATGTATAGCGACAGCAAAACTGTGCTTAAGGGCTGACTGAACCCTTTCACGACTTCCATGCTAGCTTCATAATATAAGACTTCACTCAAGGTAGTCGGAATGTTGAATTCACTAAATAATGTTGGGGTCTCAGGACAAAACGAGATCACGGGAATATGAAGCACGAAAGCGCACAGATCAATGAAAATCTATGTACGTTGGAATAACTATTCGAAGTCTCCAACAAAGCCTTACGTCTGTTTGAAATTGGATAATATAATCTCCATTCGGTGCGATGCTCCACAATCCTCTCTATCTTCTAGAAAACGTGCGATAGGACCGTGTAATACAAGTATTGCCCAATCAATTGGCATACTTCATGACGGACTTAATTTTTGTTGCGCAACCTTGTTTTGTCCTATTACCACTACAAGTGTTCCAACAAAGGTGCCACCCTTTCAAACGTAAAGTCATAACAACCGTCTTGCCATGAATGTTATTCAATTTACCCTCAAACTCATCTTCTCATAAAAACTACGTTATTTCCTAGTCATTGTAGTTCACGAACATTCAAGACCAACGTGCATTAAAATCTTCGACTTTTAGAGGGTTTATGAACCATGTTTGGCAGGTTACGCGGTATTTCATTGCAAGCGCTTCGTAATAACTAAGACTGTCTGAAGATAAGGGCAGATACTCCCCGATTTAGAAGCTGTTTCCTGTTGTTAAGAACGGACGGGAAGGAAACATAAAAATACTACGAGACCACACTCTTTTAAAGAGGTAGCTACCAGTAAATTCCATTCTGCATCAGTTGAAATGGTCTGCCTATATCATAGAGATACCCTAAGCAGCTAAAATATGGGTACTATTCGCTAAACCAACGATGCAGGGAATGTGTCAAATCATCAATAAATTTTGCAGCATCCCGAACTCATGAAAACCTTTTCCCAATCTTTGGGTTCGTGTGAAAGCTGATAGTGTGATTCCGGATGGAGGCGGTCTTAAAGGACCAAAAGATCGTTTGTAATCTGTCATATTCAAACCCCCCTCCAAACTCACAAACACATTCTAACAGTTGCTGCTCTACATGGGCCTCCGAAACTACTACAATCGATTCGATTGAGGCAATGAATCAAAGTTCTTTAACAAGATTTTCGAATGCATTTATGAGCAAGGACGATGCCATATGATAGTGCAATAGACACGATGGCAAGGATGGTCAGAGGTTAGGAATGCTTAATTCGATGGCTTCGAGAGCGATTATTTTTAACAGGCAACGGACAGGTATCAGATTATGATGAAGGACCACCTTTCAAGCAATCTGAAATCTCAAATTCCACGAGTGACAACCTCTTGTATGTATGTACTTCAAACTACTCTCTAGAAGTACTCGTAAACTATTATAAGCTGGGCGTAATTTCGAGCTCAAATACTTACTATAAGTAAGCCTATCAAACCCTAAGCTATAAATTTGATAAGATCCTCCCGAGTAAATCCCCTTCACCTTTCGGCTCTATCAGATTTTCTTTGAATCTTCCGCCTTTATCCAGTGGCAATTTGAAGACTTCCTCAATAATCGCCACATATTAAATATTAACGACCGACAATATCAATTAATTGCCTTCCCACCTTCTCGGAAATATCGCTTTGTTGGCCTTTATATTCCAGCACTCTAATCGTGCGGCATCGCTTTTGATCTCTGTCCAAAACAGACCATCCAAATCAGCTATCAAAAAACCACGAAAATATGGTACATCCCGTTCGTCAATTAAAAAAAAAAAAAAAAACCATCAACGACTAGGTCTGCACCATCACGATCATCAACATCACCATTATCGACATGATCCTACCGCCATTTGAACTGGCAACCAGACAAGCGCCTAATGTCTATCTCTTGTCATTTTGATTGAATTTTTTCTTCCGAAAGTGCTCAAGTCCGGTAGCCAGGGTTCAGCTCAAGAGCTGAACATTTTTTTCCGATTGCGTTTTACAAATTTGATCATCGCCTTGCTGTGCACCACCTTACAAGTGCTGCTCGGATTTCTACTGCTGTTGCTTGGTACTTGACCACGACAACGACGACGTCGATGATTACCATAAGTATCTTGCTTGGGGCAGCCAGACTTGAGAAAAATTAAATTACGTATTTCCCCGTAGAAGAAACGACCAACAGTTTGACAGATACTCGTACTTTGTGCGCGTTGGCTCAAAATATTCATGTCTCGAGAGCTGCTCGAGTGGAGATTATCGCATCACAATTCCAAAACTGCTGCCGGTTACGGAGCATGGTATTATGGTGCTGGCTGTCTATTGATTTTATTGCTACGCTGGCTATCTCAAACCATAAGATAGTCTGCAACGCCCGTGTGGATGTTAGAGGGTTCCCACGCTGGCGATTTGGTTTGAGGTTTCAGTGAACCCAATGCCTTTCTCAATGAGTGGTACCACCAGCAGCTAAAGCTCTCGATATTCACATGTGAACCAGCATTGTATTTGTATTTGGTAGCGCTACGGGTTGATGGCATCGAATCCGGAATTTCAAATACTCCAACAGACGTCTCACACACGAACACTTGTATTCCTAATTATTGGCCACAACAACACCCTGTTGGTGGCAAAGACCAAGATGATGAAGATGAGGATGATGATGATGATGATGATGATGATGGGTGATATGACCAGCGGATTGACCACTCCTTTCATTCAATAATCCTCTTGCTGGATGGTGGCAGATTTTAAGATCTGGCATAACCAGCCTGGGGAACCTGTTTTATTCGAATTTTTCTGCTGCCGCAAATACGAATATAATCGCACAAGAGTGGATTTTGGATTATGAGTACGAGTATGTTTAAGGGAAGAGGAGTGGAGACAAGATCAAATATACTCGTACACTTACAAAAAAAAAAAAAAAAAAACAATTTTCTCGAATTAAAATTCATTCATGCTGCGAGGGTTTGCCGGTAGATTAAGCAGCCCACTATAGGTTACGTAACATTTGGGGCTCATTGATATTTTATGTGAAAACTTTTTTGAATTCCCCCTTTCATCAGAGAGAGAGAGAGGAGAAGATTGCCAGTTGAGCAAGATGAGAAACATCGATTTGACAATGGAATTATAATTCTGATGTACTCATAGGCGTCAGAGGTAAGATTAAGATGTCTTAATTCTACGATCTGGGGTTTTAGACTATTGGCACAACGAGCATGTGTAACATGATCCGAATTATAGAGCTCAAAAGAAACTCTCTCTGTTTTTTTGTGTCGCTGTTAAACGCTGGTTTCTTCACATCCAGCATCCTGCATCTTCCTGGGGAAACGGCTGCCTGACCTGAACTTCACCAAAGCGTGCCCTACAAACATCAGGAAGGCATGAAGACTTTTCAATACAGCCAAAAGGGCAAATCTGTGCTCCGACTGGGGCAAATATAAGGCCAGTCTGAGGAAATATAAGGGCGCAATCTGTAGTGCTAAAAGAAAATCATGGAGAGTGTTTTGCTCCAATATTGAAAGCACAACAGAGTGTGCCAGGCAAGGGAACGACATATCTGAGGGACCTTCAGTAATTTGTGGTTACACGAAATCCAACACTGAAGCTAGAAACCCGCTTTCCTGGATGAACTCCTATTTCAACACCAGCAGTAGTCAGATATAGGAACCTCTTTCCCTAGCCGATATGAAATCCCAGAGGGGATACTACAAGGTGGCGTAAAATTAACTAGTTGCAGTATACAAATAGACAAGCAATGGAGCGCTATACTCCGCAAGAGCGCGGAATAATTGTGTCGATGTTTTTGACCAATAATCGGTCGGCGGTGTTAGCGCAGCGTGAATTTCGACGTCGATTTCCTAATCGTGTTGCGCCAACTGGGCAAACATTCCGGCGCTTAGCTGCTCGACTCGAACAGAGAACGAAGAAACATCAACCAAACAACGGACCACGTAATTGGGCATCATCAGACAGACCATACAGCGAATTTTAGTGCAAACAGTGCATCACTTAATGCCTCCTGACCGTCAGTCGCGTGTGAATTACTGTAAAGCCATACTCAAACTCAACAAAGAAGAGGACGATTTTGTGTCGAAAATCATCATGAGTGACGGGCCTATTTCCACTTAAGAGGTTACGCCAATTAGCAAAATCTTCGTTTCTGGGGCACAGAAAATCCGCGATGCACTCAAAACCACTGTGTGGTGCGGCGTTCACGCGGGAGGAATGATTGGGCCGTATTTTTTTGAGGACCCCATCGGAAATACGGTCACTGTTACTGGCGAACGCTACGGGGCCATGATAAACGATTTCTTACTGCCGGAATTGACGGTGCAACCACACACACAGCACGAGCCACAATGGATATTTTGAAAGAAGCATTTCCTGGTCGCGTAATCTCTCGTTTTGGCGATTTGGCATGACCAGCAAGATCGCCCGATTTAACCATCCCTGACTTCTTTCTATGGGGCTACTTGAAGTCGCGGGTTTATGCCAACAAGCCTCAGACAATCGTAGCCCTTAAGGAGAATATTCGACAGGAATGCGAACAGTTATCACCGGAAATCTTGCGGAAGGTCATGGAAATTGCGATAAAACGGTCACAAATGTGTATCAACCCTGGCGCAAGCCACTTGGCCACCTTGTACAATAAAATAAAACAAAATAAGCTCGGCCATAGACTCTTTTCGAGATTATAAATCATACCAATCCTGCGTCAAAGATCGGCTGTGATGCCGTTCCCAAAAAGGCTATTCAGCAACACCACCATCAAGCATGGATATGTGTCAAAATGCTCAAAATAAAGGTAGTCTTCGTTCCCAAGGCAGGTAAGCCCAGCTATACCGTCCACAAGACCTCAGGCACACTTTGGAAAAGCTAAAGACACGGAAACTGCTTTACATGAAGTTGTCAGCAGGTTAGCAGTCTTCCTTGACATTGACGGAGCCTTCAATAATGTCAACATTCCCGCTATAAGTCGAAATTCCGGACTTCATCCTGCATTAACGAGCCTGAATACCTATATGCTCCGCAACAGAAACATCAATGCAAAACTAGGCAACAGGGTATTGAGGGGCACCACTCCAAGGAGGAGTAATATCACCTCATCTGTGGACCCAAGTAAATGAAATACTTCTGAATCTAAAAAGGAAAGAAATGAAATCCACTCCATACCCGGATGACGGTTCTTATCAGTGAAATTCTACACTATGTCCTTAGAATCCTTGGAGATTGGGTCAAGCTCTGTGGGCTGGGAATCAACCCGCAAAATATAGAGGTTGTTCTATTGACACATAAAAGGATAATGCGACAATTTTACCTTCCTTCCCGCAGTGCTAAATAGCTAGGTATCAACCAATACTAAACGCGCCGTATATTTGGGAGAATATGGGGACCTAACCCCAAGACTATCCAATGGATGTACACGGCCATCGTCAGACCCATCTTAAGTATGGTGGAAATCCACAAATAAAACTACCAAACTTAGGTTAATAACAAAAATAAAGAAGATTGCATGTATAGGCACAACTCATGCCATGAGGACTAGAGAATGTACCTGGCTTCTTGCCAGTAGATCTATACAAACAAAAATCTGCAGCGAAAAGTGCTCTAAGATTGAGTCAGCTTCATAAGTGGAAACCAAACCCGAAAGGTGAGAGTGAACTGGGATGCAAGTGAACTGGGATGATGCTTCAATATATAATACGAGTACTGCATCATGACTTCGAAATACCATTCGACTTCATTTTCACAAGCACCCACCAGTGCTCCGTCGAAATCACCAGTAGCATTCCGTCCCTTCAAATATTCAATCGTAATACTCGTCTCGCTACTGAATTGGACTTTCAGACGTGATTCTTTCCTAAGCCGTACAACTCGCTTATGGAATGTCCTACCGAGCTCCTTATTTTCTAGTCATTATATCCTGCGAACATTCAAAACCAACGTGAATCGGTATCTCTCTTTCTTTCCTCCCCAATTTTCCTTCGCCTGCGAACGATGCTCACGACATCTGCCGAAGAGTGTCTACCAGGGTGAGATATTGGCTGTGGCATAACCAGCCAAACTTGCGCCAATAAAGGCACTGGCCATCGCAACAGTCGAAATCAAATCGAGGCTTCTGAACCGTTGTCGTGAAAAGCTTAAGGCTCTTTGCATTCAGCATAAAGTTACGCTGGATTCCTGGCAAATAAAAGAGCCACAAACAATGAACATGCAGACGAGCTAGCTCGAAACACAAGTCTGCATTCTGAAAACACAAGTGGAGCGACCGGTACAAATAAAAGCCAATGAAAGATGGAAAACCTTCCAACCTGGGAGACCTCAAGACAATTATGGCCGGAACTCAGTAAATCCAGAACAAGTAAGATTCTCCTGAAAAGCAGAGCTGAACTATCTACACTTGTTGGATTACTCACAGACGATAATCTTCTGCGGGCATCACAATGGGTCTACATAGACCTAAGTGTGAAGTATAGAATAGACTCGGCTCCAGATACCTCATCAACCCGCTAACTAAGTAACGAGCCAGTGCCGGAAAGAAATATAGTGAATTACTCTGAGAGGAACTTCTCGTTATTTATAAAAAATCTGTGGGCTTAGGATTTTCATGGACTTTCAAGTCAAGAGTTTTCAAGCCAGTTGTTTCGCAATACTAAGGTGGCAATTTTGGGGCATCTTGTGTTCATTCTCAGTCCTCATCTTTTCGGATTTCCTTCAATACTTATAAATCCTTTTACAACGACGTATTGGATCAGTCCAGCGCCTTCCAGATCAACATTTACTACCTCATTATCAAGTCTAGCTCTTAATTGAAGTTGGTCGACTGGGTTCGGTTCCCAGGTCATACGAGTATACCCAAAAACACATAAATAATTTCCAACATAACCACCCTTTCGGAAGGCAATGGGAATCTACAGAAAGTCAAAGCTTCTGCTTAAGGTAGGTAGGAGTGTCGCGTTTTACTGGGAAACAAACCTAATTAGCACTTGTTGTGCTGTTTTGCGGAAGACCAGAAAGACCTGAACACCAACAAGACATCTCTGACAATGGCGACTTTGAAAAATCAACAGACAAGTAGACCTAACAACTACACTAAGCCTGACCATCCAACTAAGACAGAAAGGACGAATGCTTACAAAACGGAGCCGACGCGACGAGGAGAAATTTGACGGTCGGGTTTAGTGTAGTTGTTGGGTCTACTTGTCCGTTGATATTGAAGAGCCGATACTTTGAGGTCGTCGTGTTGTCAGTGAAGTCTTGTTGGTGTTCATCTCCTGCTGGTCTTCCGCGTAAAGGTCAATTTCAGTCACGTGTTGTTTGTACCGTTGGTCCTTCTCGGACAAATACCTTTCCGCTCTTCTAAGTACACTCATCGCGGAGGTTTTGTATACTCCGTATGGGGCAACCGAAGATGAGTGTAGCGACTCGGTCCTTAATCTTGTGTCGCAGTATGTCAACCACACCACAACCTTGTGATTGACGTTTCTGTGCAATGGCATCACTTAATTTCTGTAGCTGCTCACAGTAGATATCGGAATTAATCGCTCATAGAAGACGGATTCCTTCCAATCCCAACTGATTGACAGTATTTCCTTCTTTTGGTGGATGCCCGCCTATGCTTCATCTAGCCTACTCCAACTTCTTTTCGCCTGAAATTGTTGTAGATAATCATTTCCGTCACACGCTTGAAGAATGGATCGTTTTCTTCGCGTTAGGTGAGTTGATCGCACATGTTTATGCGCTTTATCTGATGAATTTCTTTCAACTCATGTGGTACCCAAATATCGGGCTTCTTTACGAAACCAAGCGGCCATGAACGTTTCTAATGGACACTTTTAGAACGTAAGCAAGCTCCTCATACGTTGAATGCTTACTTAGTTGTATCAATGCTTTGATTTCATCGGAAGAAAGAACGACTGAAGTTTCAACTGAAATTTCACATCACTTTTCCCTTCGAACCACAATTGCGAGCACTAAAGTCAACTGAATCGCGCGCAAACATTTGATATATATGTCACGCTCAGATACCAATAAACGCGGGCAAAGCCATATATTAAAAAAAAAAACAAAAGACAATGACCTTTTGAACACCCCAATACTTTGTCCTGTCTTGGACGCTTTCGAGTCGGATATACACAGAATGAATGCTGGTATGCCTCAGGACTGCGTTCTGTCTTCAACAATTTTTTTTTCAAATTTTCATCAGCGATTTCTTGCCTGCTACTTTTTTTCCAGTACATTTCTTTACTGGCGGCAGTACTCTCTTCTTTTCGCATTTCTTTCCAAAATTATGTCCCAGATCTTAGGCCGTGAAACGCAAACCGCAACGTACTCGTATGTTAACCTCATTAAATTTTGATATTCACAGCATAACTATTAGGGGAATGCCTGCTATCGTCAGAGCGAAATTTAAACACCCAGACATTATCCACGAATAAAAAATTTGCGTTCCCGACATGTGTACGAGTATACGAGTCATCTGGTCAGGTGGTCCTAAAACTTATCTGCACTTATGTACTGGATAGGATTCAGTTCAAATATTGCCCAATGAATTGTCTTCTTGCACATCGGCCTAATGCCTCATAATCACCAGTGCTTTATCGAAATTGCCTATAGCATAGCGCTCACACTCTGGACTATCGTGATTCAACCCATAGAACTCGTCTGTGGTCAGGCCTTTGTCATTATAGCCTGCGAACATTCTAAACCAACGTCCAGCAATATCTCTCTGTATGTAAACATTTTTAGGATGTTCATAATTCCTGGTGCGAGCCGACATAAAAGAAGCAATTTTTGTTTCTTCCCTCCACTCTAACTCAGCACTTTTCGGTGCACTCGTCATAGTATCACTGTTCTTTTCCCCAGAGTGATTTGCAGCCCTAGGTTGTCTTGGTGATTGTAACGGGTTTTCCAATAGGGACTTGACAATCTTGAATTTAATTTGTGAACGCACTCTTTCACTAATCATCAAACTGTCACTGTCAATTTATTCAGTAAACTCAACATCTTCATCATGGGAAAGTACACGAACGAGCAACGTCTGCAAATTATAAAAATTTTCTACCGGAATTCGGAGTCGGTGTCTGCAACTTTAAGAGCGTTAACTCCAATTTTCGGTCGTAATTCTCGCCCTAGTAGACAGGTAATAACAAGTTTAGTCTTGAGTCTACATATTCGTTGTGTGATGTTGCCGTGTCTGTGAGCCAACGGGTTGGTCGAAGTGTCGAAAATATCGCTGCCGTTCAGGCGTCCGTAAGCAAATGATCCAAATCAGTCAATTAAACGGCGTTCTCAAGAATTGGGCATCGCTCAGACCACATTATGGCGTGTTTTGCGTAAGGATCTTCGTTTACACCCATACAAGATCAAGCTGACTCAAGAATTGAAGCCGATGGACCATTTGAAGCGACGTATGTTCTCCGATTTGGTTCTGGAGAAGATGAATTTCATCGCAAAATCATCTTCAGTGACGAAGCTCATTTTTGGCTCAATGGGTTCGTCAATAAGAAAAATATGCGTTATTGGTCGGGTGAAAATCCACATGTGCGTCATGAATCACCACTCCATCCACAAAAAATAACTGTTTGTATGCGTTTGTTTGTAACTGCGTTATTGGGCCATATTTTTTCGTCGATGATAACGATCGTCACGTTGCTGTGAATGGTCAGCGTTATCGCGCCATGATCACCGATTATTTTTGGCCCAAATTGGAAGATATGGACTTGGACGAGTGGTTTCAACAGGATGATGCCACAAGCCACGCAGCACACGGTACAATCGATTTATTGAAGAGTAAGTATGGTGAGCGTGTTATCTCAAGAAATGGGCCCGTCGATTGGCCGCCTCGTTCGTGCGATTTAACGCCGCTTCCACTCCCCCCACAACTCTCTCATCCCACGACTTTCATAAAGCAAACTTTCACAAAATCAGTGAATATCTTAGCAGATCCCTCTTTAACTTTCACAACTTAAGTATAAATGATGCCTTATCCACTTCTTATAAAGAAATATTTAATTCTTTTTCCCTTTACGTTCCGTTTGCCCGCCTTAAAACATCATCTACTAGTCCACCCTGGTATAATCGCAAGCTTCGTTCCTTACGAAATAAGAGAAATAAGTTATGGGCTGTTTTCCTGCGTACCAGATCCTTTACCGACTATTCCAACTATCTTGGTGCTTATCTTCATTTCACCGAACTTTTCGATTCCCTTTACCAGCGCTACCTTAACAATGCGCAAATCAACCTTATAAACGACCCTAAGTCCTTTTTCCAATTTGTTAACTACAAAAGAAAGTCCGGTTACCCTCCTTCCCTCTCTTTCAACAACAGGTCATCAACCGATCCACTCACCATTGCCAACCTATTTGCCACCTTTTTTAAACAATCCTTCACCAACGACTCCTTTGTACCAGATCCATCCTATTTTAGTTACCTACTGAACTTCTCCAATGGCCCATTTCTCTCTCATATTTTGGACCCATCTTATATCGAATATAAATTACACCAACTCAATGACGAATTCACACCCGGCCCAGAAACACTCTGCCATATTTCTTAAAAAATGTTCTTCCTCTCCTTCCCTTGCCATTTCTAATCTCTTCCGTCTATCCCTTTCACAAGGAGAATTTCCTCAGGCTTGGAAATCCTCCTTCATAACCCCGATCCACAAGAAAGGATCAAAGAATGAAATAACCAACTATCGTCCCATCGCTAAACGCTCCCATATACCCAAACTCTTCGAAAGTATTTTGTATGAAGCTCTAAGCTTCCAATGCAAATCACTTATTTCCCCTAGACAACATGGCTTCCTAAAGGGTAGGTCAACCACCACAAATCTCGTATCCTTTGCCCTCTCTGCCCTAGAGAATGGCAATGAAGTCGATGTAGTTGCAACCGATTTTAGCAAAGCCTTCGATAAAATCTCTCATGGGTTAATTATCTTTAGATTGTCTGCCCTCGGCTTTGAACCCAAATTGTTAAAATGGATATCCTCTTACCTCAAAAACCGTTTTTACAGTGTTCGTTTTAGGTCAGCCCAGTCTG
This sequence comes from Volucella bombylans, assembly GCA_949129095.1. Lineage (NCBI taxonomy): Eukaryota > Metazoa > Arthropoda > Insecta > Diptera > Syrphidae > Volucella > Volucella bombylans. Next base: position 11,065,010 of record OX422142.1, on the reverse strand, counting down.
CTCCATTTTTGGCCACCTCTGGAGTTCCACAAGGCAGCCATCTCGGTCCCCTTCTTTTTATATTAACCATAAATGATCTCGATATGATCATCAAACACTCGTCTGTCTCCCTTTACGCCGACGATACCAACTTTTTCAAAACCATTTCCTCTCCCCATGACTCTTTCCTCCTTCAACAAGATCTTGATAGTTTTTCGATCTGGTTCCTCAAAAATTCTTTGGATCTTAAAATCGCCAAATGCCAATCCATCACCTTCTCACATAAGAGGAACCAATCTGCTCCCCGACTTTATCTTCTCCATAACCAACCTATCTCCTCCGTACAATCTCTTCGCGACCTCGGCATTTTGTGTGATAGGGAGCTCAACTTCCGTTTACATATGGATGAGATAATCCTCAAAGACAACTCTGCACTGGGTTTTGTAAAACGGTGGTCCAAAGAATTCACCAACCCATACGTGACCAGGTCCCTCTATATTACCTATGGTCCCCATATCATCGTGTTCATATCTCGAGACTTGAAAGTATTCAACGTCGTTTTCTTCGATTTGCTCTTCGAGGTATGCCCTGGGACGATCCTTTTAATCTGCCCCCCTATCAAAATCGTCTCAACCTTATCAACTTAAACACTCTCGAAGATCGCAGAGATGCAGCAGACTTTCTCTTCATTCATCGACCCCTTTCAGGTCACGTTGAATGCGCGTCCCTTCACAACTCCATTTTCCTCAACACTAACACTCGTAATCTACGTGCCCCTCGACTCTTCTATATACCAACCCACCACACCTATTATGGCGCGAACGAACCAATCTCCCGTATGCTACGTCAAATCAACTCAAACCCTACCGTCTTTGACTTTCACCGCACCACTTCCTACCTCAAATCTGTTCTCCTTCACCACTCCAACCAACCTTAGTTTTAAGTTTTAGTTTAAGTTTATTTTTTAAGTTATACCTTGTATTAAGCCGAATAAATGAGGGCATTCGCCCCCACCAAAATTAAAATTGACTATTTTCTGTGGGGCTATGTTAAGTCATTGGTTTATGCCAAGACGCCGACGACGTCGGAAGAGCTCAGAGCCAACACTGAACGCGAAATAGAGGCCGTTTCGGCCGAAATGTGTGGCCGAGTCGTTGAGAATTGGGTCCAACTAATCGACCGCTGCAACCGTGCCCGCGGTGGCCATATGAACGAAGTCGAGTTCCATTCATAAATGTTTTGATTGTACTTAAAGCCGATAATAAAGTTTTTGAAATATCTCAAATGGTTTGCGTTTTATTTTAAAAAAAAGTTGTAAGTCCAACGGCGTTTGTGGTAAGCGTTGGAGGGTTTAGTACTCACACCGTTACTGAAAACTGTAGATATTTTAGGCGTCCTAAGCCATCCGACGTTAAGCTTTCTTTTCTATTTTTTCCATGCCGCATTGGAGGGCATATGCTCAATCAATTTGACTTGCGATTCGACCGTCTGAAGTTAGCCAAGTTGCTTAGTGGATCTGGTGTGTGGTTTGTGGCCAACTTTCGTACTCGAATGTCTAGTATAGTGTGTTTTTGTCCAAGACAATTCGTTTTGTGGATGATCTCCCTTGTCACCAGGTGTAGTTAACCTCCATGGCCTGTGTCCAGAGCCGACTTTTAATTTTTAAATATTGACATAGCTTGCTTGGGTGAGGTATACTCGTATAACTCTTCGCACTAAGAGAGTGTGGATCCTGACTGTTGGCCAAGGGTGGATCTATTTTTGTTTGTTGACAAAACTCCGTTTGCAAATTTTTGCTTACATACTTGCGCATTCTACTTACGTATACCAAAATGCGACAGTTACTGGGATCAACCTTGTTGGCACATCAAAGGGAATATTAAGAGCTTCCTCTCTGCGACATACAGTAAATTGCTGCACCTAGTTTGAACACTCGTAAGGCACTGTTGAGCCCCAACACATGCAAAAATATGCAGATCCTGTTGTAACATTTCGCCTTGTTCTCACGTTGATTTTGTTGCTTCGACTGTGAGAGCAGGAGCATAGTGAAGAAGTGAATACTGATTTTGGCCAATAAACACGGATATTTTGTTGATTATTGCCAAATTTATTACCCTCCAATGACTGCAATTAGCTTGCAGCAGCTTTGTGCCGGCAGGCTCAAAGCTATCACTTAATTTATTGGCTTTTAAGAACGATTCCCCCGAAAAGACCACCTGTAGAGGCCTAAGGCATCAAACTGTGCCCCCAATTACGAGCTAATTAAAAGTCCATTACAACTTTATTGTACGAGTAATTCCTACCTCCATATACATATTCATATTTGTAATTATTGCTTACCATCGACATGGGTCTTAAAAATTAATATTTTACCACAAATCGACCGATTTCGTCGTCGTCGGTCGGTTCAAAATTAAGGTCAACTTGAGTGTGACCGACCAGTGCTTAACTACAGTGACCAGCAGCGCGACTACTACTATAAAACAAAACATTTATCATCTGCTTATTCTCGAAATTGATTATGCTCGTATAGTACCTTGGTCCCGTGGTCCCGCTCTTGGTCTACCTTCTTGCATTAATACTTCTATTTAATTTCCCTTTAATATCCACCAAAATGTTGATGATTAAATAATCTGAAGTGGATTTCTCCTTGCGATTCACATCGTCGTCGTGTCCATAAATGGTAAATGGGGGCTTCACAATTTATAAAAAAACAATTTTCTCATCAACGCCAGAGATGCGATACTTTCTCGCATATTTTACTTTTTGGCACATCTATGAGTTTGTGTAAAAGTCAAAAATAAAATTGTCTGTGGTTTCACATCGTTAACCCCAAAAATGGCAGACTTCTCTGATCCTAACTAATGAAATCTGGTCGTGTTCTCTGGAAATACTCGTAGCTGCAGGCTAAGGCGCTTAAAAAGGAAAAGAAATCACACGATCATCGTACTTTAGATTGCCTTCCTCCGCGCTTAAGATGACACAATAATTAATTTCAATTACGATTCACCCAAATCGATTTAACATTTTTTGGTTTCTTACAGAATCGACTCATGAAAGTACGAGTACTCGTTTCGTATGGAAGATACACTGGATATGAATTATACCCACGACTTCGCTGACAGTATATAACAATTCCTTATAAAGAAGGAATCTGAGTGACGACGACAGAGACCATCATTGGCTCTGTTGTTGAGAACCGTTCATCAAAAATCGACCTTTGAAAGAGTTCTCGCCAGATGGCTGAGAATCATTGGCGGAGGTGAATTTGTTCTGTTTGTCGTTCTGCATTATGGATTCAAGTTGACCTCAAAGTGTTCTAGAAACAACGGGCCTTTGGCAAGAGGCTCATGTAACTCTTTTTAGACATCGTTAGAGTCTGGAGTGGTATCGGGCCTCTACCAGTGGCTCTATCAATTCAGCGCGATCTAATATTACTTGCCTCCAAGTGCGGACCCAGTTTGAATGAAGCTCGTACTTGAGCCCGCCACCTAATGCGAGATCTTCCTTTACTGAGTATTCCTTTCAGAGCGGATTAGAGTCTTCTCGGACCCGTATAGCCCTGTGTATCCCATTACTCCATTCCTATCTTCTCCTCCAAATTGTTTTTTTTTTTTTCAGTACCCACGATCGGTAACTTAGCCTACTTCCAATCGTATCAATGGCGTATACTACCCAGTTGCACTTACTTAGGTAACTCTACATAACGTCTCAAGAGTTTTACGTGGACACCTGTCATGCTGGTCTTATTCCACGGAGCGCCTACGCTCATATCAGGATTAATACTATGCGTCAATCAGCACGTGTAGTCGCGACGCCAGTAAGCAACCTAGAGACGTCGGGGAGTATTCGTTTGACCTGGGGAGTCATGCCATCTACAGTTGTGCTCATATGAAACCCAACTGTCAATGGAAGCCTTAACCGAGGACGCAGGCAGACCCAACGTCTGAAAAAGTCTCCTCTGAACCTTGCCTGGCAAGTTGATCGGCGATTTCATGTCCCGCGATCCCATTGTGACCTGGGACCCAGACAAGATTCCGTGAAGTTAGCATTCCGAACTAGCTTGGAAGTCGTAGGTTCTAAGCGCAGCTTGGATGTTGCTGCACCTGCGAATGATTCGCCTCCTCCAGCACTTCTTTCCAATGTAATTCGTTGCCATCAGGATTGCGTATATCTCTGATTGGAAGATAGCCACAAATTTTCCTAACCAGGAGTGAAATCTAACGTTGTCGTCTTTAAAAAAGATACTAGCGAAACATCCTATATCGGTTTTGGAGCCGTCCATGGAGACGCGACTCCATTCCTTTCCTGGCTCAGATTCTGGCCGAAATCAATCCGGGGCACAGGGAAAGTGGATTTCGTCAGTTTTCTGCCCATAAGACCAGAGAAATAAGACCGTTAGCGCGTCTTGTACCAAAGACCACTTCATTTTAAACTGAAGATGGATTTGAGAGTGCAGCCCCCGATATGAATATCAAGGAAAGGGAGTTCATTAATGCGTCTAGAGCGGAGTCAGGTGTGTAAGGAAAATCCCCATGCAGCCAAGACAGACCGTTCTTTGGAGTCGGGCAAAAGCAGCAATCACGTAGACGCATGGGATATAACTGGCCTTATCACAGCCATGTTCATCCAGAGGATCTACAGCTCTTTTACACTGCCAAAAGGCCGAGAGCACCTTAAAGGCTTGCGACGGAACATGTTTAGTCCATAGAAGTTTGTTATTCAGGATGACACCCAAATACTTAGCTTCTTTGGAGAATTGATACCTTTACTCGCAAGATGAATCCGATCTTCTCGTAAAGAGAACAACTGCAGTTTTGAGAGGATTGACTGAAAGCCCATTACTAGTGCACCAATCGTCGATCATGTCTCGGGCAGCCTGGGCTTTAGAGCAGACAGTACAGATACATATCCGTGTATGCTTGTGCGTGGACTTCAGAACTATTGGGCGCGTTGAGCAGTGAGTCGACCAACATGCACCATAGCCGTGGAGACAGAACGCCGCCTTGCGGGAAACCCCTGTTTGCTCCCGCCACTTATTGGCCATAGCCAGCATCCGCAATCAATGTTCTATTCATCAGCACTGCTTTTATCCACAAAACAACGTCTATGCCGGGTTGTCTGGCACATGCCGTCAGAAGTCGAAAGCACCTTCAACATCGATAAAAATTTCCAAGTCGTATTCCTTCTTGTCAATTCTGCCTACCAGATTCTGAAATCTACTCTCGCAGGATCTTCCGCGTTGATAGGCATGTTGCATCGCAGATAGAGGATGCATTCGCAAGGCAGTTTTGCGCACATGGATCTCGACTGTTCTTTCCATGCTCTTCAACAAGAAGAAAGTCAGACTTATGTTATAGGTGAAGCGTGTAGTCCAATCCTCCCTTCCGATTTCCGGTATAAAGGCTACTCTCGCTGTTCGCCAGGTTAGTAGTGAAGATTCTCTCGAGAGTTACCAGCAGCTGGTCTGTAACTTCTTGTAACATAACTGGATATATGCTATCGGTGCGAGGCGACTGGAAGCCATCAAAGAGCTTGTTTAATGGCCTCATCCGTCACCACAACCGACGAGATATACCAGTCTGCAGTAACTATCTATGGATTCAAAATTTTCGCAAGTTTTAGATGAATAGATATAACCTAGAGCCACAACGATACTTCCACAAGGGGGCCTACACCTAGGTCAGGCAGGAATCTAAGTTTCAGGGGCTCCTGACCTCCCATGGTACGAGAAGACAAAAATAGCAAAACTATAAACGGGACAGCAACAGCAACACGCCGCGGATACGGACGGATCTACTGTTGACAAGCCTACGAGCTCTTGGACAAGACCTACGAGCAGTGCACTAGACATGACTTTAAGATTGCCCTCGGCGATTGTAATGCAAAGATAGGAAGCGAGGGCATCTTTAGTAGTACTGTCGGAGGGTATAGGCTCTACGACACCACCTCCGATAAGGTATTCAGGCTAATCGACTTTACCGCGGGGCACAACATTGTCGTAGCTAGCACAAAGGAACTTGGAAAACTCCTGATCGATTAATCAACCGTCAACCACATTGACAACATTGTGATGGACGCAAGGCACTCCTGCAGTAATATGGATGTCCGAACATTACGAAGGGCCAACACCGATTCGGACCATTACCTTGTTGTAGCCAAGTTATGATTGCGGATATCCCAAACATCGCAAAGTTAAGCTATTAGTGTGAGGAAGTTCAACGTCGGACAGCTACAATCGCAAGAGATCGCCAAATCCTTTTCCGATCGACTGAGATGGCTCGGCCATATAGAGCAGGTGGCACACGCAAGTGGAAGGGGATCTCAGGCAACTTTTCGCGCGAAACTGAAGACGCTTTTTGGTTTAGGCCCAGGTCCACCCCGGGCTGTAGCACCACCGGAAATTAGCTTTATGAATATTATAAGAGGAGAGAATTGCCCAGGTAGCCAACTGAAGAGGAGATTTGTGGAAAAATTAAAGAAGAAGCGGCACAACATGATACGGAGGAATTAATCGGGTCAGTTGTGAAAATAAGGTCTAATTGCCTTAGAGTCTGGTAACCGATCAAGAAGAGACATTCCTTAGTAGAAATGGGATTAGAAGCGATAAAAAAAGGTAGATCTTCCGATGGAGTCCATTTCAACTTTGGCAGTCGAGTGAGTTAATGAAATTGTCAACTGCATCCATAGTAAGTAGGTAGGTTTCGATAACGTACAAGGGCCTACAAACAAGTGTTATTTTAACTGACATAAAGTCGAGTTTAGAAGCAGACGAAGTGGCAATGACAGAGAAGTCAAAGCTGTTGTGAATGCCCAGTAGGACACGTTTACAAGGCGAATCAATCATAGGGGGTGCGCGATCATCATCCCGAAAAACAATGAAAAAAGAAGGAATAACTCCTGGTTGGAGCGTAGATATTAAATGGGAGAGCAAGAGATTGATGCAAAACGGCATGAGTTTTAGAATCCAGGCTCTTACGTTCTTTTAATAGAAGGTGGGGGGAAAGTTTTCGAATGACTTGTTAGGTTCGAAAACATTTATTGTAATCAACTTGACTGAGTTGAAGGTGAGATAATCTTCTAGAGTGTACGTAGTTCTAAAAAAAAGTGGCAAGATCGTCTGAAACTTATTGGGGAGGCGTACTGAAAGTTTCCTGGTAGGGAGGCCTTCCTGCTGGATGGAAACCATGACTCTTGTTTTCGTTTTACCCCCGTAGCACACTGAGTCAGATTTATTATGCAGATAGGCGTATATCTAGTATTTTCAAACTATCTTTGTCTGAAGGGCCCTTTCCTGATCTCTGGAAAAGGGCTTTTACTATCCCTATCCACAAAAAAGGGCCAAGGCACAAAATCACCAATTATCACCAAACTAACCTGCATCCCGAAGGTTTTTGAAAGTATTGTTTACTAAGCACTATATTTCCAAAACCAACCAACATAGTTTTCTCAAAAGCAGATCAACGATCACCAACCTCATTGAGTTTGTTTCTAGTACACTGTGCACCCTAGAGCAAGGGAATAGGTTTCAGTGGCCTTGCCTTTGATAAATTCTATTCAAACTCAAAGCTCTTAGTTTCGATCCTAGACTCACCTCTTGGATTAATTCCCACTTTAAAAACCGCTACTATCTTCTCCATTTTCGCTCCCTTTTTTCTGACCCCATTCTCGCCACTTCGGGTATTCCACAAGGCAGTCATCTTGGTCCATTCATTTTTATTTTAACTATTAACGATGTTGTTAACGTCATAAAGAACTCCCACATATCTATCTACACCGAAGATTTCAACCCTCTCTGACTCTCAACCTTTACAAGATGATCTTAATAGGTTCTCGAGCTCAGCATAGAAAAACGCCAAGCCATTTCTTACTCCCGGAGGCGTTTGACACTTCCAATCCGCACCTATTATCTATCAAACCAAAGAGTTGCTGCAGTTACTTCAATGCTCACAGCTCAATTTTCGCACTCACATTGACTTCGCAATTAGCAAAGCCAACTCGGCTCTCGGATTTGTCAAACGATGGTCTAAAGAATACTCCGACCCCTATGTCACCAAATCCCTGTATATAACCTTTGTTCGTCCACTTCTCGAGTATGCCAGCGAGATATGGTCCCCTTACTACAATTTACATATTCTGCGCATTGAAGCTGTCCAACGGAGACATCTGCAATTCGCATTAAGTGGGCTACCATAGGCTGACCACAATATTCTACCTCCTCCTATGTTAATCGACTCAAACTACTCGGTCTCCTGTTTTAGGAAAAACGTCGGGAGTCCGCCGATATTCTCTTCATCCACAAACTCCTAAACGGCATCATCGAACGTCCCACAATACTCACCCAAATCCCATTCAATACCAACCTGTGTCATTTAAGATCCGTGGAGAGTCTCTGCCTGAGACACTTCAGCCTTCCATCCTCTACGATCCCGGGCACGCTGCTTCCAGTTATCCAGACCAAGCGCTCTGGCATCCGCGATAGCTTGGTCTTTGAAACGTAGGTTCGGTCTTCCTTGTCGTCTCGAACCTGAGGGCTGAAATTCGAAGATTCTCTTAGCTGGAGCATTGTTGTCCATTTGCTCGATGTGGCCGAGCCAATGTAGTCGACGTATTTTGGCTTTTTGGACTACATCCACATCTTGGTACAGCTCACATTCGCCCTCCTCGCACACAAGACCAAAAATCCATCGAAGAATTTTTCTTTCGAAGGAGCCCAGAATTAGGTGTCCCTTCCTGCTTATCGTCCAGCACTCGGCGCCATACAGTAGAACTGGCAGGATAAGGGTTTTGTAAAGCATACATTTCATCCTTCGAGTAAGGAGTTTTGCACCCAATTGCTTTGCCAAACCGAAGTAGCAGCGGTTTCCTATAGTAATTCTTCGTCGGATCTCCACTAGGGTTTCATTCGTGGAGTTCATGTTTTTACTCCGAGGTAGATGAACTCCTTAACTACCTCGAAATTGTTGCTATCAATAGTGACGTTTTGTCCTAGGTGGTGAACAGATGATTCTTTGTTTGTTGATAGCATGTACTTGGTCTTGTTTTCGTTTACTTCCAGGCCAACGAATTTCGCCTGTTCTTCAATCACCGTGAGCGCCCGATGATATCAATATCGTCCGCATATCCCAGGAGCTGGACGGGTTTGTTGAAGATAGTGCCTTCCGTGTGACACCTGCCCTGCGCACTATCTGCTCTAGGACGAGATTGAAGAAATCACATGATAGCGCATCACCTTGCTGGAATCCGGTGCATGTTTGAAATACTTCGGAGGAGCTACTTCCAAACTGCACGTTGCAGTTTTGCCGGGATCCCGAATTCGCTCATCGCCATATAAAGCTCCTGACGATTAATGCTACGAGTATCATATGCGGCCTTGTAGTCGATGAAAAGGTGGTGAGTCTCGACTTGAAATTCGTTGGTCTTTTCCAGGATTTGTCTCAGTGTGAAAATTTGGTCTACAGTCGATCTGCCGGGCCGGAAGTCACACTGGTACGTGCCGATTAGTGTGTTGCAGAACGGTTTGAGACGTTCACACAGTACGTTGGATAGGATCTTATATGCGGCATTAAGCAGGGATATGTCTCGATAGTTCTTGCAAGACATAGGATCGCCTTTTTTGTAGATGGGGCAAATGGAGCTGGGCATGCTTTCTTCCACCCATACTTGGATGATGATTTAGTGTATGCGCCCTACCAAAACATCGCCACCGTATTTGAACCGCTCGGCTGGTAAACCATCAGAGCCTGCAGCCTTGTTGTTCTTAAGCTTTTTTTATAACTAAGCCAACTTCTTCTATATTGGGTGGTGGAACTGGTTCTCTTCTTGCCCTATCACTCTCTCTACATGATGCCCATTTAGCAGCTGCTACTACTATTCCCTATGCTTCGGTGACTAGGTTTCCTTCGGTGTTTCGAAGAGCTTGTGTTCTGGCTTTGAATATAAAACCTCCGGATGTTGTAAAGGTCCTTACATGACATTTGTCATGAGATTGTATGCGTGAGTTTAGAAAATCTCTATTGGAAAATGACAAACCCGTTAATTCTGCCCCTAAAATGCTCAACCAAACCTGGTTCGTCTAAGGAAGTGACTGTGTCCAACAGGAAGAGCGAGTCTAATCTAATTTGCATTCTGTGCGTTGTTTACGATCGGATAGGAAGTGAAATAAGTCACACTGTTAAGCAGACCGATGTGTGTGAATGAAACAAATCTCTTCTCTACCGAAAAAAACCCGAAATAGAACATATTTTCACGAAAATAACAAAATAGCCCCAGAGTTAATTATATCACGTCTGAGTCTTGATGTGACAAAAAGCGATCATCATTCTGTCGGCTATTACTCAACCTAATCTCAGGTTTTAGTTGAAGAATTCCCAAATCGGCGCGGGAGGTATACTATAATATAAAGGTAACTTAAACTTTAACTACTTTGTTTTTTGATCTACAGACGAGATTGAATTTTGTTCTTTTTAACGCAAAAAGCACGCTTTGTTGGCTTAATGCTTTAGCGCTTCTCTAAATTATCTCTTCGAATGGCTGGCACATTTACTCGTATTTTTTGTTTTTTTTGTTTATTCATTCGAATAGTCATTTGAATATTTCCGTTGGAATGTCGTCCACATTTTTATGCATATTAACGTGACAAACGGTCTGCCCTGATGTCTAAATGGCCGCATTAACATCTATTAATGCGACACACAAATTCCGCAAAATCAAATAAATTTCTCATCACCCTACATTTAGTTGATTTTAAAATGTTCACCAACAATTTTGGCTAAAAATAAAATAAGAAAAAAACATTAACTAATATATTGGCGCACACCATCATTTTGACTAATGACCAGTAGTAGGATTTTTGAGGCTGACCAGAGAGCAGTTCTCCTCCTTAATTACCTGCTCGCATAATTAATGGTAACTCCTTCATAATTAATTATGGAGTTTATTTTTGTTAAAGAATTTTTTGTTTTTCTTATTTTTTACGTAAATGAGGGTATTTTTAGAAAACCATAAAATGAAGAGAAAAAATGAAATGCAAAAGTCAAACGCTAGATTACCAAGTCAAAACAGTTTCCAAATCATTCGAAGCGAATTTGATTGATGATTTCGGGGCAAGTTGGGTTGAGGCAGAAATTAAATGAAATGGGTTTCTATTCTAGACTCGCGCTTTTGCCGTTGATGAGCATCTTGATGATCCAAAAATTAATGATGTAAAGCGTTTCGAACGCGAAATTCATTTCAAATGATGTCATTGAAGTTGCGAAATCATTTCTTTAAAAAAAAAAGAAGAAAACACTCTTCCATCTGAAAAGCACTGTTAAATGGATAATGTTCTTTTCGATGGTGTCCACAGAATGAGGACAGAAAACAGACAATTCGATAAACGTGGGACAAAAAAAGGGCAGACTTCGCGTATTTTTTCTAAAGGGTCCGCCATCTAACGTTTTTTTTTTTCAACTAGTGCTTATTTCGTGAATGGTAACACTTCATATTCACTGCATATTCAGAGAAGTGTTGAGATTGATTTAATTTTTCAGTGAAATCCTGATGAATGTGAGAGAAATTTGACAGATGAATCACCGTTATCACGCATCGTGGTAGGTATGATAGAGGAATTTTTTTTTTTTAGAAAAAGTCATTCAGTGTTGAGCTGAATCAATTTTTGGACCGGCCCAGATCCAAACGTGGAGGCGGTGTCGCGATCTTCATTAAAGAGGGTATAAAATTTCACAGAGTGTACAAGGGGGTGTTGCGCAGGTTCCGGGTGTTGGAGGCAGTCGTCGTTTACATCCCGCTCCGCAGTGGAAAGCGGCTGTACTTGGCCTCTGTTTATGCACCTGAGGCTTCACAATCCACCCTATTCATTACAGAGCTCGACACGCTTTTTCGACTTCTGAGGCTGGAATCGGGGGAGAATTATTTTATAATCGGCGGGGATTTCAACGCTAGACATAGAGATTGGGGAAATAATTTGCCAAATACTAGAGGGAACCTACTACTCGATTGGTGGGGTCAGCACGATGTCATGTACAGACTCGGTCTTAAAGCGACGGATAACCCGTCGTTTCCCAGAGGCGGGTCTTATTTGGATTTACTGCTGTACGACGAACGTATACGACTGACAGGTACGAATTTACAAATGCTAAACTGTCTGCGCACATTCGTGTATGACAGCGACCATTGCGGTTTTAGCACCGAAATTACGGTTCCCAACGAAATCGCGGAATTGGAGGAGTTTGTCCAAAGATATACTTACAACTACAGTAAGACTCGATGGACACGCTTCTCCGCAACCTTGACAAGAGCGCTCTCCTCGAACACGCTCCACCCACCGTCCAATAGGAATTTGTCAAACGAGGAGATCGACCATTACCTAAAACAAATGGACGAGACAATTAAACAAACTATGGACACTACAATACCGCGGTATCGACGTACGACTAACGAAGACCTGTTCCGCAATCCTACTATTGACGCACTGCACCGACAGAAAAGTAGACTGCTGTCAAGACTTAAAAATTTGTACAGACAGTTAACTGACCGACAAGACCCGGAGATTAGGACACTGAAGTCGTCGATTAAAAATATTCAAACGCTAATAAAAGAGAATTACAGAATTTCTGTAAGTTTGTATTGGAACAACAAGGTTCGGGTTGTAAACACCAGCAACCCGAATATGTTTCCGCAAATAAATAAACTATTTCGGAGAAAAAATCAAAACGACCTTCAGTGTCTTAAAATAGCCCGGACAACAGACAACGAACGGTTACTGACAATAGCAGGCATTGATCCAAATGAGGCCGCTGATGATGACGACTTTTTTGTGATCGAGGATCCACAGGAGAAGGTTGAGGCCATAGGGGCCACTTCCCAGGAAGTATATAAGGCCATTGATAACATTGGCCCTAATTACGACCTGGACAATCGCGTCTTGGTGCACGACTTCTGCATTCGAAATGAAATAGGGAACTGGCGATCCGAGGGTTCTGGTTTCACCCGGTTTAGCGACGAAAATATGGCAAATAACGTCATTGCCAGAGAGGGTGGCCTACCCCCGTTCATTTCGAAGGCAGGACTCCATGAGATCTTCGACACAATCAGGGCTAAGAAATCGGTGGGGACCGATGGTATTCCGAACATCGTGCTTCGACATCTTCCTCTAGAAGCGGTGGACATTTACACAACCCTGTTTAATAATGCAATGAATAATGCACATTATCCAGTGCATTGGAAAACGGCGGTGGTTCAACCTATTCCCAAAAAGGGGAAGGATATATCCAATCCGGCGAATCTCCGGTCGATAAGTCTCCTTCCGAATATCAGTAAGGTTTTTGAAAAGGTAATCAATAGAGCTCTGTCTGAGGACAAACATATAGTTCCGGATAATCAATTCGGTTTTAAGGCGGGACATGATATCTCACATGCCGCGTCTAAACTGGTGTCCGATATCCAATGGAATAAAAGCAAAAAACAATGTACTGGTGCCTGCCTTGTTGACTTGGAGAAGGCCTTCGACACCGTATGGTTAGAGGGTCTTTTCTATAAACTAACTGGGCTGGGGATCAGTAAACCACTCTTGTACATTCTTTATAATATGTTAACTAACAGACAGTTCATCGTGAAGAATGGTGATGTGACTTCTGTTGGAATATTTCAAATTAAAAATGGTCTTCAGCAAGGCGCGGTCAATTCGCCGATCCTATTCAACATTTTTGCAAGCGACTTGATAGGTTCACTTCCCCATACTATTGCGTACGCAGACGATTTGGTAGCGTACAGAACAGGTCCAAAAATCGAGGTCATTAACACTCTCTTGCAGCGTGACTTCGACAAGATAAGACGATTTTGCGATGACTGGAAGTTGAAAATCAACTTTCAGAAGTCGGAAACCATTCTCTTTAGGACGCCGTTGTCTGGAGCCTCTAGGGATAGCAGAAAAAATTGGCGAAAGTTCTCTATCATTGGACAGCACGGACAACCTCTTGCCTGTCGAAATGTAGTCAGATACCTTGGAATCTGGCTAGATCAGTTTCTGTATTTTGGCAAAAATGTAGATGCTGCTCTGGCCAGAGCTAAAGGGGCTTTTGCCCTTACAAAGAGACTGTTTTATAGCAGCCAACTCGATGCGAGGGTAAAGGTAATCTGCTACATGGCCCTTATTAGGCCCATGCTGGTATTTGGTTGTCCCGTGTGGTTCAATGTACGAGCAAGCTTAATGGAAAAGATTCGGGTGTTTGAGAGGGCTTGCCTTAGGGCCTGTCTTCGCTTGTATAGAACACCAGAGTCGGAGTACAAAAAATTTTATCCTAATGAGGTCCTTTACAACAGGGCGAACCTAATACGAGTGGACAACTTCGTAATTAAGCTGACTCGAAGGCACATTGCAAGAGCAATGACCTCGACGAATAACCTGATATCTGGGGCTTATTACCCCAATTACCTTTACCACGAGAGTGTGCGCTCTGACGGCTTCGTTCCACCGGAAGCATTCCTCTACCTAGATCAGAAAGGGTTGATCCAGGATAGATCAGCGGTGCCGTTAATCTTCCATGTCGCTCGGACAGCTGGGGACAGGCGACTCAACTACAACAGAGACGTCGCAAAGTAATTGTAAGCTAGCATTTAAGCATTTTTTGTTAGAATGTAAGAGTTAGTGTTAAGAAAATAAAATGCATATAAAACTAAAAACTAACTAACTGAATCAATTTTTGGTGTCCCTACCAAGTTTTGTACAGAATGAGCAAATCTTTGATTGCGAATTCTGCAGCAGAAATAGTATGCTTTATAAATTTCACTCCTCAACATGAAAACTTGTGTCTGTCTTCCAAGCGGAAATATATGAGATCCTGATGCTAACGAACTATATTGTGAAGAACCAATGGAAAGGCCGAAGCATATACATCCGTAACGATAGCCAGACTGCGCTAAAAGCCTTGCTAAACCCTCGTAGGACCTCCAAGTTAGTTCAAGAATCTAAGTCTTCACTGAATGCAGAAGGAACAATGAATTCCATGAGTCTTGTTGGAGTGCCAGGACAGAATAGGATCACAGGAAATAAGTTCGATGAAGCTACTGCCCAAGACTGAGAGAAGAGTTTCTCAGGACCAGAACTTGCCTTAGGAATGCCTAAGTCCTTGGATAGAGCTCCAGTTGACAATTGTGTTTCCTGTAAGCAAATCTGTAGGCGAGACGTCACTCCGCGCTGCAGGAAAACTAAACAAATGCTTCTAGACGTCCCTAAGAAGACAGCAACTTTGATGCTGTGTGGATGTAGGACTTATGCTTACTGGTGTTGTAATGGAATTACAGAATTCTTGTGGATCGGGGAAACGGTGCTAAGGTTCCATTCTTCAGGCATACTTTCTACCGACCAAATCTTGAAAATGAGTTGCTGCATGTTCTGCTGCCTTAAACGTGCCGAACCGTAGGCTGTCCGCACCATATCTCTCGTCCAAGCTGGTGTCGGATAGCCAGTGGAACATAAGCAATAGACAATACATAGACGCCTGGTTGATTGACTTGGAGAACCCTTTGGGACTCTTCCTTGAGTGGAAGAAGGGCGTAAGTGTACCACATTTTACATTAATTTTAACATGCGCAGCCGTATAGTCCATCGTGAAGAATGCTGAAATATTTGATATTGAAAGCGATCCACAATAACTTGGGGCTACATCTATATAAGCGATCTTGTAAACTCACTTCACCATCTCAAAGGATGCACAGATGACTTAAACGAGTACAGATCAGGTTCAAGGAAAGAGGTCATTGATATGCTCATGAAATTTAACTTTTATATGATTGCAGCTTGCAATCAACTTTCGAAAACCATTCTTTTTAGGACGCCTTTGTCTGGGGCCTCTACGGATACCAGAAATAATTGGCGAATGACTTCGATCGATGTCCGAAGCTTACTACCTAAATCATTTACATCACGAAAGTGTTTGCTTTAACAACTTCACCAACTCCCCAGAAGCATTCCTCAATCTAGGGACGAAAAGACTGATCCAGGATAGATTGCCAGTGCCATTAACCTATACCACGGCTGTCGAATAACTGCAGACAGGCGACTCAAATACGACAAGGATGTCCCATATGGAAGTTCGGAGCATTTAGTGTAAGGCTTAGCTTAGAACTCCCGTAAGTTCTTAAACATATACTTACTTACTTTACTTAAATACTGTCACCACCTGGGGGGTATAGGGCATCAACAACGCCTAACTGTCCTTAGGCTCCAACGTTCTGCTTGCTGACTGGGTGAGTGACATCCACAGAATGACATATTTCACAATAGGACCATTTTCACGCCGTAAGGTGTGATCAATCCATTGCCACTTTCTTCTCCGTATTGTGACGCCTAGAAGTTCTTGACCCGTTCTCAGATAAAGCCGTGCGTTAGAGATGCGTTTTGGGCCAAAAAATGATGATTACGTAGACATCTATTTACGAAGGTTTGCAGTCTTCGAGTAACAATGTTGGTAGCTTTCTAAGGAATACACCCATACATTCAGTATTATTGATTCTAAAATACATTGGATCTGAGCAGTTTTATCTTGGTTTTTGTGCTGAGAACATTGCTCTTCACATCGAGTTCGGTGCAACCATCATCGGCCGACACGATGCTTCCTAAGTATAGAAAGTTTTCGACATTCTCAACCTGTTGTTCGACAATGTTGGACAATGAGCGTCGGAGTTTGCTCAGGGCCTTTGTTTTTTCCGCATTTATAAAGGGTTCGCCATCTAACGTTTTTTTTTTTCAACTAGCATAAAGACTTTGGTATGATGCCATACAAAGTCCAATTGGTTCAGGAGTTGAAGCCAACTGACCATCCAATGCGTTTTCGCTTCGCTAAGTCGGCCTGCGATCGACTTAGAGAAGATGCCGATTTTGCCAAAAAAATCATCTCTTCAGATGAAGCTCATTTTGATCTTGGCGGGTACGTAAACAAGCAAAATTGTCGCACAGAAAACTCGCACGCATACATTGAAAAGCCGATATACCCAAAACGAGTCACTGTTTGGTGCGGATTTTGGTCCAGAGGCATAATTGGGCCATTTTTCTTCGAAAATGAGCAAGTCAATGGCGATCGTTATCGGGCCATGTTGAACGAATTTTTGTTCACAAAAATTGAAGAGGAGGATATTAGCAACATTTGATTTCAACAGGACGGCGCTACGTGCCACACAGCCGAAGCTACACTCTGTTTTTGAAGATCGCATTATCAGCCGCAGAGCTGATATTGTTTGGCCACCTCGGAGCTGCGATTTGACACCGTTGGATTATTACTTGTGGGGTGCCGTAAAGATAAGTGTTACGCCGACAAGCCAGAGACAATTGACGCTTTAAAGGACAATATTCGTGAAGCCATTGGTGAAATACAGCTGCACACAATCGATAATGTGTTTAAAAATTGGACCGATCGTGTAGGCTACTGCATGGCCAGCGGAGGCAGCCATTTGAATGGAATTATTTTCCATTATTAACCGGAAGGATAAAACTAATTATCTGTCAAATCAGACATGAGCTAAGTGTTACCATTCACGAAATAAGCACTAGTTGAAACAAAAAACGTTAGATGGCGGAACCTTTATGTTTAAATAAGTGTTTTCACACGGTTAACGTCGCTCTCTGTAGTTACTGCGGTTGTTACGATCACGAAATTGGCGATCCCGATCGCCGCCACGTTCGCGATTTCTATTTGAGAAAGCTCGACTGCGATAGTTACTGTTGGCCGCTAGAGGAGGTCCACCGTTGCCATTGGCGTTGCTCTTGTGATTCCTAGCAGAAATTTGCATGGCACCACTGCCACCAGCACCGCCTGCTGCATTCGAAAAAGGATGAATTGCGGAATTAACACCTAGTGGGAGACCGGGTCGCTCTACAACCCCAGCTTTCCATAATGGAGTTGTGTCATCGTAGGGTAAGTGCTTTTCATAAGTGTCCGGTGGTGGAGGACGGGTTGCTTGTGGCAGTGGATACTCTGGCAGTGGTGGCCCATCGTAGAAACGCACCGGTGTTTGAATTTGCTCATAAATTGGTGGTGGCATATGCGGTGGTGGTAATGGTGTAGGAACCGCTGGTGCACCTGGCATCATATTCGGAAATGGAGGAACAAATGGTAACGGTGGCAATTGACCGTTCATGGTGCGCATGTAATCGGCTATATAAGCTCCTGCAGCAGCTGCTGATGTCATATATCTCTCCCATGGTGGTACACGATCCGATCTATTGCATAGTGATGAGGAACGCTTAGACTCCCCACCACCTGATGATGAGGGTCCACCACCCATTTTGTAATGATGTCTGGAGCCGCTGCTGATGTAGTGACGTTTACCACGAATTGGGCCGCCACCTCCATTATAACCACGACCACCACTACTTCCACCAAACATTGAAGACAGACTGCGCGATGGAATCTTGTATTGCATACGAATACCTTTCTCGCGCATCATTTTAGATGTTTCCTTTGATTTTCGTCTTCGGGGAAAAGGCGACACAATTCGCCTCCTACTTTAGGCTAGATTTCTTGACCATCGCGTCCAATTTTAACTGGCTTTCCATCGTTCCAGATGTGATACAGATGTGCTGTACAGGTGAATGATAATTCTTTGCGGCATATCCAGTCGAGTTCAAAAACGCCTCCCAAAGCTTTGGCTGAAATGCTCGGTGGTAGAACCCAGGCTACTTGCGGAAAATCTCATCAACAGAGAAGATCAGCAAAGCATTAAGCGAATCCTTAAATGCCTGCTTCAAGTTCGCCTCATTCTGCGGCAATGTAGACCATACGTTCTTACTCTTCGATAGTGAAACGTTATCTGCGTTATTCGATTTAATTAAAAAGAATCTAGTATCCCTGAATAGATAATTCAGTTTTGTCATGTAATCATACGATTATTGCTGCTGCTACGTTTCATACGCTTTTGCTTTTGCTCTTACTCCATCCTCGGCACGGCTTCGGCTTCGACTTTTGCTCTTACTCTTGCTAACCGTGCGGCCGTTTCTCTTGTTCGATTTTCCTTCTTTTTCACTTTCACTGTCACTGCTAGCCGGTTCGATTTTCGGTTATTTTACAGGGACACTCGTTTCGGGTGAGCTGCTGCATTTGCTTTAGCATTACCAACCTTTTTACCACCATTACCACGATTGCTTTTCGGTCCACCCACTGAGAAATCAGCTGTACTCACTGAACTAATACTGGGCTGTGATGCCGAACTACTGGAGCTGGCTGCAAACGCCACACTTCGGGTATCAAAAGAATCCTCGAAATCTTGGAGTTCCTCAGCTATGTCCTCTAAACCCAGCCCCACCAACTTGATCGTAATGAGATAAGGACTAAACGTCCCCGCGGACACAAAACAACACAACGACGAAGGGTTTGCTAAGTTTTGCAATGTCAATCGCATGATCATTTTGGCACAAGATCGATCAAATGGATCTCGGCTGATCGACAATGAGTCAGATCAATCACTTTACCAGTGCACTAGAAATTGCATTTAAGACGTCCGTAACAATTGTGGAGCTTAAACCACAATAGAGAGGGACCTCAATGGAATGGCAGCTACGTCTTCTTATTGTTTTTGTTAACAGCAACCGATTCGGGATAGCCAAGGGAGCAGCTTACCACAAATGTAGAGGCAATCAGTAAATTCGCTCCTAAGCAAAAAGTGCCGAAACACTTGATTGACAAGTGCTGCTGCGAAACGAATCGATGAACATATTGGCCTAAAAGCATGGATTGCAGTGGCCTCAGAAGTAGAGCCCCTTGAACTAGAAGTCCAGAACCACATGAAGAAAAAAGAAGTGCAACGAGGTACGTAGAAGAAATGTCAAATAGGTGATTCAGCAGCAACGTCTAGAGCTTTAATAACCAAGGAACTCAGTGGTGCGTGCGTTGTGTTCCAAATTGTAACGGACTATACCGAGATCTGTTGACCCCGGATGGAGAATAGCTTGCCAGATGGAAGCAACATTTTGGAACACTGCTTAACCACTTGGACCCAGGGGACAGCAACAGATCCCCATATTCGCACCTCTCCCATTCAATACGAGTAATTCTGGAATAACATCGACGGTAAGGGCCCTGAAAAAAAACGAGACAGTGCACATTCGTTGGCGGAAATTCTACAGGCACATTCCCAGCATGGTAAACCGAAGTCTTTTATGAAGATCGGAAGAGGTTTTGATTGTAAAGCTTCCTAAGAAGGGAAACCTGATGGAATGTGGCAAACTGGAGAGGTACTATTGTAGGTGGCATAAAAGTCATCACCGTATCGGAAGATGTTATAATTTTTTGCAAATGGCGGCATTTGTGAAGTAAGCAGATACAGAATACACGTCAACAAGATCGCCATACTTCTACAGAACGCGGCATAATTGCTCCGATTTTTTCGCGGAATAACTCGTCGGTGGTGTTGGCGCAGCGTGAATTTCGGTACAGATTTCCCGGTCGTCCTACGCTAACTGGGCAAACACTACGACGCCTAACCGCTCGCCTAGAGGAGTATAGAACTTTCCATGGAGCAGCCGTTCTGTTGAGAATATCGCAGCTGTGGTGGAAGATGTCGCAGAGGACCCCAGAATACCGAGCCGACGACTTAACACGCAAATGGGCATCAATCGGCAGCCTTTACAGAGAATTTTGTTGAAAGACTGTAAGATGTTCCCAAGTTGATCGCCAAGCGAGTTACGCTCGAGCCATCCTGAATCTGACCAAGAGGGAGACAACTTTTCATCGAAAATCATCATGAGCAACGAGGCCCATTTCCATCTCTGTGAATATGTGAATATGCAAAATTATAGCTTCTAACCCACGAAGAGCTCAAAGTTACTGCACCAGCCCACCGTGGCGTCATCGGGCCTTATTTTTTCGAAAACACCGCGGGCAAAATGACTACTGTGGACGGCGAACGCTAGACAGTCATGCTTAACGACCTTCTGCTTCCTCAATTGGATGAATAGAGCGTGTGGTTCCCACAGGGTGGAGCAACGTGGCATGCAGAGCCACAACCAAAATTCAGAGGGCTGCATTTCCGGGTGGTCTAATGTCTCGTTTTGGCGGTTTGCACTGAGCGGGAAGATCGCCTGATTTAACCGTTCCAAACTTCTTTTTGTGGGGTTTTTTGAAGTCACCACTCTATGTCAACAAGCCTCAGACTTTTGAAGCCCTCAAAGAGAATATCCATCAAAAATGCGAGGATCTATCGCCGGAAGTTCTGGTAATGGAAAATGCCACAAATCGGGCCCGAATGGTCATCAATTCTAGCGCGGCCTCTTAGCCGATATCATTTTCTCGACTTAATGGTGACAACTTTTGCGCCACCTTGTACGATATGTGCGATCTTCTGCCTGTGGCTAAACTAGAAATTACTAGAAAAAGTCTGGATTAAGTGCAAAAACAGCTCAACCCCAGATAGCCAGAACACCAACACTTTCCAACACAATACGTCGAGTATAGAACTCTGTCCAATTTTTGTTCATCGTTTCGTGTGCAGGAGACCTCTAGAATCGAGTTCGTCAAAATCCGGTGCGCAAGCAGAAAACCATATCTCGGAAGATGAATATCGGTAAGGACAGCATATCGCAAATCTTAAAACTTACTCACAGTAGCGTTGAACCAGAAACGTAAGTCAAAATCGATAGCCTTGCTTCGCCAGTACGCGAAGAACGGCCACAGACGAATTCTTTTCACCGTTGAAGAGTTGATCAACAAACATCACGACATGCGTTTAACTCGTTTCGAGAGTTCACGGTTTACACCAGCTCCTGTGATATCGCAAGAAAGGTGTCAAAATCTCGGCGATAGCTGTAAAGCTCCTCAACAAAACACTATTCGAAAATAAACCGTGAACTTTTCAACAAGATTCCGCTCCAGCTCATAAAAAACGACTCAAACATGGCCCGAAAGCCACGTTCCATCAGGTAGCCATGACCTCAATCCATTAAACTACAAACTATGGTCTGTTCTGGAGACTATAGCTTGCACTACTGGCCACATCATAGTGTTGAGTCTTTGAAGCGCGCTCTTGCCTGAGCAGTGGACAATTTTCCAATGCAATTTTCGAATGCGAATATCCGTAACCGCCCATTGCGAGGAAGGCTCCTCAGAAGAAAAAAGAAAGAGGACAAGAGGCGCTCGATCGAGGTCTCAGCACTAAGAGAAGAAAGATTGTTTGACCTCCTTCATGTTGAAGAGCATGGAAAGAATGGTCAGAATAGTCGGGCTCCTTGTTGGCAAAACTCCTTTCCCAATGCTGGGTCTCTCTCAAATACAACATGCCTATATCTACGACACTGCTTCAAAATCTAATGGGCAGGATTGAAGGCGCAGTTTCCAAGAAGTCTTGTGGAACAAGTTTTCACGAAAACACGTCACTGGTACTTCAACCAGACTCTTAACAACGGTCTGGCTCGGCTGCATGGGGGCTTTCTGATCCAGACGCACTAATGAACATCCGCCATCTTCCGCTTAAAAGAAGTTGTCTTTGATATAGCCACCTGATGACCTTACACGCTGACTGTCATAAACAGTAATGGTTTCGGCCAGAATCTGGTGAATGTCGTCGAGCCTTTATTGATGGCTCCAAAACCGATCTAGAATGCGGCGTTGGTGTCTTTTTGGAAGAAAACAATGTTGAAGTTTACTCTTCGTAAGGATAATTTGCGTCTACCTTCCGAGCAAAGATATACTCAATCCTGATGGCAATGAACTATATTGTGAAAAACCGGTGGAGGAGGTGAAGCATTTGCATTTGTATGAAAACCAAGTTGCGCTTAGAGCCTTATAACTTCCAACCTGGTCCGAGAACGCAAGACTTCACTCAATATAGTCGGAAGGTTAAATTCACGGAATGTTGTCTGGGTCCCCACGCCGATAAACTTCCTAGTCACCGCTCAGAGGATAGTTTTTCAGGATCCGAACATACGTTAGGTCTGCCTGCGTTCTCGGTTAGGGCCTCCATTGACAGTTGGCTTTCATATGAGCACAACTGCAGATAGCAGGACTCTCCATGTTGCTAGCACACAAAACGAATGCTTTCTCTAAAGGTTCAGCTTCCTTCCTGCTGTCCCTCGGTAGAAAAGACTGCAGTATGCTTACTGGCATCGTGACGGGACATTAGATGAGTTTTCAACTCCTACGACTACGCAGTAGAGGTACGGCATAAAAACAATGAAAATATTGAAAAAGTGTTTTGGCAATGATGCTCTATAGAACACTGCGGTTTATGATTAGCATGAACGCTTCTGAAGTGGTCGTAAAACCGTCGACGATGAAAACGTCAATGAAATCAAAGGTTTACTGGTTGAAAAGCGCAAACTGCCCCTCAGAGAGTTAGCAGAGCTGAAAAACATCCCGATTGAATCCGTTCATGGCATTTTAATCAATCAAGTGGTGTTGAGACTTGCCGCTGCAAAACTGGTGCCCAAAGACTTGAGTTTCCCACAAAAAAAAAGAAGAAACAGCGCGTGGACATTGTTAAAGATGTGGATTCCAACTAAGAGTGCATCAAACGAACGTATCATTACTGACTACGACACGCAAACCAGCTATTAAGCGCGTGAATGGCGTGCTCCAGCTAAATGAGCCAAGACCGGAGAAATCACGTCGTTTTCAGTCAAAAAAAAGCGATGCTCACTGTCTTCTTGGATTACACAATGGTGCTGTGATGACCAGAGTGTCATCATGAGAGAGATGTTTGCGTAAAGTAATTCGCATTTTGCATCATAATAACGCCCCGCACCACAATGCATTGATTATGAGTGAATTTCCAGCCAAAAACAACACAAACCCACATGCAAAAGCCACAAAATTCATCTGATTTGACACTGTGTGGCTTTTTCCTGTTCGGCCGACCCAGAACGCCGTTTCGGGAAACATGTTTTCGCAAACTGAGAGGAGATAATGGAAAAATAACTCAGCACGCTGGAGGTCATTCCGAAAGTAGGTTCTTCCTGAATAAATGGAACCACAAAGTGGGAGTTAAAGTTCCACACTGAACTGGTATGAGAGAGTTTACGTAAATTAGGATATACAAGTCCAAGTCAAATTTGGGAACGTCTACACTAAAAAAAAAAAAAAAGGAAAGTTTAAAATTTAACCAATCCACACCCCACGCCTCACCAATATCCGAATATTATTGACCACACGGAGCACTCATTTGGGTAACCTTGCACATTTTGTTTTTGCACTACTTTTTGCATAGATTTCAAAATCGTTCCCACATAAAAGTTCAGCCACATTAATCGCGCCACACCACATGCTGAGTCACAGTACAACTTGGCAATTTTTATTGTCAGCCAAAAAACACCTCAACGAACCAACTAAACCGGTAACAGCAATAAAATCAGAACGCTCACCCTACAATCCACATCCCCCCATTAAGGGGGCGATACTCGTAAAACAGAATTTTTTATGCAAATTTTCGAATTTCGAATTTCTCGTGATTGGGCGGAAATTGTTTAACTGATTTTTGTGACTAAAAATATTTTTTTTTTATTTTCTGTTAAATTGATTGCTATCCATGCAAAAAAAAAAATGGGCTCGGGTTTAGGACTGTTCTGGGGTTTTTTTCTTTTTTTTTTAGTAAGTCACACGCCACATTCTGGCAAGGTGGGGGAATTTCAAAAATGCTAATCAGCTCCATTCAAATTGTCACTCTGGATTTTAGGATTTTTACTTTTCGTTTTCCTGTCTTTGGATAAATCACGATTTGGACAAAAAAAAAAGACGTCCATCGAGTGATTTATAGATCGTCATTGGAGCTACATAAATTGCTGACTGAGCAGCTAAGTCACAAGATATACGACATTTAGGAGTCTGGGAATGATTTCTTTATTTGTTAGCTGATTATTGACGGTTTTATTATAGCAGCGGTTTTTAGAAATATTTTTAACTTTAATTTTACGAGCATTTCTGAGAAGCGGCTCATTATAGAAAGAATCAAAATATTTACATTAAGGATGGGCTACTGCGACGAGAGCAGAAAAGATCTTCCACAAACTTCGAATCCAAGGTGGAAACGTATAAATATGAGCGGATGGATGCGTAAGAGGGTGCTTCGCCTTAAATCTGGCCGTCGTTTCGTTGTGTGAATACAGACTCAGAGAATGTGGAATCAAACAATACAAAGTAGTCGGCGAATTTTTTTTTCATAAGTGGGAGGTCATTTCCCAACGAAACTATATAACTTCAAAGGGTTCTTGCCGAAAACTAGGTTAAAGGTTGCAAGTTCTAGCCCATCCATTCTGTTCAAAAATGTCAGCCATTATTTTTAATTATGAAAAGAAAGGCTTCTCCATCCATTTTCTTATGGTCTCGTAATCCTTCGTCACTTCAACGCCATTCGAGATCTATTTATACGTATTTCAGGGTGGAATAAGGAGCTAAATGAGCTTTCGTACAAGAGACTGCAGAAGGAATTACACAAACTTTAAACTGAAAGTCGCATTTTTACGGTAGATCATGAAACCGCAGAACTCTTACCATGGAGACAACTATTTGTTAGAGAAATCTTAGTAGCTGAAGGTGGTCAAGCGTTTTATGAAGACACATGCCTCTGTCCATCAACTTCTTCGAAGATTAGTACCTTTAACTGAAGGCAAGGTACCCATGGAAGCGAACGTCTTATAATAATTTGCATCACGGCCAGATTCGGAGATTGATTTGCATTCATGCCCCAACAGAGGATAAGGGTGACCAGCTTCAATGGTGAATTCTATGACCTCCTAAACAGCACATATACTCAGTGCTCCAGTTTTGACACCAAGATTGCGCTAGAAGATCTTAATTCAAGGCTGAGTAAGAGAGCCGTCACAACATCGAGCGGGTTACCGGCTTCGGTGTAACCGATCCCTCTCTCTAGGGGTAACTATAAGCATCCAGGTTGGTAATTGTGCCGTACGGCCATGGAAAAAATATATATTACAAAGCAATAACAAGCCTCTGATACGAACTGTTGACAACCACTGCAAACGAAACAAGGACAACGAACTTCAGATCTTCAATAGGAATATAAGACGCCTTAATAGGCCATGTGTAGCCGAATAACTAGCGGAGGCCATGGACTTCTGCAAAGCAGATATTACGACCATCCAAGAAATGCGATGAAATGGGCCGGACAAAAAAAGAATGAAAAATTGCGGCATCTACTACGGCGATTGTTATCGACGTCAAAAGCAGCGCCTATTTGGACGGCGCATTCGTTGTTAGAGGCACACTTAGGCAAGAAGTCTTGAATTTCCGGCATGTTAACGAGCGC
Source organism: Volucella bombylans (assembly GCA_949129095.1). Taxonomy (NCBI): domain Eukaryota; kingdom Metazoa; phylum Arthropoda; class Insecta; order Diptera; family Syrphidae; genus Volucella; species Volucella bombylans. The sequence goes on along the minus strand of OX422142.1, from coordinate 11,038,784 downwards.
CTCATAACAATCTGTATGAAGAGTAAATTTACCAACATTAGCCCTATATGCACGTACGCCCCCACAGTGGAGAAAGACGACGACACCAAAGATTGCTTCTACAAGCTCTTGGACAGAACCTACGATTTTCCTCGGCGATTTTAATGCAAAGTTAAGAAGAGAGGTCATCTTTGGTAGCACTGTCGGAACGTATATCCTACAACCAAGGTACTGTTGCGGAATTCTGAACAACGTAAAAAAGACAAGTAAAACTGTGGGGAAATTTGATGAGAGGATCCTGAGAGTCGCGCGATCGAGAAAATTACTGCTACTCTAGGAATGAGATTTGGAAGTTTTAGCAAAAGGTAAAAAAACGTGCAACAGACACAAACGTCACAGTCGATGCAAGGATTTGGAAAGAGAATTTATGTGGACTGTATAACAGCGATGACGAACTAAATACCGCTATCAGGCAGAATGAATCTTTCAACCTGGACGACGAAGACCAACAATTCCGCCCACCCGACCTGGATGAAGTGCAGAAAGCCATTTCTAAGGTCAAATCCAACAAAGTTGCTGGAGCTGACGGCCTGAATGCCTAGCTCTTCAAAGCGGCAGGAGATGACTTGGTAAGGAACATACTCCAAAGTCATCTGTAAAATACAGTCGGATGTAAGTACACTCGATGAATGGAACCTCAGCATTGTTTGTCCGATCCTCAAGAAAGGAGACCCTATGAACTGCGCCAACTACAGAGGCATTACTCTTCTAAACATCGCCTACAAGGTTCTATCTGCCGTATTATGTGAACGTTTGAATCGTTTCGTCAACAATCTGATTGGTCCATATCAGTGGGTCTTCAGGCCAGGAGAGTCCACAATCGACCAAATATTCACACTACTTCAAATTTAAAAAGAAAAAAAAACCCGTGAGCTCCAAATCATGGGTTGCCGTGGTTTAAGTCGTAGATTACTCGCTTCCAAATCGGAAGGTTCGAGGTTCAATGCAATCCGCGGCCGAAAGACATTTTTTTTTTACCATTCAACTAAATTCATGCGAGATGAGTGGTTGAACGGAATTCAACATGTCCAATTCCACTAATAATTTAGTCTCCCGTTCAATGCTGGATGCCACCCATGCTCTTGCTCTCTCTGTCCCATTTTCCTAAAAACTTAACAAGTGTTCAGGCATTTAAGGTGGAGGAATACCCACTTGGGTGTTAAGTTCTTAAAAAAAAAAAACCTTTTACTTAGTGTACACTGTATGTTGGATTTTCTCATTCAGTCGTAAAACAGTGAGTGAACAATTCAGCGATAAAGTTCGCATAACTTAGATGCTCGTACTTAGCAAAGGTGCCGTGCCCCCGTTACGACGCCAGTTAGGAGTCTTTTCTCTGGAGGGACAGCAGGAAAGTCCTGAAGAGTTACGCCGTCTGTAGTCGTACTCAACTGACAATGGAATTGCTAATCAAGTACGCAATTTTCGCGGTTTCGAGTCCCGAAAAACACTTCTCTGAGCCTTACCTATCGCTGATCTCATTTGCAGTTATACTACTGTGAACTGGTATCCAAACAAGACTCAGCGAACGAATACGATTGCGTTCGGAGAACTAGTATTGAAGACATAGCATAAGTCTTAGGTTACAAGAATTTAGATATTGCGATGACATAGATGCTGATGTTACTATAGCCGTCTCATGCAAGCATCTTAATATCATTAAAGAGGAGCTACATCTTAGCAGATTAACCCGTTGAGCATTTTTTCTCATTTTTGACAGGAAACTAAACTGGAAACCTAACATTCAAGAAAGTGCCAAGAAAGCTTGAGTAGCTTTATTCTGTTGCAAAAAAGGCATATGGAACCAATGGGGCCCTCAACCTTGCATAACTCACTGGCTATACATCTCTGTTATAAGACCGAACATTTGGCAGAAATTGTATTCCATTACTAACCTCAGAATTTGTATTTTAGATTCAAATAAAAATATCACAAATTTTCATAAAAATATTGCGTTTTTCTATTGATTTAAAATCACACCTCTTGTTGGATGACTTTACATTACTTAATAATGCAAAAACTTCTCAGGCAAGAAACTAAAATATATTAAACATAAGATAACATTTAAAAACTAAAAAAATAAAATTTATAAAGAGTATAATATAATGTATATAATTTTGCTAATATGTACAAAATATACCCCACAACTGTAAACTTAATAATGAATTGATTTACCTAACGATTCATTCGCTTCTAGTCACGTTAAGCGACTAAATATCGGCATCTCCTACTACGATACAGTTTCCATTGTATCTAGAATTTATTATATCGGGTTTTACAATAAGGATTTGACAACGGCCACACATACCGGTCGAAACGGCCGCTATTTCGCGTTCAATGTTGGCTCTGAGCTCTTCCAACGTCGTCGGCGTGTTGGCATAAACCAATGACTTAACTTAGCCCCACAGAAAATAGTCAAGCGGCGTTAAATCGCACGAACGCCAATTGAAGTTTCCATCACTCGTCTAGGAAATTTGTCACACAATAGAGCCATTGTTTAGTCAGTTAACATCGTTCGGTAACGCAATCAAATCACTGAAACGGCCGCACCAGTAGTATTTTCGAAAAAATACGGCCCGATGACGCCTTCAGCCCAAAAACCACACCAAATTGTCATTCCTTGTTAATGGAGAGATTGTTCCACTATATCTCTTGGGTTTTCGGAGCCCCAGATGCCCCAGCTTTGTCTGTTTAAGTACCCAGACATATGGGAATGAGCCTCATCACTCAGAATAATTTTGTGCAAAAAATCATGATCTTATTCATTCATTTCCAGCAGCCAATCAGCGAAAATACGGCATTTTGTGTGGACTTTTGACTTCAATGAACCTTATAAACATGTAGACCAAGATCTTTATGCAAAATGCAGTGAAAAGTGGTTGTGGCTAGGCCCAGTTCCTGTGATTGTTTCGAAATCAACACATCTGGGTTTTCGGTCACATTCTCGGCTACTGCGGCGATATTCTCAGCTGCAAGACCAACACGAGTTGAGGTCTTCACATTACTAACCTGTGTCCGAGACGTTCAAATTTATCGATTCAATTCACAATAGCTGTGTGAGAAGTTGCATCTTGTCAGTTCAACAATGGCAAGACTCTTCTGACCCTCGTATTTTCTATTAACTTTTTGACAGTTATTAAATAATTCTTTATATACAAAATATATTCTCTTCTCTTAAAGTTTACAGAGATGTTGTAAATAGTAACTGGCATAATATCTATCAAACACCTTCAGTTAATGCCCAAACGGACTTGAATGAACGAACGATAGAAGACATCGTGTACTCCCCACAATGTTTAGTTTGCTGTTGTTTATGACAAAATATTTAGCGTTTCTTGTTCGACGAGGTGAAAAAGTGGAAAGGGATACACAGTGCTCCTGAATAAAGATTATTGGGCTTCCTGTATCCAGATAACAATATCGTTACTAACATTATTTATAAATTGATACTCAACGTTAAAATAGAAGTCGTCTTCGCGATCAATTGTATTTTCTTCCAAATCAGGCTTCTCAACCTTCTCTTGCCGTACGAGTACATCTTTCGAAGTTGATGGTCCCTTATCTGGCACAATATTTCGACAATTGGTGGCTAAATGTCCTGGTAGTAGGTTCCTCTCTCCCGACGAGGTTTTGTGCAGCTGGTGGCAATCTGACCGCTTTCGTTGCAAGTATAGCATCTGATTCCCATACGAAGTGAGTGTGAAATCACTTGTTGCATACTACTAAAATGCGTATATGACTTATTTTCGTAACATCTTCTTTAGCTCATCCAGACTGTATGCCGTGAATAGAAGTTGTTTATTGTGGGGTGTTTTTTTTTTAGAGTTTGTGTAACTCAATATGAAATAAAACACTTGAAGCTACTTGGTATACGTTCCGACAGTGCTACCAAGGATGCCCTCTCTTCTTAACTTTGCATTAAAATCGCCGAGGAAAATCTTAAAGTCATAGCTAGGGTACTGCTCGTAGGTTTTTTCCACGAGCTCGTAGAAGCCATCTTTGGTGTCGTCATCTTTTTCCTCTGTGGGTGCGTTCGCGCGTAATGTTGGCAAATGTAGCCTTAATACAGATTGTTATGAGGCGCTCGTTAACATGCCGGAAATTTAAGACTTCTTTCCTAAGTGTGGTTCAAGAACGAATGTGCGTCCAAATATCGGACTTGACAACTTTTTTTTTAAATAAAGCGCAAACCATTTGAGATATTTCAAAAACTTTATTATCGGCTTGAAGTACAATCAAAACATTTATGAATGGAACTCGACTTCGTTCATATGGCCACCGCGGGCACGTTTGCACCGGTCGATTCGTTGGACTCAATTTTCAACGACTCGGCCACACATATCGGTCGAAACGGCCGCTATTTCGCGTTAAATGTTGGCTCTGAGCTCTTTCAACGTCGTCGGCGTGTTGGCATAAACCAATGACTTAACGTAGCCCACAAAAAATAGTCAAGCGGCGTTAAATCGCACGAACGAGGCGGCCAATCGACTGACCCATTCTTGAGATAATACACTCACCATATTTACTCTTCAATAAATTGATTGTAGCGTGCGCTGTGTGGCTTGTGGCATCATCCTGTTGAAACCACATGTCGTCGAAATCCATATTCGGGCCAAAAACAATCGGTGATCATGGCGCGATGACGCTGATCATTCACAGTAACGTGACGATCGTTATCGTCGACGAAAAAATATGGCGCAATAACGCCGCCGGCATGCAAACCGCACCAAACAGTTATTTTTTGTGGATGAAGTGGTGATTCATGAAGCACATGTGGATTTTCACCCGACCAATAACGTATATTTTGCTTATTGACGAACCCATTGAGCCAAAAATGAGCTTCGTCACTGAAGATGATTTTGCGATGAAATTCATCATCTTGGCGCATCTTCTCCAGAACCCAATCGGAGAACGTACGTTGCTTCAAATGGTCCATTGGCTTCAATTCTTGAGTCAGCTTGATCATGTATGGGTGCAAACCAAGATCCTTACGCAAAATACGCCATAATGTGGTCTGAGCGATGCCCAATTCTTGAGAACGGCGTGGAATTGACTGATTTGGATCGTTTGCTACGGACGCCTGAACGGCAGCGATATTTGCGACACTTCGACCAACCCGTTGTCTCACTGACACGGCAACATCACACATCGAATATGTAGACTCAAATTTGTGCACTAAACTTGTTATTGCCTGTCTACTAGGGTGAGAATTACGACCGAAAATTGGAGTTAACGCTCTTAAAGTTGCAGTCACCGACTCCGAATTTCGGTAGAAAATTTTCATAATTTGCAGACGTTGCTCGTTGAGTTTACTGAATAAATTGACAGTGACAGTTTGATGATTAGTGAAAGAGTGCGTTCAGAAATTAAATTCAAAGTTGTCAAGTCGCTATTGGAACACCCTTCACTTCAAAAGCTCGAATATTGAAAATACGCTAGGTGTCTTCTGATGATCACATTTGGTGGTCTAATTGGTGTAGATATTTTGCAATATGCTTAGACTAATCGAAACCAGTAGGTAACAGGAATTTGTTCCATTACGCCTTGACCAAATAATAAATAGAAATCGGTGCGAGACCACCCTTTATTTCTGGAATTATATTACTGTCGCAAAGTCTTATGTAAATTTCGCTTCATAACTGACAATCGATTACATTCTGTCAAAATATCCTCCTGTCATGATGACAAGCACCCACAAAGACCCGACCCGCAAAGCCATGATGACAATGTGAACAAACCAACAAACCAACAAACGAACAAACTATCTATCCCGAGTTAACTAACATATCTCGTTCCGTACTACCTCTGATGACTAATGCACACGTAGAAAAACGTATGTCGACCTTAATCGTTTGTTCACCCACAGAAATCTGAAAACAATCAACGTCTTCATATCGGAATTTCGTATTCCAATCAAAAATCGATGAATTTCATGATTTTATTGATTCAGGTCACACTTGATTGTATTCGTACGAGTCCGAGTCGTACTCAAAGTCTCGCACTATAAGACCAGGCCGAAGCAGACCAGAGCAAGGAGACTCCATTACTTGGTACCATTGCGGCTCCCCGGCCACTCGTATATTCTTGGGCCATTCGCGACTCCTCTGTAATCCATACAGCTAAATGATATTAATAATGCGTGAAGCAATGTTTTTCATGTTTGCAATATTATTTATTGCTTTTTACCAGCACTCTGCACACATGGACGTGATGCGTGTAGAGATTCAAATTAACCAATCTGCACAATGACGACTACGAGTAACATACGAATATTGCAACAACAGCGTACCAATCCAACGCAGTCCACAACGCGCTACGTGTAGAGGTTTTTTCCTCGATGAAATCCAACGACGATACTTGGAGGAGATGGACGAGTACACTTGATATGACGCCATATGACGTGATTGTTGTATTTGTTTTGATTAATTTTTTTCGCCGAATTTTTTTCGAAAAAAAAAAATTTCCACAGAAGAATACTTGTATTGACGAAAGTAAGTGGAAAAACACGTAGGTAAGTGTGAATAGGATTCACACCACAGCTATGTTACACGTATTTCACATGTCGTGTGGATTGCCTCAGGCGCGATTACATACGCAGTTTTGGATTTTTTTTTTTTTTTTTTTGCCAGAGTGCACCATGAGTTGAGGGTCAGGTTAAGAGGTTGGATTTTGCAGCACTTGCCGGGGATTGTGTATGTTGAACAAATTATTACTACCTGGGTTACATAAGGTTGACTCGCGGTCAACTGTATATTTAGAAACACGAAGACTGCAATTTTGTTGCGTCTTGTGTGGCGAATGACTTAACTAAGTCAGTCTAGTGCTAGTCCCAGTTGGCACACATTAAGTGGAGTCGAATGATGAAAGTTGTTATAATGGCTGTTTAAAGAGAAGGTAATGGTTTAAGTAACAAGGCCACAGGAATTAGTTCAACTCTCTTACCGTTTCATGGAATTAGGCCTACACGTTTTCGTTTTGAAGAGAACTTCTATAGCTTTCCACAGAGGTGGTGTCAGGTTTCCTAGATAACACAGCCCATTCCTCAGCGAGAAAAAGAGTCCTGGGAGAAGATTTAGGAGTGTTTTTGGATTCGTATGACGATTTTCTTGCGATAAGTTTACCCTTATAGCAGACAAAAGGAGATAATACGGCACCATATTTTCCCAACCAAGGTCCTGTAACTGTCTCCAGGTGGTCATAGCTGTATGAGGGTGGGCTTTGTCCTGATGGAATAGAACACCCCTTCGATCAACCAGCCATGGCCGTTTCTGCTCTAGCGACTTCTTTCATCTAAGTAGACTTATGCGGTGATAGTCTATTTACTAGGAAACAGCTCAAAACGGATTATTCCTTCAGCATTCCACCATACAGACAGAAACACCTTAAGCGGATGGGGTCCATCTCCGGGATGTTGTGCTGGTCTGTCTTGTAAGAAACCACTTTTCATTTTCGGTAACGATCCGATTCAAAAATGACTCTCGATTGTGACGCGACAAAGCCAAAGTTCAAGCTTGATTCTTTGGTGAAGATTATTTTGTGAAAGATGGTCCCTGCTTTATGATTTTTCCAATATTTTTTAGGTGTCGATGGATGGTCATATGGTTTACATTGAATACCATTACTAGTTCCCTTACCGTCACAGTAGGATTTGTTTCGACGATGGACTTCAGGAGCAGATTTAATCGAAGTCCCACAGGGGTACGTTTTATGACCTCTACTTTTTACTGTATTTAGAATACGTTTTTAATCTCCAAGGACTCAAAATAATACTGTTAATGGTCACTCCCCATTCAGCATATTCCATCAGATCTGTTTAATCTCCGAAATAATATTAGTATTCGGGAATGCCAATAGCAAATATATGTGCGCTAAGAAGTACGTCCACGTCTGATACTACAGACCAGCTGTGTTGGCACTTAGTGAAACACAGGTAGATCCCGACACACACTTCTCAGATCACTCTGATCTGAAGCTACCTGGCTAGGAACTAGTGCCATGTTAGAGAATTCTTTTTTCGGTCCAACAAGACTAATCCAATAGAGAAAATGTGTCCCAAAGGTAGTAATAATTTTTGGTCTTTCGTCAAAAACATGAGAATTCTGCCTCATCCTCCCTCCTAATCCTCATTTACAATGACATTCCAGATGCGAGCTCTTTGACCAATCTGCTTGCTGCACACTTCCAGATTATGCTTGTCCCCGCCTTAAGGGCGTTGAATCTTCAATAGGCCGAATCCACTTTTGCAATAGTGTAGTAGCAAGGGTACTTAAAGATCTTAATATACACAAATCGTACTCTCTAGGACTCTTTCCGAGCAGATATAAAACAGGCGAATCCTCTTCTCTCTTCTCATATAGACCCACTGCATTTACGTTCTTTCTTTGCAAAGCCAAGGAAACACTGATAAACTTTAAGCTCACTAAATATCTCGGAAGACGAAAACTTCTCGATGACTGACAGTACGGTTTTCGTAGCAGCAGGTCCATTGGCAATTTGATGGCATATCTTACCGAAAAGTGGAACCAAAGAGTACTCGTACATCAGTCTGGCAAGATACTTGATATTTCTAAGGCATTTGACAGAGTTTCAGCATCAGGATCTTTCGTCGAAAATGAGTGGTTTTGAGACCGACGACTGTTTTCTTTAATGGATTGCCCCAGGGCTCCGTTTTGTCTCCGACACTCTTTTTAATTTTCATCAATGATCTCTTGTCTGTTACTTCTAATCCAATTTATTTTCATATTTGTTCCCGGACTCATGTCTCTGTTCTTTAAATGTTCATTAAATTTCGATAGTAACAGCATAACCAATTGGGAAACTATCAACAGAGTGGAATTTGATTTTTCCAAAACACAATATTCAGCCATTATCCATGAATGGCACTTGCATCGTAGAAACCGAAAAACTTTCCATTCTTGGTATGTGTGTCAATGACAACCTTCGTTGGAACGACCACATATTCGATGCAATCAAAAATGCTGCAAAATATCTAGGTTTCCCCAAGCGCTGTAAGAAATATTTCATTCCCTCTGACCTGGCCTCAATATATAAGGCATTTATCCGCCCGAAATTGGAGTACAATGTCGGCATTGGTCGGGTGCTCCTAAAACATCTCTGCACCTGCTAGATGGGATTCAAGACAGTGCTATTACACTTACAGGTGATGCTAATATCACTCAGTCAATGGACCCCCTCGACATCAACGAAATGTTTCGTGTTTCACTTTGTTCCATAGCTACTTCCACCACCAGTGCTCTATAGAAATCCCCAGTAGCATTCCGCCTCTTCAAACTTTTAACCGTAACACGCGTGTACTGCGAACCCGTGATTCGTTACTAAGCCGTACAACTCGGTTATGGAATGCCCTCTCGAGCATTTTATTCCTCAGTCATTATAACTTGCAAACATTTAAAACCAAAGTGCATTGGTATCTCTCTTTCTTTCCTTCCTAACTGTCCTTCGCCCGCGCTACAACAATTAAATAACCTTGCTGTCAACAAGCTTGTGAATGTTTGGATCGCCCTTGTTAAATATTGGCAATACAAACGACCTTTTAAATTATTCTGGCACTTTCCTTACACCTTCTCCTGGAGCTTTATTCCGTTTAGCTTTCCTCAATGCCTCAAAGGGCCTATCCACATCAAAAGATGTACTCGTATCTACAGTCTCAATAAAAATTCTTGGTAATGTTCATTATGCATTAAGGAACCAATGAAGGATTCCTATGGATTCAGCATTGATTTAAGATGAGTCCTTATACTGGAATTTTTAAATACTTTCCTGCTGGCAGACTCAGCTAGCTTTCTGGCTATTTCATTGAAACGCATTTGTTTTTGCATTTTGAAGAATGAACAACAGGGTTGTTGTCGCTCAAGCCTCTTAGTATTTTTTGCCTGCGCAGACATTGCTATAAAGTTCGTAAGAACAATCGGAATAAAGAAATCATGACTCCGTTTTGATTTACTCATCTGAATTGTTGTGCTAAGGGTGAATGCGGTTGTCTTTCCAAATGAGCTTTGGGAGCAGGTCCAATTCGGTTTCTAGCGCCTGTCGTTCTTCAACAACGTGCACACGCACCAGCGAGATTTAACCAGTACCACTTCTCAGAGGCTGGGCCTCGAACCCGACCTTTCCACGAGATCGCAATAACTATTCTTAATCTAACTTACAATTAAGAGTAGTATGTTACTTTAGTAGTGTACCGATCAAGGAGAGCGAGCCAACCCCTTCCCTTCTAGTAGCCACCAGATCCGATCGATCCGATCGCTGTCTGCAATCGCGGGACTAAAATGGAGGAGCTCCTGAGTATTGGCAACATACGGTGGTTATGATATATTACCGGGATACCATCCCTGCTTTGTACTAACGCTTTAGCATCAATATGGAGAAAAGCCCCTGGCGGGATAAAGCCCGATAGAAGTACCCTCTCGTGGTAAATTTCATTGGGGTAATAAGCCCTAAAGATCAGGCTATTATCGTTGGTCATTGCCCTTGCAACGTGTCTTCGAATCACCTTAATCAGGAAATTGTCAATCCTATTCAGATTAGCTACATCGTAAAGGACTGTGTTGGGATAATATTTTTTGTACTCTGATTCTGGTGTTCCCTACAAGCCGAGACAGGTCCTACGACACCCGAATCCATTTCATCTGATACGGTGATACATTGAAACACACGGGAGAACCATGGGACTGACCTGATTAGGGCCACATAGCATATGACCTTCACCATGGCGACAAGTTGACTGCTGTGAACCAGCCTTCCTGGCAGAGCTAAAGCCTTCTTGGCCCCAGCAAGACAATGCTTATTGAGCAAGATACCAAGGTATCTACGCTACTACGCTTCTCATCGCTAACGGCAGACCGTGCTGTCCAATGATGGCCAAATTTCGTCATTATATCTCGAAGCCCATCTCAATGGAGTTCTGAACAAGATTGTTTCCGGCTTTTGAGAATTAATTTTCAATTTCCAATCGTCGCAATACGCCTTAATGTGATAGAAATCACGCTGCAGAAGAGTATTTTTGAACCCGGTCTGTACGCCACTTAATCGTCTGCGTACACTATGGCATGATTGAGGAAACCTACTAGATCACTTGTGCAAATGTTAAACAATATCGGAGAAATCACAATCACCTCTTGTAAGCCGTGCTTAATGTCAAAGATCTTGCTCGAACAACGAACCTCTTTCCGGTAAGCATGTCGTAAATCATATATAGCAAAGGTTTCGGCATGCCCATCCCGGTCAACTTATAGAACACCCACATGGTTAGACCATACGGTGTCGAAGGCCTTATCAAAGTCAACGAGGCAGACACCCGTACACCGGTTCTTGCATTTATTCCATTGTATGTCGGAGACCAGCTTTGACACAGCATGAATAGCGTCATGCCTCGCCCTAAAACCATACTGATTTTCCGGAATTATATTATTTTCCTCAACCCACCTTAACAGTGCCCTATTAACCACTTTCTCGAATACCTTGCTAATATTCGGAAGTAAACTAATTGACCGAAGATTAGCAGGTTTTTTATCCCTTTCGGGATTGGATGTACCACGTACCATGAAGCTACGCTTATGCCATTATGTGTGGAATCATTCAAATCATCAAATGGTCGCCTCGGCTTCGCTGGCAGTACTTCAAGCAGTCGGTCCAATTTTTGATGACTCGGTCCAATATGTTCGGCGTTATTACGGCAATAATGTGTCGAATTCTGGTTGGCCTGTTAGCGTAGACTAAGGACTTGGCGTAGACCCAGAGAAAATAATCGAGTCAAATTGCATGATCGCGGCGGCCAATTGATGATTGCTCGCCGTGAGACAACCCAGCCGGCGAATTTCTCCGTCACAACTTCGAGCGTTGCGTCGCTTGTATGGCATGTAGCACCGTCTTGTTGGAACCGCAGCTTGGATATATCCATGTTGTGGAGCTCTGACCACAGAAAGTCGGCTAACATCGCTCTATACCTCCTTTCTCATTTCAAAAGTCATAAGGTCCGATGATGCCGCCATGCCATAAGCCGCAGCAAACAGTTTCAATCTTTGCGGATGCATTAATGCTTGGCTGAATACTTGTGGATTGTGTTCGCTCCAATAACGGAAATTTTTGGCCAAAAATGGGCCTCGTCCGAAAAGATGATTTTTTGGTCAAAATCCAGATCTCCGGTCATCCAGCTTCAATTCTTATACGGATGAAGGCCCAAATCCATCCGCAAAATAAGCCAGGCTGACTCTCTGGCGATGCCCAATTTAGCTGATCGGCGTCGAATCGACATTTTTGGGTGTTCTTCGATACTGGCCGCTACGACGGCTATGTTTTCTTCATTTCGCACCAATCTCTGTCTGGTTGGTGGCTTAAGGTCTAAAAGAGTGTGTACTCATGCTCAAACTTTTCCACGGTGCGACGTATTTCCTGCACACTGAAGCCATGATGACGACCGACCTCACGATGCACGATGAAATCGCAAACCCTACTTAATATTTTGACAGCTGGATGTCAAGAAAGAAGACCCTCTAAACTACGCCAACTATAGAGGTATCAGTCTCCTAAACATCGCATATAAGATCTTTTCCGCCGTAACCATTTATCAACGATCTAATTGGGCCCTACCAGTGCGGTTTTAGGCCCGGTAAGTTCACAATTGACCAATTATTCATACTACTGCAAGTCCTGGGGAAAACCCAAGAAGTTCAGATCGATACTCACCACCTTTCCATCGATTTATAGCCGCAAATGACAGCATCTACAGTGACGATCTGTACAGAACCATGTCTCGTTTTGGCATCCCTGTCAAAGTCATCCGCATCAAGGTCGGTAACGACCTAACCGAGACTTTTGATGTCAAAAAAGGATTTAGGCAAGGCGACGCGCTGTCTTTAACACCATACTTGAAAGAATTGTGCAAATCTCACAAGCCAATACAAGAGGTACGACTTTTCAAGAGTCTGTTGAATTGCTTGCAGACGCCGACGATATTGATATTATTGGTAGAACACAGCGGGCTGTCACTGGTGCATTTGCGAGTATAGGAACAGAAGCAGGAAAAAATGGGACTAGCGATAAACGAGGGCAAAACAAAATATATGCTGTCAACAAGAAGGGACACCCAACATCGACGAATCGGCCAGAATGTCACAATCGACAGCTATAACTTTGAGGTAGTAATGGACTTTGTCTACCTCGGCTCTGCTATCACATCTGAACACGACTTGCTTCAGAAATCAAACGAAGAATAACGTTTGCAAATCGCTGTTTCTTCGAGCTGAGAAGGCAATATGCGTTGTATGCGCTGCGTTGACGGGTTCTAGAGGAGACTCTATGAGCTGTACAGCGACATCGACCTGGTCAAAAAACTGAAATGAAATTTATGATGAATGCCTTATCAAATGGACGCCATCCGATGTTTGTGATATTGGCGGGTTGGAATGGTTTTACTGCAAGTCGTCGGAAATTTATCGGGGTCATGTGAATTCAGAATTTTTTTTAAATTTATTTTCCATGGAGTTGCAGTCTAGGGTTCACAGGTTTTGTAGCGTTAAAACGGTCAGTCCTAGGTCCTAGTCTTATGTTTATTTCAGCTGAAAAGTTGACAAAAAAGTATGTAGAACTCTTCTACTCTAGCCCAAGGTGTCGCTGTTTTTCTTTTCTAAGCGATCAACTCAAGCGCATGGATGAAGTCTAGGATTATCTGAGCTGGGGAAGAGGTGACTTCGAGGAAATGCGTAAGTTTAATGGCAGACCATTCACACACTACTTGTTGGGCTGCTTCAGTGTATTGTGATAAAGATGCGAATGTGTCCGAAAGGACAAAGCTCATTCTTTAAAGATGGTATTTGGGAAGGCAGTTAAGATCTTGACTCTATTTCGGCTATCTGATAACATATTTGTGTTTTGTATTTTAATTAATCAGGTGATTTTACGTACCCTTAAAATGTGTTTGCACACATCACGGGCGAAGGAAAGAAAGAGAGATACCTTGTACGTTGGTTTTGAATGTTTGAAGGTTATAATGCAGCAAATAAAGAGCTTAGGAAGAAATCACGATATTTCAATGTACGTCCGAAAGTGGGCTTGAGGGTAAATTGATGGGAATTCATAGCGAGATGGGCGTTAGGGTCAAGGTTTGAAGGGGCAGAATGTGTTACTGAAAATTTCGAGCACTGGTGGTGAAAATAGCGATAACAAGGTGAGGCAGGGGACGTTACGTCTGTGTGCAACTGTCTTGTTTTCTCCAGATTGGTGTAGACTTTGGTTTCACTTGTCGGTGAACATGCCATCAATTCACCAGTGGACCTGTTGCTACGAAAACCGTATTGCCGGTCATTGGAAAGTTTTCGTGTTTCGAGATATTTCATGAGCTGATGATTTATCAGAGTTTCCATGACCTTGGAAAGAAGGGATATAAGTGCAATGTGTCTGTAGGAGGAGAGAGAAGATGATTCAACTTTTTTAGGGACGGGCTGGACAAATGCTGTTTCCCATCTGCTCGGGAAGTGTCCTAAAGAGTAGTATTGATTAAAAAGCTTGGCAGCGGGTGTGCCAGCGTGGAAGAACACCTCTTCAGCAGAAAGAGAAATATACCATCTGGATTTGTGTTTGTTAAGATCTTTAAGCACTCTTGCTACTACACGGGTGCGAAAGTGGGATTCGTCGAAGCACAATCTGGAAGTGTTAGGTTAGGTTAAACAGGAGTGTGGTGGATATGCCATCATACATACACTAGGCACCAAAACTGGCCCATCGCGGTCCCTGTGGAACTAATTGAATTTGTCTTCAAATGGCAAAAACCTAAACAATCGCCCTCGTGAAACACCCAATTTTCTTGCAAAAGCCCAGAAAGCCTTTGAAGTTAGTGCCGTCTATTTCCTCTAGTTTTCGAAAAAGTATTTCCCCAAAAATTTTCTTCGATTCCGCGATATTGACTCGCATTCACACGGTACGTGTGTTATGTCCTCAACAGCTTTCAGATCACCACAGAATCTGCAGATATCCGTATCTGAAAATTTGAGTCCCTTTGCGTGCTGCCGCAGTAGACAGTGTCGAAAGACAGCGGCCAAAGTGCCTTGGATCCCTGTGTCCACCTTAGGTTGGCAGACTTTGTGATTTTTTTCCTCGATAGCCCCTCACTGTGCAAAGGTTTGGTTTGATATTGGAAACCTCACTATTGTCGAATAGCCCTCCTTTTCTTGCAAGCTCATCCGTTTGTTCATTTCCTTTAATACCGCAGTGTCCTGGCACCCAGCACAGTCTTACCCGATTCTGACTGCATAGTACCCTGAACACTGTGCGACAGCCCCTGTCTGTATCAGAGTTGACGTTGGTTGATTCCATTGAATTGAGTGCGGCCTGGCTATCCATGTAAATAGCGACATCTCTTTCGGATACCGATTTCATCTGCATTAGCTCAGCCGCCCTGAGAACAGCCAGGTTCTCTGATTGGAAGACACTACTTGCGTCCGGAAGTCTTATAGGCACTCCTAGTTCTGGGTCTTCTGAGAAGAAACCAGAACCTGTTCGTTCCTCTATTTTTGAGCCATCTGTAAAATTACAATTTCATTTGACCTGATTATCGCATTCTTTTCCCAGTCCTCCCTCTCCGGATAAATTATATCGCATGGGATGTCGAAGACGACCAGGGAAGGAACTTCATCCGTTAGAATTGTATTGCCTGTATTGTATTGTACTACCTGCCAGTATTTCTGACAAGAATTCGAAAGAGTTACTTGCGAATTCTTCGTCTTAGTTTTAAGTCTGAACATATCTGCAGGAATGATGGAAAATTGGTTTCTCTGCAAAGTAACGTACATTAAAAGGATCCTGTAGCTAAAGACCCTGCTTTTCTATCTGGAAAGGAGAAATATTCCCTTGTTCATATAATTGAGGATGACTTTTAACCTGTTATGCAACCCTTACTGCAAATGTCGCGCCGGCGTTTGGAGTTGTGTCCAACCTGTTTAATGTTTCGTGTCGTCACTGCATTTATAAAGTAAAATAAGAAAACAATCCCTCTACCGGCGATGCATTCGATCTCATCTCATTACCTTTTTCAACTAAATCGTGGCCCTGCAATTCTTCTAATTGTTGACTCATTCTCCTGCCTTTGTTTTGTGCATTCCTCTCATAGCATCTTTAAGAAAAATAAACTTCCTCCCACGGCCCTTGCGCATTGGGCGTTTGAGATGGATGTGACACGTAGAGCGGACGCTCTAGACCGCAAAATCTTCGACTCTAATCCAGAGTGTCAACGCAGTAGAAGAAGACCTCGCCTTAGGGGCGTGAGGATGTCATTGGTAACTTTGACAGTTGGTGAAGCATAACAATTGGAAAAACTATCATTGCTATCTGGTCACCCTATACCATACGCTGTCGATGCGTTTTGTGAAACATAAACATCGTTCCAACTTTCATAACTTAGCCTATTACTGGGTGCAATAAAGTTTATTTTTGGAAAGTTTCATTAGGTTTTACAGAAACCAGCAGGAAGATTCACGTTAATCTTCGAAAAACTCATAATGGCCGTCGAAAGTGTGATGGTTCTAAAATGAACGCGGAAGGTTGAGATCTTGCAGCTTCCTCCATCCCATCTACCGTAGCAAATTCACATCAGAATATAGCACAACAGGAAAACAATACAATTCCAATTCCAAATACAATTACAATACGAGGTAAGTCCAAAAGCCAAAACGGCCAAATGACAAAACTCAAGTTAACAAAAGCCAATAAAATAAGAACTAAACCCAATATGTGGAAACGAAAATGTATCTAGGTCAGATATTGGGCGAGAATTCAGTTTTTTGTTTCCTTTGTTTCGCCTCCCCACTTGCGAGTATTTTTTTGGAATTTTTATTTCATTTTTTCGTATGCCAACATTGTTCGAATCGAAATGATTAACTTATCGGGGTCTTTCGACATTCTTTCGCTCTGTTCGAATGCAAATAAATTCCATAAACTGCGCGCGCGAGTATTTCCTTCCTGGTCTGACTAGTGTAGTCGCCAACCGACGACCTACATTCTGACACTGAAATTTCGACCAAACTCGTAAATACTGCCACACAATTTGTGGCGTTTTTTTTTTTGTTTCTGTCACTTCCGAAATTTGAATTTGAATTCCGACCCATTTTCGATGGAATAATTCTGATTCTGCGACCAAAGGCTCGAATGTTCTAAGTCATGTTTAATTCAGGTCTTGACGAAGGTCTTATTAGATTTGCAAGGCAAATCCCACTGATTGGCATTGTAATGCTGAGAAGGCTTTTTTATAATTTAAATCGAGATAAGGCCGCCATAGTTTAATTTATGATTCGCTGGAATTATTTTGTCGAATTTATGGAATTGCTTTTGGAAATGGTATCGGTTGGAGAATTTTGATGAAATTCGCTGGTAAGCTTGATAAGCGGTATCGGAGGTTGTATCTGGCAGTTGAATAAATGAGAAATCCGTCTGTCATCGTTATCAGGGGGCTGAAGGAATTTGAACTATTGCTGACAGTATTTTCGATTGTTGATTACAAGTTGTCGTGCAGTGGAAATTACCCGAGGCCGGTACTTAGGCCTAAGTGTACTTATGTAGCTAAAAGTTGTCGATCTATCGCAATCATTTGATAACTGAAATTGTATTTGGCACTAGGAATTTTTTGTTTTTCGTTTTATGTTGTTGACAAGGGATTAGCTGGGTGTCTTGAGCCTAAGTGGCTACAAGACAATTGAGGCGCTTTAAATTTCAGATAAACCTAGAACATGTCTACATATTTCTGTTGTACTCTTACGAGGGCCCCCGTCCGATTATTAAGGTTTCGCCCATCAATACTAGTCTTATAGTAAACATCTTCAGATGACGCTACCGAAGGTTGCTACGATTTGATCAGTCACAAGTTGCCGGTCATAGGTCTTGTTGGCGGCTGGACCACCGGTAGTCCCTACCAGGACTTAAATCGCGGTACCATGGGAATCAGGAGCCCCCTGGATCTCGGTCCGGGCCTGACTTGAAGAGGTAGACCCCCTTATGGGAGCGTCATGGTGGCTGTGGTTTAAACCTAAAGTCGCGGGAAGGGTGTTCCTTTGGTTGACCCAATGTAGAATTGCAATAATACTGGGTGCTGCGACCCTAAGAGCAGTAAGAGGTTTTAGATCGGCCTCGACTAAAACCAAGGGTGGAACTTGTGCCGGCAACACAGTTTCGAATTGGTATTTCAGGAAGGCGTCAGAGTGATGGCAAGGCGTATCCTTGCCCCCATGGATGTATGGGCATCCCATAAACATAAGTCTCCATGACAGGTGGTTTACGTTTAAAATCAGACACTAGTGTACTCTTACGAGCTCCTCATCCTCGAAGGCCAGGACCAGGGCCCAAATCGAGGAATTAGTAGAAAGAGCTCTAGCAGTCGTTGCTGAATGGGGAGAAAGCGTAAGTGTGTCACATGATAGGACTGTTTCAATGCAGCTTAAGGGCACATTGAATACAAGAAGACGGACTCCTGTGATACGTTGGGTGAGCGTATGAACTTCATGCCTCACCTGGTTCGAATCAGACAACGCATGCTGAAAGGCTGTAGGCCAGGTAAGGCGCTTAACAGGCGTTCTGTTCGTATCATATATGATGGCCTTTTTGTTGCTTGTGCAACATATGGAGCATCGGTATGGTACGACAGGGCTATGACTTGTCTTGCCAAAGAGTCGCCTAGCTTGGGTGTTTACCTGTGTGCCACACTGTCTCCACAGAGGCAATGCAGGTGTTGCTGGGGGTGCCACCTCTGGATCTGGAAGCGATACGTCGTGGTATTGGTTTCAAGATCAGAAAAGGTCTCCCTTGGGCGAGAGTGGGTTTCCCCGGCAGAAGTAGACGGCCTATCCCTGAAGCAGCGTAAAACCTTGTTACACGCATGTGTTCTATCTATATGGCAATCTAGATTGGATGCCAGCGAAAACTGTAGGGTTACTTACGGCTTCCTAAGGGATGTGCTGACCATGAGATTATTTCCTGAATGGAACTTTGCATTCAGCCTGGGCTTTTTGCTGACCGGGCATGGCTCTCTTTATGCATTTTTGCATAAGAGAGGGCTTAGCGGCGTTGTGAGCTGCTCATGTGGAGCCACCTATGAAGCCAGTCTCATGTCCTATGTGAGTGTCCCAATTACGCAGACATTAGGGACTTGCAGGCTATGGGCATCATCTTTAATGGTGAGGCCTACGATGTCAGTGAAGTTATCACTGATACTGTACGGTTCGAAAGAACCCGTAGTTTTGCAAAAGAAGCGTTTAATATAAGACGCAGTAGGCAGTTAGCGGGTGGAACTTAAGAATGTTGAATTTTGTTTAAAGGCCGCCAGTCCTGGGCAGTGAGGTGCCCAACTGGAAGTAACCTCAAAGTTGCGAAGCTCGACCGCAAGCTATATTCTGGTACCACGGGAGGTCAGGAGCCCCCGGAACTATGATTCCGGCCTGACCTAGAAGTTGTCTTCCTTGTGGGAGTACAGTGGTGGCTGTAGGTTTGTACCAAAAATCGCGGGAGAGTAGACCGAATGGAGCTTGGACATCTCATAGCTTAGCATATGTTGTAATGTACTACGACCTGTGCTCAACCATGGGTGCCATGACCTACAGAATGGCGGAGGTATTAGATAGGCCTCGACCTTACACACGACTTCGAATCTGGTACTGGTGGTAGTACTTGTACTACCCGAAGGGCGTTTATCAACGCATTGTTTTGATATCTTGTGCGAAGACGCACCATAGGCTTAAGCCCTCACGGCAGGTACCTACGTAAAACACAAGTGACATCTGTACTCTTACGAAATCAGTCGAAGGGGATGCGTACTTGCTTTTCATTATATGCTTGAGGAACCAGAAGCTGTTCAGAATCTAAATGGTGCTATCACCAAGTGAGTTGATGTGTCCTTCCTCCATGGACGAACCATTTCGAAGAATTCCTCTTATAAAGGCTTTTGCGAAAACATTGCATATTAGTCAAAATCATAAAAATATTCACAAGTTCTTGTGGGCACTTACAATGAGTCGAAAACAAAGTCTCTCTGCCTTACGCTTCAGACTCACTCAGGTAACGTAATCCGAACCCGCTCACAGCTAGCCCTCATCACCGTAGCTACAAATGAGCAGAGTAACGCTACATACCGTAGCTAGTACGAATATCTGTCATCGGTTGTGGTAATGGACGAAGCCATCAAAGACGCTGTTGCTTCCTTTGATGGTTCCAAATCGCCTGGTACTAATGGCAGACGAGTGTATTCAGTTATGCTAAGAAAAGGTATAGATCAGCTGTTGGCAACTCTGAGCAGAATCTCCACTGACATACATAACATAATTCTGATATTAGGCCGCGCAAGCCAAGATTTCCGGCCAAAATGAAGGACGCATAAAGATATCTACCGAATCGGATGGAAGGGGATCTGCGTGGCGATTGATCAAGAAAGTGCTGACTGTCGTACAACTTGGACTGGACCAGCAGCGCTCCAATCGAGTTCGTAGCGTAGAGCTTTCCTTATCTCCCAGTGGGTTACAACCTTTACTCATGCAGGCCAAAATGGCTTGGCTATGCTCGGCCAGTAACATAATACTAGCATACGACGTCATTGGGCTCACAACCCCATACGGAAGAGATTAGAGATGAAACATCTAATTGCCTCGGAAAATACCGGATCCACTGATAACGACCTTTGCAAATGTTTAGACGACAACGGATCATTACTTAGAGTCTTCGGATCCTTAACAGGACACATGCAGCCGAGCAATTAGCAAAGCAGTGATATCTACTACGGTGAACAGAAACAGGCATGTCCCCACGGAAGGCAAGGACGACCGCACCAAAGAATGTTTCTACGAACTCTTCGCCAAGACATATGAGCAATGTCCGAAGTATGACGTTAAAATCGTACTAACGTCAGGATAGGAAAGAAGGATATTTTTGGTAGGACAGTTGGTAAGCATAGCCTATACGACACCACGTCTGGTAACGAACTTAGGCTTATTGACTTTGCGGCGGGAAGATATATTACCGCGGTCTCTGGATCATGAAATGCTAAATCAAATTGATCACATTGCGTTAGATGTAAGGCAAGCCAAGAGACCGCCAGAATACTCCCCGAACGTATGTATATACCGAAATCTGTCAACAACTCCTATGCCATCAAGTACCAAAGACCAGTGGCAGTGGTGACAACGTACCATCAAAGACGTCACAACTGGTGTGCTGGGTTTCACCCGACCACCACCAAGAAACGTACAAAGCGGCACTGCAACGAAGGAAGAGAACCGCTCGTGAGCTCTACGAGCAGAAGAGACGGGAAGAACATCGTACGACAAGCGCGCGATCGAAGATAATGAGAGGTTGTACTCCAGTAATAACGCACGAAAGTTAAAAAGACAACTAGACCCGTAGATGAAAAAGGAAACCTTGTAGTAGAGTCACAGTTGATGCTGAGAATACGTAATACAGATACTAGAAAAAAATCAATAAGTCGATACCCACCATTTTTTCATCGATTTTAAGGCCGCAAATGACAGCATTTATAGAGACTAGCTATATGTACAGAGCCATGTTCAGTTTTGGCATCCCTGCTAAACTCGTCCGTCTGTGCGGCATGACGATGGAGAACGCTCGCTGCTCCGCCAAAGTCGGTAGAACTCAGCGGGCGACCACCGGTGATTAAAAGGGATTAAAAGGGAAGCTGCCAAAATGTGTTTAGCGGTAAATAAGGGCAAAACCAAGTACTGCTATCATATCTATCACATTTGCCAATAGCAGTAAGGCCCTATCCCGAAAAACTAAGGAGACTCTATAAAACACTCAGTTCTAATTTATATCGCTGAAGCATGGACTCTATCGAAAGCAGAAGATGATATCCACAGTCGTTTCGAGAAAAAAACCCTTCGAAAAAATGACGCACTTAAGGAAGTAAGGATGGCCTTAAGATGCCGAGCTATCTTCTGATGATGAGATGACTTGGTTCGAGGAATGTTTGCCTAATGAATGTGGAACATCTGCATTGTCTCTTTAGCATCGCGTTCAAGATCTTGTCTTCCCGATTTTGTGAGAACCTGAAACTATTTGGCAACAATGTGATTGGCCTCTATAAGTGCAGTTTTAGGCCCGGTAAACCCAAAATTTGTCAAAAATTCACAACCCGGCAGATTCTAGATTAAACCCAATTGCAGAGCTTTACTCACTACCTCTTTATCGTTCCTAAGACCGCTTATGACAACATATATAGAGACGAGGTATACAAAGTCATGTTTAGTTTTGGCATCCCCGACAAACTTCTCAGATTGTGCGGATGACGCTTGCTGCCCCGTAAAGGTGGTAGGAAGCCCTGATTTGCTTAAATGAGGTTATTCGCTGTCGTGTGAGTGACTTCTTTATCATATTTGCCAATATCAGACACACAACTTTCCAAAAGACTGTACCTAGAAACGTATTGATCGTTGGTTGGTAGAACGAAGCGAGCTGAAACAAATCCATTTGCATCAATGGAAATATGTTAGAAGCGGCAACAATTGGTTTAGCTGTGAATAAGGACAAAATCAATTCAACAACATCAAAAACTAGGACTGAACTTCACAAGAGGCAGCTATAACTTGGAGGTAATAGGAGGAAGTTTTAGAGAAAAATATATAACAACGAACTCTGCGAACAGTCAAGGGACATCGTGCTGGTCCGAAAAGGGCACATCAGTGGATGGTTCATTCTGATCGAATAAGTACCCCATAACGCATGTTACCCCCTTTCTTTTAGTTCGCTACTCCGAGTCTGTCGCCTTTTCGTTCTTCTCCCATATGTCATTCTGCCCGAGCTGCCACACTGCGCGCGCTACCCCCTCCCAGTTTCTGTAACTTTTTCGTTTCATAGAAGGTCAAAACCAATTCATGTCGTTTTGTCGTTTCATCGGAGTTCGGAATCACCTCATGTCGCCTTTTCATTTCATCGGAGTTCGGAATCATATCATGTCGCTTTTTCGTTTCGTCGGAGGTCGGAATCATCTCATATCGCTTTCCATTTCATCGTAATTCGGAATCACTTCATGTCGCTTTTTCGTTTCATCAGAGTTCGGAATTAATGCCCAAGAAGTTTAACTTCAAAAATTAAATGCCTTTTTGACGCAACAATATATCAAAGTTACGGAATGGACCGACAACGCTCCAGACCTTAACCCAATTGAAAACTTATGGGAGCTCATACAGAGAAATATGCTGGGAAAATACTACAAATGAGCGTGAATTGATGGAACGTCTAATTGAAGTTTGGCATAAGAATGAGGAAATTAAAAAGAATTCCTTAAAATGCATCCACAGTACGCCAAACTGTTCTCTTGGTTTAGTAGGCTTGGCTTCCTTGAAACTCTTCCTGCTGCTATGGAAGAGGATGCTTAGCTCGTGGTTCCACTATAGAAGGTGTATCCATTTTTTTGGTGAAGAGGTAGGTTTTTGAGGATGCGATTTTAAGGACTTACGTTGTTCATCACATCAAGGTCCATTTGTCAATGTGTTTAGAGGAAGCAGATGAACAATCATAAAATCGATCAACATTTACACGGATAGTCACTAAATATTCAACCTTCTCTCGACGTTCATTTGCGTTTATTATGACTAGCATCTCGTTTTTCCACTTTCGAAGCACTAACAAGGTGCTATTTAAACATTTCGAAAAAGTGTAGGCCACACAATTTGAAAATATTCCCCTCCAACTGATGGCCTCTAAAGATAGCGCGCATTCAATGATTCACATAAAAACAAAGTTATTCCTCCCATGTAAAACATCATAAATAATAGATGAACCCACTGGTGATTACCTCCACCGACAATGACCCTCTATCGTTTCTTCTCCACCAAACTCCCGCAACAACAAACAATGCATTCCAATTGCCAACAATTTCGACTGAGGAAAAAGATGCAAAACACAAAAATTGTTCGTACGATTCATATTTTTCGCTTCCAGCATTCCAAAGTGTGCTCACAGATCTCCACATAAAGTACACGATAAACTATCTTTTGCTTTGGCATGCAAAAATCATATACACCTATAGTACGACCGACCGCGACCGGGCCATATCGCATTACATGTGTGCGCCCCCGGTGAACCAACCGATGAAAGAGGTGGAAAAGGCGCCACCGCCCGCAGTCCGCCACCTCTTTTAATACACCAAAACCACAGCACACACATTCCGAGGTGTATCTCTTAGATACTCGTACAAAGCCATTTATGTGTAATTTTTTGCGCGCGATGGACATTCATATTCCAACTTAACTGGGAGCGTGCAATTTGTTGTGAATTTTAATTAAAAAAAAATTAAAAAAATTCGAAAATCGAAAAAGCAAACGAAATTCGAAATCGAAACATCGAAACAAAAGTAAGCGAACTGACCTACGATACGAGATACGAGAGTTGCTGCTCTCATCTAATTGAATAAAGGTGGGGTACCCCATCTCGACGACCAGTGACGGTGAGTAGTGTTGGGAAATCTGGGCGGTGGCCGTCGCCATTGCCATCACCGCCACCCGCCGCTCCAACCGCTCCGGCCGTTGCTTGCAAATAGTAATGAGAGTTTGCCTTGTAAAATGTTTTATTCAAATTATCTACCACCATCAACAACAACAACGACAGCAGCAGCACCGGCCGGCGCTAAGGCTAGCAATAAACCTAAAGACGGGCTCTAACCGTCCGTCGAACGTGCCTCTTAGATAAGTAAAGGTAGCACTTTTCTGCAGTAGGTAATGCTGCATGTAATCCGTGACTGCTGGGGCTGGCTAAGGCGTCTGAGTCTGACTTTGAATTTTGCTCATTCAAAGGCGAAGCTCGGAGTTTGATTAGTAATGAGGCAGGCGATATGCAAATTTAAACGGCCGAATGAGCCGATTGCTTACAACATACAACGATGTACGAGTACATACTGCGGGTAGATGTAGCCGCAGCTATAGCTGTAACTCTACCTCTAAGCGCGTTTGAGTGCCTTTGAGTTTGCATAAAGGTGTGTTCGAACATGCGAGCGGTGTTGTTAATTTTAGAATGTGATCGAGGTAATCCAATTGGAGAGTCTTATTTGCTTTTCAAAGGATTACGGATGCCTAGGCGAGTGATTAAAATGTTAAAATGTTGCTAACGGGTTGTTGATGAAGTTGACTTCCGCTTTTCATGTGATAAATGTGAGTATGACCAGCCGGAGATACTTGGAAAATGTTAATTTTGCTGTTGCAGAATGCGGAGTGGTTGTTATTAATTTATGCCTATGAACCGATAGGAGAGTGTTCTTACATTCGTTCTTCAAAGTTGAGCTTGTCGAAGGGTCTGCAACATTTTGTGAGTACTAGCCAAGGAAATAGAGGACGAATGTGGTGGAGGTGGAATAGTTCCAATACCATACCTTGGTCGTCGAGATTGTGTGTCATGTTAACCTGTTCGGGTGGTAGTTTTTGATGTACAACTTGGACAATGGATTGACCTTCATTTGTGAATGTGGAATGTAAAGATCCTTCGCAGATCACATGCTGTCAAATATTTAACGTAGGCCTATGGCTTAAAAGCGTTGTCGTCAAGGGAAAATTACGAAATTGGCACACTATGATTGATCACTTTGCATTTTTGACAATCAAGCGTCCCGAGAAGCCAACATTATCTCCGAGTACTTCCCTGCTGTATGAATGCGGCTATCCCACACCACAAGAAACCGAAGAAAGGATGTTTCCTTCATCTGGACGAATGCAGAGGAATCACTACAGATCAACGATGATATGCACGACACAAGAACTCTTAAGAGCTATTTTGACGTTTTCGGAGCCCAGGTCTAAAGGTTGTGTCGAGAATCTGGAGTAGAGATTTTAGATTTCGGCATCCAAGTGAACCTCTTTTAGCAATCCGCACTAAGGTCAAATTCGGAAATAACATAGAGGATACGGATAACAGCATCAAAGGCGAATTCTATGATCTCCTAGATGGAAGATATGATTAGTGCTTCAACGCTTGGAGATCCTTACGAGACCACGTCAGTCAATAACTCTTTGAAATTTGCCACGGGCTCGCGGTTCCCACATCACAACAGGCTATCCCCTGATCAATCAACCGTCAAACAAATTGATCATAATACGATCACTGCCAGACACCATTCTGGGTGTAGGAACTTTTCGAGGAGTCAACATCGACTCGGATCATTACTTTGTTGTAGCCACACCAATCAAAGTAGCTGCTTCTAAGAAACATTTAGTTTGGCAATGAATGTTGGCAGGTACAAGTAGCTAAACAAGAAGCATACAAGGCTGCTCGGCATCGAATGACAAGAGCTGATGGTGAGCTCTGCGAGCAGAAAAAAAGGTAAGAGCACACGCTTCTTGGAAAGAAAAAAGAAAAAAAACACTTAGAGTCGTATGCTGAGAACCATTCACCCTGGACGAAGGTGACAGATAATTCAGCCCCCTGACCTAGACGAAGCTTAAGTCTAATAAAGACCTACTACCTGCTGAGGTATACAAAGCAGCTCGAGATGGTCATCTGTAGATATGCTTAGAAGAAAGAAAACCATGCCCGATGGGAATCTCAACATCGTGTGTTCGATGCACAACAAAGGTGGCACGCCAATTCTGGCGCATGTCGGTGTTAAAAACCTCTTCTGCAGACTGTATAACGGCGATGAAGGAAGGGATTCTGTCGTCAAGCAGAATAGAGCATTCAACTTAGACGATGACAGTCAAAACTTCGGTCCACCTGACCAAAATGAAGGAAGGATAGCAATATCTAGTAGCTGAATCTGAAGGCTTACCGGCGGAGGTATTCAAGGCTGCTGGAAAATATTTTGCATAGAGCATACATCAACTCATTTCTAAGACCTGGCAGGAAGAGTGTATGCCTGATGAATGGAATCTTAGCATCGTTTCTCCGATCCAGAAGAAGGGAGACCCACTTATATGGGCCAACAATAGGGCTACAAGTCTAATGAACATCGCACACAAGACCTTATGTGCCATATTGTGTGAACGTCTGATATTCTTCCTAAACAAACTGACGGGCCCCTATCAGTGTGGTTTTAGGCCAGGAAGGTCCACAATTTTCACATTACGGCAAATCTTGGAAAAAAAAACCCAGGAGATCCAAATAAATACAAAGCCGCATATGAAAGCATCTATAGAGACGAACTATACACAGCCATTCCTTCTCCTTGTTATTCATATAATTCACCCTCCAAGCCATCTTCCGTAAGGAAGTGGTCTTTGGTACAACAGAACAGGCACTGGAGCTTCGATGTCTTATGGACATTCCGCCTTATGAAATCACATCAGAACTTCTGCTGTGGAAAAAATACGAAAGCGACTTTCCCTGTGTCCAAGACTGGTTTCGGCCGGAGTCTGAGCCAGGAAAGGAATGTAGTCGGGTCTTCACGGATGGCTGCAAACCGATCTAGGATTCGGTGCTGGTGTCTTTCTATAGGACGACAACATTAGATTTCACTCCACGTTTCTTCCGCCACTGTCTACCAAGCGGAGATATACGAAATGCTGATGGCAACGATCTATGTATCGTAACGACAGCCAAGCTGCGCTT
Source organism: Volucella bombylans (assembly GCA_949129095.1). Lineage (NCBI taxonomy): Eukaryota > Metazoa > Arthropoda > Insecta > Diptera > Syrphidae > Volucella > Volucella bombylans. The sequence continues at coordinate 11,011,214 of OX422142.1, read as the reverse complement.
AGGTCCTAAAACTTTCAAGCGAAAGGCTAAATTCACGGAGTCTTGTGTGGTCATAGATCACAATTGGATTTCGGGAAAAGAAATTGCCGATGAACTTGCTAGGAATAGCTCAAAAGCTAGTCTCGGTTAGGGCTTCAAGAGCAGTAGTTGACGTAGATTGTAGATGAAATTATATTCTTGGTCGATTTCTACATTCCGTATGATATAATGTATCCGGAGAGGGAGGACTGACAGGTGCTGGTATCTTCTCAGAAGACCCGGAGTGTCTATAAGACTACCGGACGCAAGCAGTGTCTTCCAATCAGAGGTTCTGGCTGTCATCAGGGCGGCTGAGCTAATGCAGATGAGATCGGTATACGGAAGAGATATCGCTATCGAGATATCGAGCGCCAGGCCGCACTTAAGGCAATGAAATCGACCAACATCAATTCTCTTATAGTCAGAGGCTGCCGCACAGTGCTCAAAGCATTATGCAGTCAGAACCGGGTGAGACTGTGCTGGGTGCCAGGACACTGCAGTATAGAGAGAAATGAACAAGCGGATAAGCTTATACGAAAAGGAGGACTACTCGATAATAGTGAGGTTGTCAACATTAAACCACACCTTTGCATTGTAAGGGGCCCTTTTAGACGGTAAAAGGTCTAGAGAGTTAATACAATTAAACAGGGATAAGCTTAGGACAATACCTAATATTGTAGAAATGCTGACAGGACACGGTCTCCCACGGAAACACGCAAAGAGGCTCAAATTATCAGATATGGACATTTGCAGATTCTGCGGTGATCTCTAAGCTGTTGAGGACATAACGCATATACTGTGTAAATTCGAGGCAATATCGCGTAGTCGAAGAAAATTTTTATTGAAATACTTTTTCGAAAACCTAGAGGAAATAGACGGCACGAACTTCAAAGCCCTTCTTGGCTTTTGCAAAGAAATTGGATGTTTCACCAGGGAACATATATTCAACTCGTTCCACAGGGATTGCGGGCATGTTTTGGTGCCTAGTGTTTGTGTGATGGCATATCCATCATACCTCTATTTTAACCTAACCTAACCTAACCTAGGGCTTCCATTCACAGTTGGATTTTATATGAGCACAACTGCAGAAGGCATGAATTCCAGGTTGCCGACAGACCAAACGAATGCTTCCCGATTGTGTAAGAGGTCAGCTGCCTTCCTGCTGTCCCTCAGTAGAATAGACTACAGCGGCTAACTGGCGTCGTGACCGGGCACCCAGCACTTACATGTACTGGGCATAAGTGATACAGCATCCTGCGACGTTTGCTGTGAAAGTTATGACGACACCGCGTCACCTCTATGAATGTCCGTCTTACGCTCGCAACAGGGTATACGTAGTCGGCGTTGGCGTGGTGGGTACTGGTACTGTACTTACTTTATCACTGAAGCGTTTCCTCGTCTTTCTTTGAAAGGTTAATTCCATTCAAATAAACTTATAAGGAGTACAATGGACAAGTTTTGACTCGTTGGTCTTTGCAAAACGATCGCTGCTCCACCAAGGGCGGTAACAACTTACCCAAGATCCTTGAAGTCAAAAAACGCAATGTGGCGCGATTTCTTGCGACGTCTTTAACTTGAAAGAATTGTACGGAACTCACACGCGAACACTGCAGGAAAAATCTTTCAAAAGTCTCTGCAACTACTAGCGTACGTAGATGATAGTGTCAGAACTCGCAGAACTCAGGGGCTGTCACGGTTGGGCTTGATTGTATTGAAAGGGAAGCTGCCACAATGGGCTTAACGGAAAAAGGGGTCAGAATGAAGTATATATTGTCAACAAGAAGGGACGCACAATATCGATGAAAGTCATAGTCGACTGGTATAAATTGGAGGTAGTAAGGTCTACCTTGGTTCTGCTAACAATTCTGCCAACAACCCCTCAGTAGAAATAAAACGAAGAATCACTCTTGCCAATCGCTGTTGCTTTGAGCAGAAGGACACTGAGTAGCAATGCCCTATTCCGAACAAAAAAGGAGACTCTACATATATAAGACCCATACCTTATGGCACCGAAGCATGGACTCTATCGATAGTGGATGAAGGTGGTATCCTCGGTCGTTTCGAGAGAATATTTCTTCGTAAGATATTCTGTCCCGTGTGCGTTGACCTTAAACAATTATGGTCATCAAAATTGTTCTTAAAAAATCACACAGAACTACTAAAGCAACCACTTCCAATAGAATTTTCTGCGAACTACCTAAAAACGGTGACAGAATGCCCTTTCTCAGAATGTGAGACCAGTTAACATCGCTCAATGATTCCGATTCATAATCTTATGAATGGACGTTTCTTCCTTTTTATTCTTCTTCTTGAGTATCTTCTGTAATAACATAATAATCGACACAGTTAGCAAGATTCCAAAGTAAGATTCCTTAAAATTTTGCACAACATCCGTCGCGCCATCAAAAGATAACGACTGAGGGCAGCCAAAAATTCCAAAAATTACCTTCTACTTCCCATAAAAAACACTCCACGTTTCCACTTAAAAACAACTAAAATCGAGTTCCAAAAAAGACGTAATGCCTTGTTAACAGTTTTACGACTTTTGCGCACATGAGCAGCAGAGCGCAGATGGGCTTCATTTAATTAGAATCTCGGCGACAGTAAAACTTTAAGTGGCAAACACAAAAAAAACAAAAAAAAAACCCCCCAAAATCTCAATGAACAGACAGACAGACAGACCAAGAAATATTTAAACAAACCGCAAAACCAAAAACCATCAACTTTCAACGAAAGTGTTATTTCTGACGGGGCAATCGGTCCAAACCAGATGAGCAACCCTGGCCTCCACATTTTGGAAAATAAATAAAATTGCTAACGAAAATCAAAATCTAAATTTCAAAGTGAAGAGGAATTTTGTTTCAACAATTTAAGATCCATCAATTCGCTTGGAGAGGAAAAAAAAAAAACAAATAAAGACGACGACGACCGACGGCCACTAATAAAGCAGCAAATGTAGGAAAGCAATTTCAATTTTACGGTGAGAGGAAACAAGAATTCAATTTCAAATTCAAATTCGAATAAAATCTTTAAAGATGCGCGCCAATTAATTATTTGCATCTGTCGTGGATTGGATTTTTTTCACACTTACGGATTGGTGTACAGTAGCGGCTGAAAAATGGAAACACGATTTTTAGTTTAAAAAAAAAAATCTGGTTATCAAATCACCCCCATCACGGACGCTTCAAATTTGTTTTTCGGGCAGTCTGAGATCTTGAGAATCTTCAAAGAAGCACAGTCTATTGTCGAGCCATGGAATGCAAATACAGAGGTTTGGGGCTTAACAAAGGCTAGTTGTGCAAAGTGTTGTTTTCGATTAGGTTTTCGCCTCCTTTAATTTACAACATTTATATACAATACACATTTCTCCCACGTATCTGCATTGCTACTGCGGCGCTTGTAGAGTTGTCCAAATTTGCCTACATTAGTACCACCCTACAAGCCGCACTACTTTGGGCCACCTCGTTCCCGCCTCTTCCTCAAAACTCGGCTGGATCTTGAGGGTCTACTGCTTTCTGGAACGAATTTTTCGATGACCTGCATTGAATACGTCTGCTCAGTTTGAAGTTTAGCCATTATCACTTCCATGAATGCGCTTATACGAGTACCTATCAGATCACGGTCTGTCACGCACGCTAACATTCGTTGTATTTTCATTTCCTTCGAATGACAATTCGCTGGAATCGCCAATATTACGATTTGCTGAACGAACAAACCTTTCGCTCTAGAAGCTAATGCTTCCACCCCTCCACTGATTATTCACAAAATGATTCCCTGCCAACAAGATTGTGTATATTTCAGCTTGGAAGTCAGACGCAAGTTTTCCGGACGACAAGTGAAATAACATTGTGGTTCTCCTGAAAGACACCGGTTTTGGAGCCATTTGTGAAGACCCGACTACATTGCTTGCCTGGCTCAGACTCTGACCGAAACCTTTTCGGGGCACTGGAAAAGTCGATTTCGTATTCTTTTCGCAGCAGGAGTTCTGATGTCATTGCATCAAACGGTCGACTTTAAGGTCATCAAAGCTCCAGTGAGTGTTGTACCAAAGACCACTTTTCTTTAAATGGAAAATGGATTTGAGAACGCATCCCATGATATGGATATCAAGGGGAGGGAGATTAATTTGCACGTCTAGAGTAGAGTAGGCGTGCCAGAAATAGCCCCATGCACCCTAGTATTTTTATGTATTTCCCTACAAACTTGTTCCATCAGGCAACCGTCGCAAGATATAATTGGACAATGTACCCTCTTCGGCAGAAACCCCCTTTTTTCTAGAAAGCTCTGTCGACAGACCAAAGAAATTTGTTACCCAGAATGGATGTCAGACCAGTCAGCTTCCTCGTTCTCGTTAAGAGATCAATCTCAGTTTTGGAAGGGTTGACTGGAAGCCCAATTCTAGTGCAGTGATCGACGATCAAGTCTAGGGCTGCCTGTGGCTCATACATAGAAGGCAAACTTTCCAGATATTGGAAAACAAAAACCCGATTTCTACTGATCGTGTCTAGTATTTCGCTCCCATTTTACACAAAACCCGCCCATTTTACTCAAAAAACGTCATCCACATTTCAGACACGCGTGCAAATCGCTCTCATTCTAGCAACTTTACTTGTAAATTGCTCTCATTCTAGCAAATTCTGACAGGTTATTGAGATGTACAAAGTGTTGGTAATTCGTTTACAGCGTGTCTATGAGAAAGTTAAGGGTTTGCAAAAGTATTTGTAGAGTTTGCCACCTATATTAATTTATCTATGGCTTCAGAGTAGTCAGTACAACTAAACCATCTGATGACTGAGCGTAAGCGTCAAAATTATTGGGAGCGTTAAATAGTAAGTCGACCAACATAAACCAAAGCAGTGTCGACAGGTCGCCGCCTTCCGGTAGCCGTTGTTTACCCTCGCCATCAGATATTGGCCGCACTCAGCATCTGCAATCAGGATGCATTCACCAGAATTCTATTTGTATCCACAAAACCAGTGATCCGTCAATGATGTGTTGTCTGACCGAGTTACACATGCCGTCAAAAGTTGCAACTCTTAATAATTTGATAAGCGCGGAACAATATAAAGGGGATTCGAATCATTTGTACTAAGGCCGACTATCTGCTTTGTCAACAGGGACGAACCAGCAAACCCAACTCTTTAATCGCGACGACGATGCCCCATAGACTTAGCATAGAGTGGTTTAAAAAGGGCCGAACACTCCACAGGATTTTGTGAGAAAAAGTGGCGCTTAAAGCCTTGATGAAATCTTTCGCGACTTGCAACTAGTTCGAGAAGACGGAAGACTTAATTCACTGAATCGAGTTTGGAACATATATACTCGTACATCACCATGGTATCACGGAAAATGAAACTACCGATGAACTTGCTAGGCAAGACTCAGAAAAGTTTTTTAGGACCGGCGTCCTCAATTAGGGCTTCATGTGAGCATAATTGCATGAAGCATAACTCTTCAGTTTGATGGCAGACCGAAGGCTTCCCGACTGCTCGAAGAGGTCAGCAACTTCAGTAAGAAAGACTGCAGGCTGGTTAGTGGAGTCGTGGTGGGGCACTATCCCAAGCACCTGAATGTGTTGGACAAAAATAGCACAACACTCCGTGACGCTTGTGTGAAAGTTATGAAAGGTCCGACTCCACGGCCCCCTTATCTTTGCCTTAAGTAAAGTCTGCCGTTTCCTCTTCGTGCGCAACGGACGTGGGAATCATATTGTGCGGAAAGTCGCGTTAAAGCACCCTTTCTATCTATTCGAAATTTGTTGCTTGGTGTCCCAAGTTCGTTGGTGTCGATAATATTTCGGCGGTTGAATCTCTTACGAGATTCTCTTTACATCTTTAAAATGTTTGCTTCTTGCACTTCGTCTACTGCCTATCGCATGCTTATAGGTTGCAAGAGTACGTCTTCTAATTCTCGATAGAATGCCTCTATTGCTATCGCATGGGCTCTAACTATCGCTTCCTTCGCCTCATTTTTGTAACGTTTGAAGTCCGATTCTAGATGCCATTATCGGTCTCACTATTTCCACATTTTAGTCACATGGCTCCACCACCATGTTCCTTTATTTAACAGTTGGAAAGTCCCGAGACTGAAACATAGATGGCGACTCTAATAACATATCCATACGATTTTTAGTTAGTGCCAACCTTTAAGCGATACGTGTTAAAATCTCGACTATTACTCTTCAATAGTTTAAGATTTTCAAAACCCTTTGATTGGAAACAAAATACCGTTAGCACTCAAGAATGTCTTAAAAAGTGTTATAAGGAATCTATTCCGTTGAAAGCAACAATTTGTTGCTGGTCTTACAGACACAAATATTGCTGAACGCTCGGGACGTCCAAATGAGGTAGTTACGCCGGAAAACATCAAAACAATACACAAAATCGTTTTGAACAACCGTAAAAGCACCAAGTAGAAAACCTATCGAGGTCTTCTTGAAGGAGAATAGAGTCTTGGGGTGAAGAAATAGTTTTGGAGAACTTAGTGTCATCGGCGTAAATGGATACGGAGCAGTGTTTGATAATCTTCTCGAGATCGTTTATAGTTAAAATAAAAAAGAGGGTACCTAGATGGCTGCCTTGTGGGACACAAGAAGTGCCTAAAAATGGCGTTGAGAAGGCTGACCTAGAATGAACGCTAAAAAACTTTCGAACATTTTAGGTATGTCAAAAAGCTTAGCAATGGGACTGTAGTTGGTTACTTCATTCTTTGATACTTTTCTTGTGAACCGGGGTTATGAAAGAGGTCTTCCAAACTTGGTGGAATTCCCCTTGTGTGAGGGACAGATGAAATAGGGAGGAAAGTGGGTGGTATAGATTGGAGGTACACTTTTTGAGAAATATTGCTGGGTGCCTGTCTGGCCCGTATAAAAATTCATCATTGAGATTTTGTAACTTTTCTTCGATAAGGGTGGGATCAAAAGGTTGAGAGAGAGATGGGCCAATGGAGAAATTGGGAAGGTACTTGAAATAGATGGAGTCGGGTACGAAGAGGTTGTCTGCAAATGAGGGGAGATAACCGTCTGATTTTCTTTTGTAGTTGAAGAATTGATAAAATGTCTTAGGATCGTTGATAAGGTTGGTCTTCACTGTGTCGAGAAAGCGCTGATTGAGGCAGTTATACATAGAGCGGGGTGAATTGCAGGTAAGTTGCAAGATAGTTAGAATAGTCATAATATATAAGAATTGGTGCGAAGAAAAACTGCCCATAATTTGTTTCTTCTGTTTCGTAAAGAGCGAAGTCTTTTATTGTACCATGGAGGGGAAATACATGATGTTTTATGCCGTGAAAAGGGGACGTAGAGAGAAATGGAATTAAATAGTTAACTGTAGAAAATGGATCCAGCATCAGATAAGGATAGGTTAGTAAAATCAAAAGAGCATTTGCTAAGATAGGTATTGTACAATTAGCTTTATGGAAGTTGTAAGAAGAGATGGTAGTTGAAGAAGTGGGCTGGGATGGAGAGTTATGGAAAAATGAGTGAAGAAGAGGGGGTGAAAGTTGATAGGATATAGGGGCACAACGTTACTGTGGAGTTAATAGGATCACTAGTGAAAATAAGGTCTAGTTGCCTACCGATAGAATTAGGGACGCCACTTACTTGGCACAGGCTTGAGTCAGTTATGCTATCAATGAAAAGACACTCCTTGGATGAACTGGCGTTTGACGCGGTAAAAAATAAGTGATCAACCAATGGAATCCAGTTTAGCAGAGGCAGATTAAAGTCACCAAAGATAAGAATATCGTCGATGGAATCACTTAGGTCGATTGCTTTAATAGCAAGGATGTAGGATTCAATAGGTTGAGCTGAGAGAATGTAGCAACACATAACGTACAGGGACATGTTGGGAAGTGTTATTTTAATTGAAACAAAGTCAAGTTTAACAGAAGAAGAGATAGCGTTGAAAGAAGAGTTGAGGTTATTGTGAAGGGCATGTAGGACACCTCAATCATCTTTAGGAATGACAGGACCATTAAACATAGTGGAGGGAGTAATCGTCATCTCGGAAAACATTATAAGAAGATGGAAATAGCTTCTCGCTCTCTATGTCGGGGATCAGATTGGTTTCTGTAAGAGCATAGACGTCGAAAGAGAGGCCGTATGATTTAGATAAGACAGCACGAGTTTTAGAGCGCAAACCTCTTACGTTTTGGTAGTAAGTGTAGACGAGATGCAGCCAAAGAAGGCAAGTTAGGAACGAAAAAATTTGTCATGGTCAGTTCGGCTGGACTGAAGGTGAAAAACTCTTTTAGAGTGTACATAGCTGCAGAAAGCAGCGAGGTCATCCGCAACCTTTTGAGGAGGTGTGTCGAAGATTTCGTGGTACCTGTTGTAAAGCTTTCTGAGGCTAGTTTTCTCCGTAATAAGGCCTTCCTGTTGGATGGAGACCATGACACTTGTACAGAGTCGGATTTGTCGTAAAGATATGCGAGAAAGAGACGTATATTTTCGTACACCTTTTTATCCCTTAGCGTAACGGCATTCTGTGGTGTCTATATTCTTTGGGGTCAATTTAACGTTAGGCGGCGAAAGGGGATCAAAAATAGGGACTGGGGCCCGTGAAACCAAGGGAGAAGGCGAGCTAGAAGCGGGATTTAAGATATGCGAGCTGATAAAGTTTGGGTATTTGGCTCCTGTTGTAAGGTCGAAATTGGGAAAGCAGTTGTTAGTATTCGTGGGAGGGGGTGTGGGGTGAGAGGCACTTGGTGCTTTTGAGGAGATACGTGAAATGGTTGCTTAGGAATACAAACGGGAGGGGAAAAATTGGGAAATATTTTGGTTTTAAGGCTCCCGTTGGGGTCAGGTTTACTAGGTGGGGTGAAAAGTAACCTCCTTGACCACCAGAATGCATTGCTACTGCAAAAAAGGTTATGGTGCCTTGAAGTCCGTTCATATTTAGGCAGACATGCCAAATTTCAGTGCGATACTGTCTTTAGTTTTGTTTTGACAGCTGATTGTTGTTGACGTGTTCGGCATCATGTTGAGTCCGGACAAAAACGATTTTCGTTCTCTCATAAAACATTATTTTTTGAGAGGCAAAACGGCAAAGGAAATAAAAGAAAAGTTGGATAAATATTATGGGGCTAATGCTCCGTCAGATTACACCGTCAAATATTGGTTTCGAGAGTTTCGTGGTGGCCGCAACTCCACTACCGATCAAGTCCGCAGCGGCAGGCCCTCCAATGCGGTTACAGAGGACAATGTCAAAAAAATACATGAAATGGTGTTGGCTGACCGGAGAGTGAAGGTGCGCGAGCTAGCAGATACCACAAAGATTAGTACTGAGCGCACACGCCATATTTTGGGCAATATTCTGCATATGAAAAAGTTATCCTGCCGCTGGGTGCCGCGCATGCTCACTCCTGACCAAAAACACGAACGCGAGAGCACTTCGAAATAGTGGTTGGACTTGCTGATGCGGAATCGGGCGGACTTTTGGCGTCGATTGGTAACTGTTGATGAAACTTGGATCCACTATTACACACCAGAGAACAGAATGAGTGCCCGGCAATGGATTGAAGCCGGCACGAGTGCTCCGAAGCGGCCGAGGGAGGCTCGATGGGTCGGAAAGGTTATGGCGTCGGTTTTCTGGGATTGTCATGGCATACTCTTCATTGACTACCTCGAAAAAGGAAAAACTATCAACAGCGAGTATTACTGTGCATTATTGGAGCGATTGAAGGCCGAAATCGCTGCAAAACGGCCTCACATGAAGCGAAAAAAATTTTGTTTTTGTAAGACAATGCGCCGGCGCACAAGAGCATCGCAACCACGGCTAAAATCAATGACTTACGGCTCCAATTGCTGTCGCATCCACCGTATTCACCCGATTTGGCTCCCTCGGACTATTAGCTCTTCCCAAACCTCAAAAGATGGCTCATTAATAAAAAATTCAGCTCACGCTCGACGCCATCGACGCCACGGAGGAGTATTTTGCAGACTTTCCGGAAAATTACTTTTCGGACGGGATCAAGAAGTTGGAAAATTGCTGGAATAAGTGTATCAAGCTAAAAGGGGACTACATTGAATAAAATAAAAAACATTTAAAAAAAAAAAAATTCATTCCCAAGGAGGTTACTTTTCACCCCACCTAGTAGGATGTGGATGGGGAATGGATCTGGGCGATTTATAATTATCTTTTGATGAGACGTTGCTTCGTTTTTTTTTCTACGTTTTTGTTGGTTAGTTTCCTAGCTTCAGGTTGGCGTTGGATGAGTTAACAAATAACCATTCGTATTTAGCCGTTTGTTTGTTTTTGTCGTGAGATATGGGGAATATTGTGCATTGGCTGATGGTGAAAAATTCAGAAATCCAAGCAACATCTGCAGAATTTGCAGTTCTAACGTTCAGGTATCCTGAATCGAGTAGCTGGAAACAGCCCTCTGATCAACCTCTGATCTATGTTTATGCAATTTTAGCGTAACAGGCTGAGCATACGAGTATTTGCTACACACTTTGCATCGTTCCACTTAAATCTGCCGAACGTGTCGTAAAAGGAACCGGAAGAGCCATCGGAATCAAGAGATCCAGCAACATCTAAATCGACGGAGGCTCTTTGAAGTAGGTTAGTCATGTTAAGCGAATAAATGTTTACCTCTTTCGAAACATCGGTCTAGGCTTATCGGCTTGTAATTGAAGACTTACCTGGAAAAAAAGAATGAAAATGTGTTACTTGGTTTATATCGATATCTTGTGATTATAAAAAAAAATTCAATAAATATTTGGTCTCGCAAAAAAACCAAACAACGGTCTCTTTTCTCCCATCTCTACTGTTTGCCGCTAAATTGATTCGATTAACCATCAAAAGAATCAAAGTGTCCGGCCTCTGTCTAACTAAGAATTTTAGAGAAAAAAAATCGAATCGTTTACTAAAACTACTTCCAAGAAGAACTACCTCCTTCAACATCAACAACAACAACAAACAAGTGGCAAATGTTGCCTTCACCGCTGCGAGAGAAAAATTTGAAAAATTTCGAAAATCTCTTCATCTCTGCTGTCGTCCACTTGGTTGGCTACAATCTCAATGAAAATTTTTTTTTATTTGAGAAAATAAATCATCGGACGATAATGTTGGACATGTCAGACGTTGGAATGTCGTGGGTGTGGTGCGCTGCTGTTTTTCACTTTCCGACTGAGGATGAGTTTTTATTATTTTCTCGTCGACCGACGGAAAGTAGAATATTTATTTTCAAAAAGGAAATTCCTTTCTTGCAGTCGGCCTGGCCTGGTCGGTCCCCATTCTTTATTTTGTTTTGCTTTTCTGTCGACTGCCAATTAATTAAGCCTCTGCAATTAAGACTGACCTTATCAAGTGCGCCAGCAACATTCCAATGGGGAGATTTTTAAGGTGTGAGATTGCATTGATTGTGCAAAACATCGAAGAGAGCCGATTTGTTAATTGTAAGCCGTTGAAGTGCCTTAGACCAACTCAGTGATATTCTCTTACTAATGGATGAAAAGATACTCCAACAATAGTCCTATAAGATTGCTATCTAGACGGATCGTTAACATTCATAATTAACTTTGCGCTAAAATTGCCAAAAACAATTAAATGATTGTAACTGCTCGTAGGTCGCGTTAAAGGACTTTTAAGAGCAATTCCTGCCATCATTTAAGGCTCTTGTTGGTGAATCGAAAACTTATTTGATGAGTGGTCCGAAATCACAGTCTCCATAGATGGCAAAGGACAACGGCTTATGAATTAAGTTTCACGAATTTCGCCCAAATTCGCGACGATTTCCCCTGGATGTGGGTACACACAGAGAGCCTAATACAATATCAATTCGATTCGAGCTCGATAACCCAATGACAGGATTGAGGTTCAACAGTAGACGCCTAAGGACATCGGAAGTAGCCAACGATAAAGGAGCTAATTTGCCATTGACAACAACACATGTCGCCATAGCGCACTGTCATCGAAGAAGTAGCTGAAGCCACCCCTGGCTACCACCAATCAGGAATTCGTATCAGAATCAACCGGACGAAAGGGTGAAGAAATAACTGCTGCGTAAAAGAAAGGTTCAAATGAACCCAGTTAGGAAATGGGATCAGAAAAAAAGTTCAGAGATCAGATTTAAGGTCAGGAACTCTGGCTTTCCGTAATTGTGAAGGTAACCTCGTCGCCAATCCATAGGGAATCGGAATTGTGCAAACAATTAATTAGCAGTTCGAATAGCTGCTCAGTGAACATTACCGAGAGGGAGTAACGAAGGGAGCATATGAGAAAAAGACAACTTCCGAACAACATAGAAGTCAGGGCAGCTACAAGTATTCTGACAGCAGCTATGATTAAGTCTCAGACTTCCCATCTGAGGTTTTAAAAGCTGGTGGCAATTTGTTGGCACTAATTTGTTTGGCGAATATAGGAGGATGCAAATATACCCGACCACTGAATTGTCACCTCCAACTGTCCAAGCTAATCAGTATTCTAACTGACAACGCGCAAATAGCAAGGATTCAGTACTATGCGAACATAGTGTTTGCTAGGCGTCGAAATAGGTAGCTTTACCCTGGAGCTCAGTGAGCAGGGCCAAAAGGCGGTCAGTCCTGGGCAAAAAGGTGCCCCACTGGAAGTAACCGCAAGGTTGCGAAGCTCGACCGGAGGCTATATTCTGGTACCACGAGAGGTTAGGAGCCCCCGGAACTTAGTTCCGGCCTGACCTAGGAGTTGACCCCCTTGTGGGAGTATCGTGGTGGCTGTGGTTTATACCCAAAATCGGGGGAGAGTAGGCCAAGTGGTGTTTGGACACCATATGGCTGAATATATGTTGTAGCGTGCTATTACCTGTGCTCAGCTATTTGACAAATGGAACGTTATTTTTGACCACAATTGCGTGTACTCAACTTTGGTGAGATGTAGTTTCAGCGGGCTAAACAATCAAGCTATTTAAGTCAAAGTTTGGTGAACGTGTTATCACAAGAAATGCACCGCTCAATTGGCCGCCTCGCTCACACGATTTAACACCCCTGAACTATTTCTTTGGGGCTACGTCAAGTCATTAGCCTATGTTAGACGTTAGAAGTGCTCAGAGCCAATATTGAAACGCGAAATTGACGGAATATTGGCTCCAACGAATCGATTACTGCAAGCGCGCTCGTGCTGGACTCATGAATGAGGTCGATTTCCATTCGTAATGGCATGAGATGTACTTTAATTTGAAATAAAAGCTTTTTCGATACATCGAATGGTATAGTCGTTAATTGAACCGGTTATAATGTAGTCACTTGACAGAATCTGGCATCATTCTCTCAGTCATCTATCTTTTCGTCAATAGAGTAGAATTTACCTTTCAAAACATTACATTCAAGTTGTTCTGGAAAGTGTATTCAAGTCAGATATCCACAAGATAAATGCTGGTGTGCCACAGGGAACCATTCTTTCTCCGACACTCTTTCTTATTTTCATAAATGATCTCTTGTCTGATACTTATAATCCAATATATTCCTTCGCTGATGACAATACCCTCCCAAGCTCACGTCCCTGATGTAGAACGGAAGCGGCACCTTGACATACTCATTAAATTCCAATATTAAGAGCACAACAGAGTGGAGTTTAATTCTTTGAAATCACGATGCTTTCTATTGTCTGCTTTCTTTCTGCTCACGGTCAATGTGTGTCGATGGCAATGATCTCGTCAAAAATGTCTAGGTTTTCTCAACCGATGCAGGAAATGCTTTTCCCAAAAATGTAGGCCTTTCTGAAAACTAACTTTGAAAAGAGACGAACCCAGCGCCAATATCATATCAAAAGTGAAGGTGTAACCAAGTCGTAACACTGCCCAAATACCGGGAAAAGACCGACGAAAAGACGTGCTGCGTGCATCACTATTGGGAAACATCTGGACTACGACGATCACGTCTGCCTGCTGTCACACGCACGATAATGAACCTACATCAAATGGCAAATAGAGGCGTCTAAAGTTGGGCTCAGAACAAGTATGGCAAAAACTAAGGCCCTAAGCATTTCCGTCTCGAAAACTCAATATAACACTAAAGACCGAATACACATTGCATTGCAACAAGTCGAGAATTTAATCAACTTCCTTTATCTTGGACGTATGGTCTCGGAAGATGGAAACGTAGATCTTGACCTGAACAGCAGGATCAACTAAGCAAAGGCTGATTTAAACAGGAAAAGCAATGTTTCCAGCATTTACACAAAGCTGAGACTGAGATATTTACACAAAGTAGCTGGGTATGCGAAAGCTCTGTTCGATGTGGGTACCGGGTTTGGAACAAAAACAACAATTTGTTGATGATTCAGAGCGCTGTTTACAGCGGTATGTGACAATCGATGAAACATGGATCCACTACGTAGTCCGTAGCCAAGTCGGCAGTTAGCTGAGTGGGCAGCGAAAAACGAAAGCCAACCAAAGCGACCAAAAACGTAAAAGTCGGCTGGCAACGTTATGGCGTCCGTAATTTGGGAATCGCATGGTAAAATATTTATCGACTATCTTGAAAAGGGAAAAACCATAAACACCGAATATCATATGAAGTTATTGGTGCGTTTGAAGGAAGTAGTCGCGAAAAAACCGCCCCAGACGAAGACGAAAAAAAGTGCTCTTTCACCAAGTCATTCGAATTGCTTCCGCATCCACTGTATTCTCCAGATTTGGCCCTGAAAAATGTATGCCTTCAATGAAGAGGTGATCGCCCAAACTGAAGCGTATTGTGAAGGGTTGGACGCACATATCTCTCTATAAGAAGGGCATAGAAATGTTAGAGTGGCGCTGGAATGATTATAAAGCTTCTTATCTTTAAACAAAGTGTGTATGAGACATCATCGAAATTTTATATTCGTTTGAAAGGCCTATCGATGCCATTATTTATGGAAAATAACATCGTTCAAATGTCCGTCGCGGCTTCTCTGGGTGGCGCGCATCCGTAATGTCCAATTTTCCATGAATCAGACTAAATTTGACCGATGGCATGGGTTATGTTGGCTTTGAGGGCCGCTGTGGTTTGTGGCTTATTCGCATAGACCTGCGATTTCAAAAACCTCACAAGAAAAAGTCTAACGGGGTCAAATCGCACGATCTCGGTGACAGATGTCTCTTGTTTTAACGTAAGTACCTGCCGTGTGGGCTTAAACCTACGGGATGCCCATACATCCATGGGAGCAAGGATACGCTTTGCCATCGCTCACAATGATAATCATTATTTGATACCAATTCGGAACTGTGTTGCCGGCACAAGTTCCACACTTGGTATGAGTCGAGGCCGACCTAAAACCTCTTACTGTTCTTAGGGTCACAGCACCCAGCACTTATTGCAACTCCACATTGAGTCAACTAAAGGAAAACCAAGGAAAACCAAAAGGAAAACCAAGGAAAACCATAGGAAGACTCTTACCCGCGATTTTGGGTTTAAACCACAGCCACCATGACGCTCCCACAAGGGGGCCTACCTCTAACAAGTCAGGCCCGGACCGAGATCCGGGGGGCTCCTGACTCCCATGGTACCGTGATTTAAGTCCTGGTAGGGACTACCGGTGGTCCAGCCGCCAACAAGACCTATGACCGGCAGCTTGTGACTGATCAAATCGTAGCAACCTTCGGTAGCGTCATCTGAAGATGTTTACGATAAGACCAGTACTTTGCTCTGCCCCCGTTCATTATTAGACAACGTCATTAAAGGGCGAAGCCTTGATAATTGGGCGGGGGCCCGATCTCGGTGACCAGTTCACATCACCTCCCAGTGAGACCATGCCCTCGAATCGATCGTGCAGAATTGACAATGTGGCGTGAGATGTGTGGTACGTAGCGCCGTCCTGTTGAAACCACATGTCGTTGGTGTTCATATCATCCAATTCTAGCTAAAAGAAGTTGGTAATCATGGACCTATAGCGCTCGCCGTTGACGACGACCGCCTGGCCAATGTCGTTCTCAAAGAAATATGGAACGATGTCGCCGCCAGCCCAAAATCCACACCAAACAGTGACTTTTTCGGGATGCATTGGACGCTCTTGGACCTCATGTGGATTGGTATCGTCCCAAATTCGCCAATTTTGTTTGTTGACGCACCCATTCATCCAGAAATGGGCCTCATCGCTGAAGATGGTTTTTCGATGAAAATTTGGGTCAGTTTCAGTTAAGCGAACCCAGTTAGAGAAAAAAATCCTAAAAGAACCGTATGGCAATACGAGAAAGCCAATTGGAGCGGTCTTAGCAGCTTCATTAGGAATTTTAACTGGCCGTTATGCTTCCTCGATAATGACGTGGATGCCGCTGCTGATATGATTACAGACACCATTCTCTTTGGAATGAGATCATTTATTCCCGTCAGGGTTAGAGAAATGTTTTTTTTGTCCTTCAAGATCACCCCGACAGAGGAAAACCGAAAAAAGTTCAAACGAGCCAGAAATGACTGCAACGCCTTTCTGAAACGTGTAAAATTCCAATACGACCAAAAACTGAGGCAAAAAATACTGCAATGTCCCAAAGGTAGTAAAAATTGTTGGTCGTTCGTCAAAACCATTAGAAATTCCGCCTCATCCGCCATCCCAACGCTCATTTACAATGACATTCCAGCTGTCAGCTCTTTGGACAAGGCCAATCTGCTTGCTGCACACTTTGCGGTCAACATTCAGATTGTGCTTTGGTCAACACTCCTAGATTGTGCTTTGCCTCCGCCTACACTTGAGTGCCTCGAATCTTCAATGGGACGAATCTACTTGCGCACTCGTGTAGTAGCAAGAGTACTTAAGGATCTCAACATACATAAATCCGCTGGTCCAGATGGTATATCTCCCCTTCTTCTGGAGAGTTGTTCTTCCTCGCTGGCAAAACCACTGCGTAAGCTTTTTCATCAATCCTACACTTTAGGACTCTTCCCGAGCAGATGGAAAACAGCATTTGTCCAGCCCGTCCCTAAAAAAGGCAAATCATCTTCTCTCTCCTCCTACAGACCCATTGCACTTACTTCCCTTCTTTCTAAGGTCATGGAAACGCTGATAAACTGTCAGCTCATGAAATATTTCGAAACACGAAAACTTTTCAATGACCGGCAGTATGGTTTTCGTAGCAACAGGTCCACTGGTGATCTGATGGCGTGTCTCACCGAAAATTGCAACCAAAGCGTACATCAATCTGCCGAAAGCAATATATCGGGTTTTCTAATAAGGACTTGACAACTTTTTTTTTTAATAAAACGCAAACCATTTGATAAGTACAATCAAAACATTTATGAATGGAACTCGACTTCGTTCATATGGCCACCGCGGGCACGTTTGCAGCATTCGATTCGTTGGACCCAATTTTCAACGATTCGGCCACACATTTCGGCCGAAACGGCCGCTATTTCGCGTTCAATGTTGACTCTGAGCTCTTCCAACGTCGTCGGCGTGTTGTCATAAATGATGACAATGACTTAACGTAGCCCCAGAGAAAATAGTCAAGCGGCGTTAAATCGCACGAACGAGGCGGCCAATTGTAGTTTCCATCACACGTCTAGGAAATTTGTCACACAATAGAGCCATTGTTTCACCAGTAGTGTGGCATATGGCGCCGTCCTGTTGAAAATAAATATCGTCCACGTCCATAGCATCAATTTCAGCCCCAAAAAAAGTCAGTCAACATCGTTAGGTAATACAATCAAATCACTGAAACGGCCGCACCAGTAGTATTTTCGAAAAAATACGGCTCGATGACACCGTCCGCCCAAAAACCACACCAAACTATCATTCCTTGTGGATGGAGAGGTTGTTCCACTATATCTCTTGGGTTTTCGGAGCCCCAGTTTTGTCTGTTTAAGTACCCAGACAAATGGGAATGAGCCTCATCACTCAGAATAATTTTGTGCAAAAAATCATGATCTTATTCATTTCCAGCAGCCAATCAGCGAAAATACGGCATTTTGTGTGGACTTTTGACTTCAATGAACCTTATAAACATGTAGACCAAGATCTTTATGCAAAATGCAGTGAAAAGTGGTTGTGGCTAGGCCCAATTCCTGTGATCGTTTCGAAATCAACACATCTGGGTTTTCGGTCACATTCTCGGCTACCGCGGCGATATTCTCAGCTGACCTTACCAGACCAATACGAGTTGGAGTCTTCACATTACTAACCTGTGTCCGAGACGTTCAAATTTATCGAATCAATTCACTATAGCTGTGTGAGAAGTTGCATCTTGTCAGTTCAACAATGGCAAGACTCTTCTGACCCTCGTATTTTCTATTAACTTTTTGACAGTTATTAAATAATTCTTTATATACAAAATATATTCTCTTCTCTTAAAGTTTACAGAGATGTTGTAAATAGTAACTGGCATAATATCTATCAAACCCCTTCAGTTAATGCCCAAACGGACTTGAATGAACGAACGATAGAAGACATCGTGTTCTCCCCACAATGTTTAGTTTGCTGTTGTTTATGACAAAATATTTAGCGTTTCTTGTTCGACGAGGTGAAAAAGTGGGAAGGGATACACAGTGCTCCTGAATAAAGCTTATTGGACTTCCTGTATCCAGATAACAATATCGTTACTAACATTATTTATAAATTGATACTCAACGTTAAAATAGAAGTCGTCTTCGCGATCAATTGTATTTTCTTCCAAATCAGGCTTCTCAACCTTCACTTGCCGTACGAGTGCATCTTTCGAAGTTGATGGTCCCTTATCTGGCACAATATTTCGACAATTGGTGGCTAAATGTCCTGGTAGTAGGTTCCTCTCTCCCGACGAGGTTTTGTGCAGCTGGTGGCAATCTGACCGCTTTCGTTGCAAGTATAGCATCTGATTCCCATACGAAATGAGTGTGAAATCGCTTGTGGCATACTACTAAAATGCGTATATGACTTATTTTCGTAACATCTTCTTTAGCTCATCCAGACTGTATGCCGTGAATAGAAGTTGTTTATTGTGGGGTGTTTTTTTTTTAGAGTTTGTATAACTCAATATGAAATAAAACACTTGAAGCTACTTGGTATACGTTCCGACAGTGCTACCAAGGATGCCCTCTCTTCTTAACTTTGCATTAAAATCGCCGAGGAAAATCTTAAAGTCATAGCTAGGGTACTGCTCGTAGGTTTTGTCCACGAGCTCGTAGAAGCCATCTTTGGTGTCGTCATCTTTCTCCTCTGTGGGTGCGTTCGCGCATAATGTTGGCAAATGTAGCCTTAATACAGATTGTTATGAGGCGCTCGTTAATATGCCGGAAATTTAAGACTTCTCTCCTAAGTGTGGTTCAAGAACGAATGCGCGTCCAAATATCGGACTTGACAACTTTTTTTTTTAAATAAAGCGCAAACCATTTGAGATATTTCAAAAACTTTATTATCGGCTTGAAGTACAATCAAAACATTTATGAATGGAACTCGACTTCGTTCATATAGCCACCGCGGGCACGTTTGCAGCGGTCGATTCGTTGGACCCAATTTTCAACGACTCGGACACACATATCGGTCGAAACGGCCGCTATTTCGCCTTCAATGTTGGCTCTGAGCTCTTTCAACGTCGTCGGCATAAACCAATGACTTAACGTAGCCCCACAGGAAATAGTCAAGCGGAGTTAAATCGCACGAACGAGGCGGCCAATTCCTGAGATAACACGCTCACCATACTTACTCTTCAATAAATCGATTGTAGCGTGTGCTGTGTGGCTTGTGGCTTGTGGCATCATCCTGTTGAAACCACATGTCGTCCAAGTCCATATCTTCCAATTTGGGCCAAAAATAATCGGATATTCATGGCGCGATAACGCTGACCATTCACAGTAACGTGACGATCGTTATCGTCGACGAAAAAATATGGCCCAATAACGCCGCCGGCATGCAAACCGCACCAAACAGTTTTTTTTGTGGATGAAGTGGTGATTCATGAAGCACATGTGGATTTTCACCCGACCAATAACGCATATTTTTCTTATTGACGAACCCATTGAGCCAAAAATGAGCTTCGTCACTGAAGATGATTTTGCGATGAAATCGCATCTTCTCCAGACCCCAATCGGAGAACGTACGTCGCTTCAAATAGTCCATCGACTTAAATTTTTGAGTCAGCTTGATCTTGTATGGGTGTAAACCAAGATCCTTACGCAAAACACGCCATAATGTGGCCTGTTGGATAGGATTCAAAACCGTGCGATAAAACTTATTGATGATACTAATACCAGTCAATCAATTGACACCCTCGAACACCGACGTAATGTCTCCTGTCTCACTTTGTTTTATCGCTATTTCCACCACCAGTGCTCCACGTGTGCAAGCCCAAGTCACGACGCGAAATTCGCCAAGTTGTGATCTGCGAAAGACCGAAAGACCTACCCTCACGGGCAGCGGCGATGTTTTCGGCAGATCTTGCGTTTCGTCGACGTACGGGTGTTGGTTTATCGTTTACTGAACCAGTGGACTCAAATTTACCCACACATTGCGAATAGTCCTCTCGGTAGGACGATTATGGCGACCG
The DNA here is from genome assembly GCA_949129095.1 of Volucella bombylans. Classification (NCBI taxonomy): domain Eukaryota; kingdom Metazoa; phylum Arthropoda; class Insecta; order Diptera; family Syrphidae; genus Volucella; species Volucella bombylans. The sequence continues at coordinate 10,990,787 of OX422142.1, read as the reverse complement.
TAAAATGGGAGAAGCACGCGGAATGTTGCCCGAACAGAACACCCATTTTGATAAAACAATTTTATCATTTGCACCTGTCCATCCATGGTAATTTGGCAAAACAGACCGAATAAATGACAGCCAATTTGACAGATGTAGCTTCAACAATATGGCCGCTATCAACTGTCAAAGTTCGGAAGTCCCTATTGGAAGACCCTTTATAACTCTAGAAGAAGACTATGTTGTTGATTGATGAATAATATCGCATTTTGTCAAAAAAATTTAGTTTTTATATGTTAGTCGGGATTTTTCGAACCACCTGGTACATATCCATGTGATGTTCATGGTTCATGTTGTTTCTGTCGAATCTGCGTATACAACACAGTTCAAGATGCTCCTATTATAGAATTTTGCCCATACTCCTGCTTTAGAAGACTCAGGAGGTGACAACGACCGGGTTTTCTAGTGTATCCAAATTCTTGGTTTGTGATGAGATGCGTGTACCGACAAGCATCGACATACTTTTTTGTCCTATCTGAGGATTTCCACTATCGAAATAGAATTGGTGGCAGGTTTTTTCCATGAGACTCCATAAAGGGTAAGTGAGCCATACAAAACGACAATAATTGTGATTAGGAATTCGATGTTCACTCCCTAACCTTGTATCTAAGTGCTTCCCCTGAACGCCTTCACATTTTGTTTCAAAATTTCACACGCTCTCAGATTGCATTTAACCAATTCCTTCGCAAGCTGTCATAAATTGTTTATGCTTCTATTTTTCATCAAAGATGTTGCTTATGTCATATCTCTATATGTACTTCTCTTGGCCATCAGTAAACACTTCTACAATAAACGCGACGTTGACATACTCCGTTTGATTCCAATTAAAATTCTTTACTAAAAATAAACATCTTCTCGGAACCTTGAATAGCATTTTAAGATGAATAAAAATCAAAAAAACAACAAAAAACAACAAAACAGCAAGACGACGCATCAGATGAAAAGCAAAAGTTTCCGCAGAATCTCCCACCCCGGTACGACAGCACATTCCTTCACTCGAATGTTGGCCGGACGGACGGGGCAACTATCAGTCACAAGAATTTACGCCGAAATGTCTGCCACTGCTACGAGTACGTACAAAAGTGTCTTGTGATCCGGCAATGCACACATGAACACACATGAACCCAATTCCGCGTAATCGCCTCAATTAATCTGAGTCACATACAAACAGATACATTGAGTGATGTATGCGAGCAATTGTGTTTCCCCCTTGTTGTAATTGGACATAGTCTTACAAGTAGCCATACGTACTCGTACCTAGGAGTCGATTAAAAAGTTTTACCGTCTCATTAAACCCTGTACTTTAATTAATCCATTTACGAGTAAAGTCGCCGCCACACTGGCCGGAATTTCCGACGCACGCCCGTGCCGCGCCTTTCTCGTTCATGGAGGATTGTGAGATGGCTTTGGTTTCTTGTTGTTCTTGTAACACTTTGCAAATTCCACTCAAGTCGGAATGTATGTATCTGAATAATAAAATGTTAAAAATAGAAAGAAATTATCACATAACACGGATGTTGTTACCCCGGGACACATTTGCATTGAAATTTAATCAGAACACACGGACGTTCTCGTAACAGAAACTGGCCCCATCTGTCGGTGGGGTTGCGGGTGGAATTCCGCTTTGACAAGCTATCGCGAGAACATTTTTCAAATTCTTCTTGGAATTACAAATTCTTTTGAATTGGTCGTACTCGTACATAGGTGGTGGCAGCTGACGATTACGATGACAACGACGAAGCAGGCGCTAATGGGAAGCCAAATGGAGATGGAGAAAGGCAACTGGATTGGCTTTGACAATTGACGGGGGACCAGATCAGAATAAGAATGACCTTTTTAGTGGGATTTACCGAGAATGGAAATCATATTGTCGTGGATACATTCCAATCGCTGGTCAGCGCAACCGATGAGGGACAGTTGAAACGAATTTCAACGACAAATAACTTCGATAAGACGAACGTTTGAATTGCATGGGAAACATTCTTTCGAGGTGACGCTTTGTCGTGGAATTTGATTTTTGTTTTTCATCAGGCACACAGATGTCGGGTATTATCATTGAAAGTGTGCTAGTTGGAGCCATACTCGTAGAAGTCTAACAACTCCGAACTGATGCTGCTTTCAAGAAGTTCCCAACTGCTTTGTGCTTATGAAATAATACCCCAATGCAGCTCTGCATCATTTTAATATCAACACTAGCTGGATACACAGATTCTCATAAATGCAAAGTTCTAAGACACTAAAATACTACGTGTTTCCACACCGCAGAGATTACTAGATTCCATAGATACATAGGCACATCGAATTCAGAACCTGATGCGAGATGTGCAAGTCTGTTAATTCTTCCCCTAAACTCAGAATACAACAAAAAGGATGCTCTTCAGAGCCTGAACTATGCCTTTACCAAGTGTTTGGTACATCGCATTGCAGCGAATACGTAAGGACACCAGAAAACTTCTAAACAAATCACTTAAGACTAATTTAGAGGAAGACTAGAATCTTTTCAAATCGAAGCAAAAAGAATGTAAGAAGGCTAATCCGGGTGTTGAAGGGTGCCTCTTGCAAAAACTTTTAGCAGATATGGCAACCAGACTGGCATCATTCAGACAGACTGATGTCACCTACACTGCTTGAACCTCACTTAACAGGTTACCTGATATGAACCAGCTCACAACCAGATCTTATTCACAAATGAGCAGAGTGACACAACACAACGTAGCTGGTATCTGTCATCGGTTGTGGTGACGAATGATTGAGAGTAGCCTTTACACCAAAAATCAGAAAAGATGACTCGACGGTCGCCAAGAGCCGATTCACTGATTGATGCTCCCAAGGGTTCTAATGTCTACGCTCAGGTATTGGCAGACAGAAGCTAAGTATTTGGGTGTCAGTCTGGATAATAAATTGAGTTGGACTATATATACGAGAGTTGTGTGAAAAGTTTCCGACCGCAACGTAAAGATAGCGGCACTCGTCTATAAAAGCTAGTGAATGTTAGTTGTGCATCTTTTGACAGTTACTTACCGAAGTTTCAGTCATTTTGGACGCGCAGTTTTTAGTTGACAGTCGTTTGAGTGAGTCGATGTGAGTGTTTTTTTGTGAAAATGGAAAAAAATGGGTATCGAACTGTTACTAAATTCTTGTTTTTGAAAGTCAATACGCCTACGCAAATCAAAAATGAGTTGGACTCTGTGTATGGGGACTCTGCACCATCATTTACCACAGTGAAATTTTGGGCAGCTGAATTTAAACGTGGCCGTAAGAACTTGGGAGATGATGAACGTTCGGGACCGTCCAAAAACTGCAACCACTGACGATAACATTGCTAAAGTTCACCAAATGGTGTTAGACGACCGCCGAATTAAAGTGAGAGAGATAGTAGAGGTTATGAAAATGTCCAAAGAACGTCCAAGTTTTAGCCATGAGAAAGCAGTCCACGTTGGGTGCCGGGTTTGTTTACGTTAGACCAAAAACGTGTTCGAATGAACATTTCCAACGCTCTGTTGGCGCAGTTTAGGCGCAATAAATCCAAGTTTTGGCGCCGATTAATTACTGTAGATGAAACTAGGATACACCATTATACGCCCGAAACAAAAATGCAGTCAAAACTGTGGACTGCAAAGGGCGAGCCGGCTCCAAAAAAAAAAAAAATTTTTTTCCGCTGAGAAAGTGATGGCGACTGCTTTTTAGGATAGTAAAGGCGTTTTCGTAATCGATTATCTTCGAAAAGGAAAAACCATTATACAGAAGCATACTACGCATCATAACTTTTCAGGCTGAAGGCAGAAATTGCGGAAAAACGGCCACATTTGCAGAAAAAGAAAATCCTGTTTCACCAAGACAACGCGCCGTCTCACACCTCAGCGGTTGCCATGGCGAAAATCCATGAATTACGGTTTGAACTGCTTGACCATCCGAATTATTCACCAAATCTAACCCCAAGCAACTTCTTTTTGTTCCCTCATCTAAAAACTGCGATCGGAGGACAGAGATTATCGTCAAATGAGGAGGCAATCACCTTCGTGAGCAATTATTTTGCTGAGAAAAACGCCAAGTACCATTTGGACGGGTTAGAGAGATGGGAGCATCGCTGGGAGAAGTGTGTAGAGTTACAAGGAGACTATGTAGAAAAAAAACAAAAAAATTTGAGAAAAAAGTCTTGCATCATTGTTTGGTCGGAAACTTTTCAGACAACCCTCGTATATCAATTCGAAAAACTCCAAGGCACTGACAGTGTGAATGACACGGACAGGGCACGGTACTGGAGCAGTCACCACGCCTGTCACTACCCCATTTCGATATAGTTAGCCAAGAATTTACCTGTTTACCATGAGTACTGAGACAGGTTGCTGATAATTGAGCTATTTTTATAGGAAATGGATTGATGGCCACTAAAGTCGGTCCCAAATGTTGTTAAGAACGTAGAGGGGAGACTACGGAATATATTATAACATCACTGGCCGACTTATAAATATGAATAGCTGACGATGGGGCTGTAATTGTGAACTGCAGTGAACCAGGTATGTTTTGTTCTTGCAAGGCACAACAGATACGTTTTGGCAGTGGAATTCTATTACAATATACGTAGCCAACGCCAAAGTCAGAGATCGAATCAGTGACATTTGAACTATATTCGAAGCTCAGGTCCTTTGAAGATTCTTTTGCATCTAGTAAAGACGTCGAAATAGAGATTCTGGCTTATAAGTTTCCTACGAATCAACGGCGGGACTCACGGAGTCGAATAATAAGCGGATAACCAATTGAATAAACGTACTCGTAAAACACAACTTGTGAAGGGATATGCCAGACAAAATAATGAAGGAGCACTACATATACAGAAGCATGGTGATTGCTACAGAGAAACTAATTAGCGCCTACTTGGATGCGGTTCTTTCATCATAGGAATAATCAAGCAAAAAGTTTAAAATTAGCATTAAGGCTAAATTAGCCAATCTTAAACTAAGTCTAATGCTCTCTTAAACGGCAAGTTAGGAAAGGAAGCTATTTCCGGCGGTACTTTTGAAAAAAAAAATTACCAAGTTTACCAGCGATATACTTACTGCACAGCATTCTGGATCGCCGAAGGTTCAGAAGAGCTAAAATTGACACGGACAACTTGTTGTAGCAATGGTAGAATGTCCAAAACACTGAAGGATGAATGAATCAAATTACAGCAACGTCTGACTGATCCTTAGGAATGAAAACCCTTTGAACTGCTCGCACAACAGACGAGTCAGTTTGCCCAACGTCGCGTAGCAGTTCCTATAAGTCAGCTTACAGAAGATTTTCTATTCAGAAACCTGAAACCGATAACCACAACCTGTTCATTTGATAGGCGCATATGACAGAGTTTAAAAAGACTACACTTGCATTATACCTAGTTTATACAGCAAGTGCAGGACGACTATGGAGAAAGGCCGTTACTACATCAAAGAAGCACGATGAGATGTATCAGCATTGACCTTCCCAAAAGGGTTCGTTCAACGACTTAGACTGCTTGGATATGTTTAACGAGTCTTCGAATCCGTCCCGACTGGTCTTTAGATTGTCCCTACGACAATAGCATTCCGCCTAAGCATTCATTGCAAGTGGAACAAATTAGCTCACTACATATTCACAACTAGCACTAAGTAGGAAACCTTACTGAAGGAACCAGGTCAGTTTCACCACAGACTGTAGCGGCGCCTAGGGATAGAATGACTTCGATAAGCACATCAAAGGAAGCATTCTTAGATGATTCTCCTAAATGGTTGGTGGCGAAAGTCTGTTTGCTAAAGCCTCTGCTAAAGTCTGATGAGCTGACCTATGTGTAAGAGCTCTACTTTTGTTACTAGATGCAAAGATTAGATCACGCCTGAATATTGTAAGCTCTACCTGTCGCTACTAACATACGCGCTTCGGGATTTAAAACCTGAACCAAGATCGTCGTCAACAAACCATCAGGTAAGCTGCTTCTTATAACCACATAAGTTTCAAAGTGCCACCACAAAGAAATTTCTGGTTTGACAATGAATGTAGAAACAAGGCACACTACATCGAAAGACGCGAGCTCTACGAGCATACAATGAGATACATAGGCTTCTTGAAAGGAAAAAGAAGGAGCACGAGAGGAAATGAAGGGATGTTACTGCAGGAATAACGTTCGAACACTAGTCGCAGTTGGTGTTGCGAACGTGAAAAGGTTGATTCTGCTGAAGATGATCAAAATCCTGCTGTCAGGCAGAATGAACCATTCACTCTGCACGAAGACAACAGAGAACTCAGTGCCCCCGATCCTGCCTGCCGAACTATTTGAATAAGCCAATATGGTTGGAACTATGTGACAGCTCATCTGTAAGATGCATGGAATCTAAAACTCATGTGTCCTATCCACAAGAAAGGACTGCGCCAACTATAAAGAAATTACTCCTTCAAATATCTCCTGTAACCATTTATTAACAACCACCATCTATTTGTCGACTTAACACGGTGCGCAGGGACGATCTAGACAATACGATGTATAGTTTCGACAGCCCTGCCACCGAGAATTCTCACTGCTCCATCAAGGTGGTTAATGCATTAATCGAGACCTTCAATGTCAAGAAAGGTTTCAGACAAGTCAACGCACTGTCATGTGACATCACCTTAGAAAGAATCATGCGAGATTCACTGGACAACAAAAGAGAATCGATTTTCTTTGAATCCGCATATGACAGTACATTGAAATAGGTCTGACGGTAAACGGAGGCAAAACAAAGTACATGCTGTGATGAGAAAGCAAGCACACCACCGGTGACTTGACTTGAACATTAGAATTGTCAGTTATAACTTTAAGGGTAGTTAAGGACTTCGTCTACCTTGGATCCGCAGTTAGAAGCAGCAACGAAATCAGCGCAGAATTACTCTTCCAATCTCTGTTTCTTTGGGGTCAGGAAGCAATTAAGTAACAGAGCCCTCTCTCATAAGACCAAACTGGCTTTATACAAGACCCGTATCATCCCAATTCTGCTCTAAAGAGCAGAGTTATGGGCATTGTCTGAAGCAGATGAAGAAGCCCTTGGCCGTTTCGGGGGAAAAATCCTGCGCGTGATTATCAGTCCCATTTGTATTGACGGGAAATGGAAGAAGAGAACCACGAACTGTACAGCAACATCAGTGTAGTTAGATGACTAAGATGGCTGAGCTATATGAGTCAATGGACGCCACAGCTCCGGCGCAAACGATTTTTCGAATTTAACCACGTGGGATAGAGCAACAAAAGTACAGTGACCCAATTAACTTGGAGTGCTCCACTGTAGGCAGCTGGCTTGTTGGTTGGGGCCAAGCCAGGTTCATCCCGGTATGTAAGTGCATGGCTTCCAAAATAATAAGCCTCAAGATGCAGCATTCTAAACCAGAATATCCCTGAGCTTCTGGCCTCTTTTTAAAGCGGTGATCTGTTACGATTTGCCGATTGTTAATAGTGATGCATCAGTCTTAAATTAATTGTTGACTGCCAGGAGTTGTATAGTTTAAAATTTCTTTCTGAAAGATAAGGTAAGTTGAATCTGTTCGACTAATCCCACTGAAACCACATAGATTGTCATATGACCTGTCCACCAAACTCTAATCACTTCTATGAAATTCTATTGCCTTGTAGAATCCTTGTGCAAAATCCAACAAATTGACGAATCCCTATTCATTTCCATTCGTCAAACGGCGCCAAGGTACCGAATTTCCATAGAAAACCTTGTCTAGACCCAACAACTTCCTATGAATTCAAACGCAAACACCATCGCCATTAAAACCTTGCTTACCACTTGGGTATGTACGAAATCTAATGCTCACAGTCACAATCATCACAATGTGCTTCCCAGAAGCCATTAATATTGTCCACTTTCGTCGCGACTGCGGATATTTTATAGCCAAAACCAACAAACTAAACACAGGCAACCCAGCAGCAGAAAATCGTTATTCTCCACCCATGCCTGTCCCATTAACTAACTGGCATTAGAAAATTTTGACAAAATAAGCAAAACAGAAAATATACAATTATCCGTTGTCTCCTTGGAGGGCAATTAGCTAGCGAAAAATCCCCTCTTGGACCAGTTCAAATTTGGATATTTGGCACGTTTTAGTAATTTCCAAGACAGCTGACGTCGTTAGAGCTTCTGTTCGAGGTCCCAGTGGTTGGCTTCCGAATTTCCGAGAATTCAACGTACTCGTACTTCCAGCAAATTCTACTGTTCTGACACTTAAGCTGACAATCATGCCAGTCGAGGGTCAAATTGGACAACCAACAACTAATTATGTAGGTCAAGCCATCCGGTCACTAGACTCAGAGATCCAGATAGTTTCCAAGAACCATTTATGAGTTCTTAGTAGTAGCAGTGACAAAGTTTGTGAAATATTTTCACAAATTTTCTGCTTTTTCTTTTTTTGTTTTCTTGAAATTGCGAAAAAAGAAAAGTGTAACACAAGCTTTAAGAATTTGCCAACAAACATCTCGGATTACATTGTTGATCGTCGATCGTACTGTTGTTACATGTACTCGTACTACAGAAGAAGAGGTAACGCCATCTATCCACGTCTCTTCTTACCTCGTCGGGGATTTCTTTCACGTTGTTGCTTTTTGGTTTATTTTTTATTGAATTATGCTTTGCGGAGTTGAACACGAAGGCATGATGGTGAAATTAAGTTAACACAGTGAAAAAGAGAGAAAAAAAAATAGAAACCAAATACGAATACAGTGGAAGCAATGGAGGTAGAGAACTTAAAACGAAAAGAAAGAACAGTGAGTTGAGCAGATATCCATGAATACAAAGTTGTGGTCGTGGCGTGCACCGCGTGATCTGTGATCCGAGCACAACAAATTGTCGTGGTTTGTTAGCTTCGTTTTGTAAATGTGGAGTAAATTGTGTAGGCACGGATGAAATTCATACCGAATGGAGATATTTGATATGGAAACGAGAATTGGGGAACTAGTGGTGACAGCTGAAGTTTGTTTGTTTTGTTGTTTTTTTTTTTTTTTTTGTATAGAGCACCACAGGGTAGTATTGTTGGTCCCTGATTATTTATTTAGTGTTTTTCTTTAATATTTTGTTATCTATTGAAGTGCTATGCTGCCTTTTTAGACGGTTCATCCAGCAAAGCCAGGTTTCTCCAATTCATAGTGTTGTTCGTCCTTTGATTTTACGTGCTCTGTTCAAAATGTATCCGAGCATCATTTTTATTGGCAAAACAAAGCAAGTTCGGGTGGCGGAACTAGTGTGCGTGCTTAATTTGTTCACGACAACAGCACCACTCAATCGCTACAGCGTTGAAGAGTGAGTACGTGTAAGTAACACAGTCGTCGGATTTTATTTTAGAAGAGAATGGCAGAAAAAGTTGAACAACGAGCAGAAACAGTCTTGGGTTTATCGGCTCAAGACAGAAACCATGTCCCAGTCATAACAATAGAAGCATGCAACATCGCCGAGCCCTAAAAAAGCAAGACAGACCCGCAGCAATCTGAAAGTCACGGTGACCGTCTTTCCTGACTTCAGTGGGGTAGTTCATCCTGAGTTGAGGAATGTTACCGCGAGGTTTTGCGTCACCTTCGTGATGCAGTGAGACGTAAATGGCCGGATATGAGGGCAAATGGCATTTGTGAACTTTATCACTATAACGCATCCGCTCGTTCGTCACACATGATTCGGAGTGTCTTACCCAAACACACATGTAGTTCGCCATCTCGTGACCACGCTGCCTGTGATTTCTGAAAACGCCTTTGAACGGAATCAGATTTCAGACCAGGGAAGACGTCATGCATATTGTGACGGACCACCTGCGCTCTATACCAGAAAAGGTTTTCCAGTATTGCTTCCAGCAGTGGCAGAACCGTTGGGAGAAGTGGCAAGCAGTATTATGTAATTGTATCTCAATAAATGTTGATTTTATGAATAAAAGTCGGATGCTTATGAACAGACCCCGTATACATAACATAATGAGAACTGAGAGTGGACCTTTGATTTTTTTCCGATTCCGAAATGTGAGAAAGTGAAAGATTTAGGCAGAAGATTACACTTTCTGATGTTTCCTATTACCCGCCAAAAGGTTAATGGAGTCGGAAATGTATGTACATAGGGTCTGATTTTTTAACGTATACCATCTGTCATGGAGACTTATGTTTTCGCGATGGCCATATATCCATGGGGGCAAGGATACGCCTTGCCATCGCTCTGCCGCTATCCTGAGATACCAAACCGGAACTGTGTTGCCGGCACAAGTTCCACCCTTGCTATGAGTCGAGGCCGACCGGAGACCTCTTACTTCTCTTAGGGTCGCAGCACCCAGTACTTATTGCAACTCTACATTTGGTCCCGCGACTTTGGGTTTAAGCCACAGCCACCATGACGCACCCACAAGGGGTCCGGGGGGCTCCTGACTCCCATGGTACCGTGATTTAAGTCCTGGTAGGGACTACCAGTGGTCCAGCCGCCAACAAGACCTATGACCGGCAACCTGTGACTGATCAAATCGTACCAACCTTCAGTAGCGTCATCTAAAGATGTTTACGATAAGACCAGAACTTTGCTCTGCCCCCGTTTATTATTAGACAACGTCAGTGATGAGCGAAGCCTTGATAATTGGGCGGGGGCTTCGGAAATGTACATCAATTTTGCAGCTCTTTGACGTTGGGCGAGTTTTGAACCAAGACCCGTTGGCGTAGTAGTCAGAGAACGTACCCACTCCTCACAACCGGTAAACACAGCTCTCGATCTTGCTCCTAGTCAGTTCATAAGGACTTATAGATATTTCAGTACTGTAAACTTAGTCTTCTTGTTGATTTTTTATTTCTTTTCTCTCATTTTGTTCCACACTAAATAAAAGACGTCCGATCGCTTTGACTGAATATACATCGAATGCTTTATTTTCAAATATCCCTACCTAACCGGCAGTCCCTCTTTATTCAGCCAGTTCGGCTTCTTTCTTTCTTTTGTCTTTTACATTGTTCTCTTTTTTTTCTTTGGAAGTGTTGCCACAGTACTCATGTGATCGAGTTTTGAATGAGCATTAAATGTGGCGGTTCTTAATTTAGCTACAATCCTAAATCAGCTGGGATAATGAAAACTGTCATAGAAAAGTCATAGACGTGATATGGGGGCTCCTAAAGTAGGCGCTACACGAATGGTAAAGGGTGGGCCAATGAGTATTTCATCATGAGAGGTGTCACTAAAATCTGAACGTAACGAATCTACAGTCATTACAAAGTTTATTCACTGATAGATACTCGGTCATAAAACCTGTTAAAATCATCGAAGTCTATTATGAGAATGGCCGTTAAAAAAGACTGGTCTAATAAATCGACCAACTGAGCGTACAATACTGAATGTGGTGCACAACTTCAAAGAAACTGTGTGTACGAATAATGCCATACGTGAAAGTGTGGACGCGGACCCAAGCACATCAACTCGTCATTGGGCGTAGGAATTAAACCTCTCAAGAACCACACTACGTAGAGTTTCGACAAACGATTTGAATATGTACGCTTACAAAATTCAGTTAACGCAGAAATTGAAGTCACTCGACCATTTTTAGCGCCGTACGTTCACCGATTGGATGCACGAGCAAACACAACTTGATGATTTGTGTTTTTTTTTTGTCGAGTTTTACAAAGAAAACCATCTTCAGTGACGAGGCCCATTTTCAACTCAGCGGATACGTACTCATAAATAAGCTAAATTCCGAGAGACTCTCGGAAAAAAGAAGCAACCTCAAAGAGTCACGGTATGGTGTAGTTTTTGATGCCGGTAATGTTGTTACCGTGAATGGTGAACGCTATTATACCATGATAACTAACATTTGGTTGAGTAGCGTTATCATCTCGTGCTCTGATAGGTCATCTTTTCGTCTAGTTTCGCGTAGGATTGGACATTTGCCTAGGAAATGCAGAGTATCTTCTGTTTCTTGTAAATTGCACATGTTGCATAGTACTCGTAGAAGAAGATCTTCTCTATGGGGGACGAAATTGATTCTGAGAAGCCCGCCAAGGAGTTTAAACATCATTGGGATCGCATGAATGGTATGAATATCTTTAAAATAGTTTCTGTTCCCCAGCTCCAGATTGTAATTAAGCCGTACGATGTAGCGATCCCGACGCTAAGAACTTAGTTCTGACCCCTTCGTCGACTTGTTCTATCAACGGACGTAATACGTTTTTACATCTCCTTTATACCAGGTTCAATTCAACGCCACAGCCATGAGCTAATTCCATCCAGTCTTGAAACCATGCAGTTCTATTTCGCATTGTTCGTAGGGCCACTATCTTTGTTAGCCTGTTGTCTAGCGTACTTATGTAGTTCATGTGCAGCTTAAGCGATTTTATATTGTATATTGCTGAGATAACCCGGTTTCCAGCATAAACATGTACTTTGGCGTATTTGCAGGGAGCTGAAAAGATTTCTTAATGAAAAAACGTAGCAGCTTTTCGACGTTCTCATAGTTCCTACACCCCCAGACTTGCGCTGCATGGATCATTACTGCATCGACTGCAGCTTCAAATATCCTGAATTTACTACTGTGTGCAGTATTTAAGTTTCTGAAGCAATTCTTCCAGGCTACACTTGTGACGGATTTAGATTTCTTGAGTTTCTCATTTATATGTCGTTAATGCCAACCCCTGCAAATTCTACACCACCCGGAAGCAAGTCCAATTCCCATTCCATACAATTTATAGAATAAAGTGTTTCGATTCCCAGAATCGAAGACAGTCTTAAAATCCACAAAAAAATCGTATAACTTTCTGTTTTGATCTATGAATGCCTCTGCTATGATTTTCAATACAAAAATGTGGTCGACTATTGAGTGTCCAGACCGAAAACCCTCCGGAAATTCTTTGAATAGCTTATTGCTCACTACTCATGTGTCAAGTCGGGTCTGTAGTATTGCTGCAAAAATCTCACGATATAGCGATATCAATTGGCGACCGAGATCGTGCGATTTGGACAAGTTGCTGCGAAGGACGACGAATCGGTGAATTATGGTCCTCTTCAACACAAGCTTCCACAGCCGCGATCCACCCTTTATATCCTCTTCCCGGCTTGTCGTTAATTCAAGTCCGAGTCCAATGACGATGTTGTCATTATAACAATCTCCAAATTCTCACTCTCTGGACAGATATAAAAAGGACTGAATTCTCGTGATCACCAAATATGTATGGTCTTTGGCAAACAGATTCTATATGACAGTGTTTAGGGAGGCAACTTAGCAACAACCAAGATCTTCTGAGCTGTATAGCTAGACGAAGTATCAGTATCAGTTGAACAATTGATCCATCTAGATCATCGAATTCAAGCAGAATTGGGTGCGGATCTCATTAGAACTAGTACCAATCCCTTATGTTTTGGCACCCAGAACACATGTAGTGCAATAGATCGGTTTCGTGTCTGAATGTTCTTGTCCCGAGGAAAAAAAAGGATCAAGGAGAAGTCAAATGTGGAGGTGCAAAAAAGATAATGTTTATGTGTGAAGATTAAAATCAAGCAATCGAGGCTTTCATCGATTAAAGTGTCTTCTAACTATGCAAGAACCGCACCGTGAAGTGCTGGTTGCTCCCAATGAAAGGCAGCATACAAAATACAATAGTCCAGATACAATTGGAAGATCATCAGTAAGAGAAGGGGGTTATACAATCTCCGAAAGCCTCTGCGTGCTGCAAGTTCTTACAAATAAGAGGGATTTCTGAGATACATAGGATCTGTTACGAATATCGATCACTGAATCATGTAACTAAAGAGCACAGTTTCCTGGGAGGGAATACTGAAGACCTAAATACAGCCAGATAGTGAGGATACAATAACAATTCCCAAAGAGTAAAGGCTAATTCTTAATACAAAAAAGTACGATATGCGGGTTTTTCAAGTACAAGAGTTGCATTCTACGGATAAGGTCTAGTCTGCGAAGGCAAAAATAAGCAAAGGATTTTCCTTAATCTTTCTGTTCGACAGAGTAGGTTATCCCGGGCAAAACAGTGGATCAGCCGGATCATGGCAACAGTTTTTTGGGATGCACTTGGCCTAATCCACATGGAGTACCTTTAAAAGAGAAAACCAATCAAAGGAAAATATTATGCCAACTACCTGGACCGCTTCCTACCATCTTATTCAACCAAGAGGCAAGAAAAAGCCACATTGGTAGACATCGGCACTGGGACTGCTCAGAAACACCTGCAGATAACTTTTCAACGCAGCAAAAAGCACAAGAAAAGTGACCGACTGGGACTCATATAAAGAATCCCTCAAATTATACAAAAAAGAACTGAGGAAGGCAAAGCGACAATCCTGGAGGTCATTCTGTGACAAAATTACAGAAACCTCTGAGCAAAAGCAAAATCCTCTCCACAAATCCTATGATGCCTAGCTGTTTGAAAGAAATCGATGGCTCTTGGACAAACTCAAGTGATGAATCACTCAACCTGCTTCTGGACACCCACTTTCCATGTAGCTCCCAACTCGCGGCCAGTAGCAGCCCAAACTGCAACCGTGACCAAAATTCATGGTCTGATTACGAGAGACAAACTGCTTAGGGCGCTGCATGGCTTCAAACCATACAAGTCTGCTGGTCCGGACGGTATAATACCTGCCGAGCTACAGAGGTCCTCAGATATTATTCTAATAGTGTTAGAAAATATTATGAGGAGCTGTGTAGAATTTATCCACATTCCACTGTTATGGAGAGAAGTCAATGTAGTATTCATTCCCAAAGCTGGAAAATGTTCTCATGTAGTCCCAAAGGACCTCAGACCTATAAGTCTATCATCATTCCTTCTGAAAACTTTAGAACGACTGATTGATATCTATATTCGAGCTAAAGTTGATCCAAGACTTCTGTCTACGGCTCAACATGTCTACTGTAAAGGAAAGTCGGTGGAAACGGCTTTGCACTCTCTGACTAGCCACATCGAACGATCCCTACAATATAAGGAGTGCACAATGGTTGCTTTCCTAGACATAGAGGGCGCCTTTAACAACGTCAACACATCTGCAATCACGACTGCGATGTCAACTTTGCAGGTAGACGACTCACTTTTGGAGTTGATCGGTCTAATGCTAAAAAGCAGGATAATCAACTCCAAACTGGGTGAGACTTCTGCTAAAAGATATGTCAGCAGAGTTACGCCGCAAGGCGGTGTCCTCTCTCCCCTTCTCTGGAACTTAGTAGTTAACGAACTACTGATATACCTGGAAGCGGGTGGTAGCAGGGTGACTGCCTATGCGGATGACGTTACCGGACAAAGGTAGTATAGGCATACCAATCGCTAAGTGCAAACTAACACTAAAGCTGGATGCCAATAAAAGAACAGACCTTAGGTGGACTGCTGGACAAACATGACTAGCGACCAAACAGATCTGGCCAAGGCTGAATCTGAGTCGCCCTAAGTGTCTGATCCTTTTAGATAGGAAACATCTCAGCGCCATAATAGGTGTCATTACTGGACACTGCCTCATAGGCAAGCACGCAAGAAGGCTTGGCGCATTTACTAATGATTTCTGTAGAAGAGGAGGAGACAATCCCCCACCTACTCTGCACATGCCCAGCTCTCTCCCAGAGAAGGAAGCTTCATCTAGCTTTCTTCTACAACGACCTAAACGATCTAGAAAAATTAGACGTTAACAGTCTCCTACGCTGTATTATAAGCTCAAACTGGTTCCAGTAGTAAGAAGATCACAGATCAACGTGGCATCACAATGGGCCAATAGGCCTAAGTGGGTTGGTGTTTCCAACAGCCACTCTTACCTAACCTAACCTACCTGGACCGGTGCAACGACGATTTAAAGCATTTGGCCGAGCAGAAAGCGATTTTCCATGCACGGTGCATACGTAGGTAGTCGCCATTTCATGAATTAAGGTGCGAATATCTTCCTCATCCGCCATATTCTTCGGATTGAGCTTCTAGCTACTAGTTTCCTGTTCCAAACCTGAAAAAATATCTGGGAGGAATGAGATTTGGCTCCAACGATGCAAATCTTACAGCCTTGCAGGGATCTAAAAAAAATTGAGAAACGTTGGGCCAAGTGTGTTAGGTTTATTCTACTCTATACTGAGAAATAAAACGTCGTTTGCCGAAAAAAAAACCATCTTTCACTCGTATTTGTAACATTAACTTAGCCGGTTGCTAGTTTTTGCAGTTTTTCGTTCTGCCTTTGCCTTTATACAGTCAAGCAAGTAAGCTTTCTCATCTATCACTCAATATATTACGAACTTATTGGTCCACAATATTAAATTGACCGAATGCTAGCAGTTTCGGACTTACTGGTGCACCCTCCTATTTGCAATATTAACCTGAGCGAATGCTAGTTGTTGCAGTTTTTCGTGACGTTTTTGCCTTTATACGGTGAAACAAGTAAGCTCTTTTCATCGTGGATTCGACCTTCTTTAATCCTTTTATTGGACGAAGACACCATCGTCTAGAAACATCAAATCACTCTAGATCTCTAGATAAAGGCAACAACCTATTGCAACGAAAAGTGAAACAAATTTGTGTACTCAGCACAGTAGAATCGTCAAGTAAGTCTCTCATTTTTCTTTCTTTTTTTTTGTACCAAATAGGGTACGAAAACAAAAGCAAAGGGAACTTCTTTTTTTTTTTCTCTCCCTGTTCACATTTTCCGCCATATGGTCTGTTCCAAATATGCAACAACAAAATATCTGAAACCACGACAGATGGTAGAAACATGGCGATTTAGACGCTGTCTTCCATCAACACAACAATAGCAACAGCACAACAACAAAAAAGTAAAATAAATAAATAGGGCCGCCATATACTCATAAGAACGATACGACAAAAAGAACACAACGATAATGATGATTACAATAAAATAAACGAAAACAAATAAAGTGGACCAACAAAAAAACAACAAAGAGTCACAATTCAGAATGAGGGTGGAAGGCAAACATGGGAGAAAAAATAAACCCCAAATGGAACAACAAAAATTCAGCAAACTGGTGTATGGGTGCGTGCTAATGCTAAAGGGGGCTTTACGGTTCGTTGGGTCTCACCGGAGAATAAGAGAAGAAAGGGCAACTCACCGATAATTAGAAAGAATAATAGAAATAAAAACTACAAAAATAATCGACGGATAATTTGCTCAGATCTATGGAGCTAGGCAAACCACACACATAGAGAGGGAAAATTAAAAGAAAAAACAAAAGTTCGTATGACACAAAAGAATGTCAAAGTCAAATGAGGCTAATACAGAAGGAGATGGAGCATTTAAATTACAAATCGAGTAAACGAGAGGTAAATAGAATTAATTTGCCGGCAAGCGAAGTGTTTTTGTGTTTTTATTTATGGTTGAAGGTAGTTTTGTTTTTTTTTTTTTTCTAAAAAATGACCATGGCAATGGAGAAGGACATAGAGAGTAAGGTGAATGTGGTAAATGGCGCCACAAGGGGAAAACTAAGAAATTTATGTTAAGTAGTTAGGTAAGTGATGGCCAGTAAAGTGAGGAATAGCAAAGACGTGAGTGGTGTTTTTTTTTGTTAAAGGCCATTCGATAATGAAGACAAGAATGTAGAAATGTTAAAAAAAAGAAGGAGACTATGTACAACCTTTCAACGAAGTTCAGCAAAATTTGAACAGTGAACAGATCTACAGATTTAGATACACGTAGGTACTTAAATTTGGGGTAACAACGAGCCATCGAACTGTGCTTACGACTTTGGTTAAGAATCTCAAGAAGTTTACAATCATGGATTGAATGACACTTAGCACAAACTGCTCGTACTAGGGTACGATCGGGTACCCAAAAGAAACCGAACTAGTTTTTTTTTTATTATTTAAGGTACAATATGAACTGTCAAATGAACGGAACTAATACAATATAACGGTTTTTTCAATATAGCGGCCATGTTAGAGAAGCTACAGCTGTCAAATTTAGAGGTTATAGTAATTAAACTTTGCTATCAAAATGAGTGGTGAATTCGAACAACGTTCCGTGCGTTGAGTGGGCAAATTCGAATCAACTGGTTCCGTAGACAATCGACAGCACTCGTACGTCATCGAAAAATGAGTTCTACAGAAAACATTGCTCATTGAGTGTACGTGATAGCTCGAGGCAGTAAATTCCTCGTCGTGCCCAAGAACTTGGCCTTTCGCAGGCCTCTAAATCTTAGCGAATTTAGGGTTGGCACTTAGGCGTGCACCCGTACAAAATTCAACTGACAGTTGCAAGTGGACTCCGATTTCGGAAGGAAAATCATCTTCTGCGACGAAGCCCATTTTTAGATGAATGGCTATGTCAACAAGCAAAATTGTCGCATTTGGAGTGATAACAATCCACACGAGACCCATCATTTGCAAATGCATCCAGAAAAAGTCAGTGCTTGGTGTGGAATTTGGTCCGGCGGGGTTCTTGGCAAGTATTTCTCTCAAAATGAAGCTGGCACCGCCATAACTGTCACCGTCGAGATGCACAATGATAACAATTTTTTTTTAGCCTAAATTGGAGGACATGGATCTCAATGAGATGTGGTTCCAACAAGGCAGCGCTACGTACCACACAGCGGATACAACAATGGATCCTTTACACGACAACGCGATGTAACTCGCCACAGAAATCGTGTGATTTAACGCGCCATTAAACTTTTTATTATGAGGCTACGTTAAATCACGGGTTTATACGAATAAACCGCAGGCAATTGATGACTTATCAGTCAACAATCACCTCAGTGATATCGAGTCCGATTTATGCGGATGAGTCATCGAAAATTATACGCGCAATGAAGCTGCGACGACCATTTGCCCGATATCATATCAATATCTTATTTAAATTTGAAGTTCGAGGGCCTTAATGAAAAACCCTGTAGTTGCCGAATATTTTATTCCATTGTTAAAATTTTTTTTCAAATTCATTTCCAACAGGTGTCGTTGCAGCGCCTCCAACGTTTTTCTCTTCACCTCAGTAACTCGGGAGAACGTTTTCTTTTCATGTATCTGTTCATTTGGTGAAATAAAAAAAAGGCGCAGGGGGCATGGTCATGTGAATTGGGGGAATGGAAGGCAAAAATTGGAAAACCGAGAAAGCTATGTGAGCAGGGCAGTTATCGTTGTGCAAAAACTAATCAAAAGACTGCCACAAATCGGGCCTCTTCCCTCGCAAACTACTCAAAATTTCCAGGTAGAAAGTCCTGTTTAACCTGACCCTGTGGATAAAACTCTGAAGGGAAGTTTGATTTCAAAAGACGATGTTTTTTAGAGCGAAATGAACTTGAAATCTTCCACTGGCTTGTTTTCAAAATCGTAACCGTAGAACCATGATTCGTCACCTATGATAACCTTGCAAAAAATTTCATTTCAAAACGCGACCTTGTTTTTGTTCAGCAGGCAGCAGTCGAGGCATGAGTTTAACAGCCACCCTTTCATCCTCAAATCTTCCATTAAAACTCGCTGAACTGAAGTCAAAGTCAATGCCAGCTAGCTCTACAACGTCTTCAATGGTTCTCGTCGATCTTGTAGGTTGATTTTGCGAATTTTTACAATATTGTCATGGGTTTTAGGCCGCAGAAGGGCTGCCAGAGCGAAACTTTTGTAATTAATTGACATTTCGCTTCTTTTGAAAGCGGAAAACCACTCTGACACTTGAGTTTTAAAAAAAAACAGAGTTTCTGTGGCATTTTTTTTGGAACAAGAACACAAAAAAACTCACTAAAAAATTCACAAAAGCCGAACGGAACTTTCTTTATCGATGGCGCTTGAACTCGCGAATGGTAGACTACAACATTATTTCGGTTTCTTCCGGGCACATCCTTATATATACCACCTTGTTCAAGTAACTTCAGGAATAGTTGGCGGTTGGCGCACTCATTTGACAGATTTTTGCCTGCAAGAAAAGCAGCATCTGGACATTCTAGAAATAATGCTTGCAGAGGCTGATTCTGGCTATGGAGCCATTAAATTACTCCTGACGGGACGTTGAGTACGACACGCAAACCAGAAATCAAGCAATTGGCTAGCGTGATTCAAATGAGCCAAGACCGAAGAAACCATGTCGTTTTCAGTCAAAAAAGAAAATACTGTTCTTTTCCTTAAGGCGAGCCAGCTTTATTTGTGCGTTATGATACAAAGGCCTCAGTCGTGGAAAAAATAATTCGTTAATTTTGCATCACGATAACCCCTCATCTCACAATGCATTCAAAACACCATCCAACTACCATCCAACAACCAGAAAATTCACCTAATCTGGCCCTGCGTGACTTGTTCTTATTCGGCCGACTCAAAACACAGCTTCAGGGAATGCGTTTTAAAAACCAAGAGGAGATAATGCAAAAATAGAAGGCTATACGGAACGAAACAGCGATTACCAAAGTTGTTTCGTGGACTGAACCAAACGCTGACACAAGTACGTTACAGTCAATAGGGATTACTTTGCATTTAAACTTACATTTATCATTTTGAAGACCTCCGCCAATAAAATTAATTTGACTCTAAGCGACTGCATTGAACGCAACCAGAATTTGCTCCACACCATTTCTAAATGATCGTCATTCCATTTTTCAGAATTTGTTTTAAGGTTTGTTGGCAGGTACCTAACGGAAGTATAGACGGTGTAGTCCTGTAATTACACATAGCCTTTTACCAGCTCCAAACATATTGTTGCCTTTAGACAATTTGCATGGCAAATTAACGAACGATGAAAAGTTGGAGCTTTCTTAATGATTACCTTCAGCTTTGACTAATAAGTCTAAGTCGTCTTTCATTCGGTTTCGCTACTATAGACACTACTGTGGTATTCCTTTCTGTAATATGAAGTCGAACATTAAGCCATAGGACATTCTAAGACCTAAGTCTAAAACCTCAAGTCATTTCTGTCGTTAACCTCAACGAATTTCTTTGATTAAGTTCATATCTCTCAACCTCTTACTTGATTTGTTGGCACATTCAGTATATTTTAAGAAAGCACGCTCAGACCACTGTCGTTTACTCTTAAGAAACCCTAAACTCTCCTCAAAAGATTTGTAGATGCTTACCTGATAAATACATGGCCACATCATTTGCATAGGACATCCTTGCGGCTTCTGTTAGGCTGAACAATTCGGGGAGGAATTCCTCTAGGTGTAGAGTTAACATCGACGTCCTAGTTTCACTCAGATATGCCATTTGGGCATTTTTAGACAGATGAAAAAGAATTACGACCTTCGGATATGCACGAGAAATGTTCGGACACTTAATAGTTAGTGAAGGCTCTGGACCACTATAAAGCGAATATCACTGACATTCAAGAGTAATGGAGTGGACTAGGCAAAGGAGATAAGAAAAACTGTTACATTTTCTATGTCATGTCGGAAAAAACTAGTACATATAAATACAAAGTTATCATTAGGGGAGAACTAAGGAAAAACATCTTCAATAAACGGCAAAACGCCTAGTTACAACTCACATCGAAGATAAATTTCCTAACCTAAATGTGATATGCTCAAAGCTATGCTCGTGCGTGTAATTTTATAGCCAAATTTGAAAAGGTGGTAATCCTTGACGGGACAGAAGGAAAGTCTTTCCTGCACGAAATCCTAATCCAAAATAGACTCGGTCCCCTAAGCAGAAAATTGAGACCGTCACAAGGCGCATCTCTAAAGTTCAAGCGAGCCATCATCATTTGGAATCACTACTATTTTGTACCCAAGGCTCGAGGACTGAAAAAAATGCATGAGGAAATCTAACATCGAACATCTGTAATCGCAAGGAATTCTTAGGATTAAGAGCCTTTTCTGATCGAGTCTTCTAAGATTACAAAAAAGTCCTTTGCAAAAATATTAATAAATTCATATGATGGCGTTGCAACCATAAAGACATTAGTCTCCTAAACATCGCGTTTAACACCCTATCTATTGCACAAGTACTCTGTGAACGTTTGAAGCTCTATGTAAAAAATCTCAATTGTCCTTATTCGTACAGGTTTTAGCCTAGTAAGTTCAGTATCGAACAGATATACGACAAAACTCAGTTTCTTGAAGTTGCTCTACCTGATTTTAAGGCCGATATGACAGAATTTATAGATGCGAGCTAACACAGTCAGGTATAGTGCAAGATAACGGAGAACGCTCGTTGTTCCTTAAAGTTCAGTAATGACACCATCGAGACATTCAGTTCCAAAAAATGGACTTCGTCAAACTGGCAAAGATTCTCAAATTTAATAAGCCAATATCTGGTATCCTAATATTTCAATAAACTGTACAACAAGAAGGAAATCAAAAGGCTGCCAAGATTGCGGCTGCAAAAGACACAATATATGTACCCTGACCTCGTAAAAAAGGTCCGAAATCTCAGTAAGTGAATAAAATTCAACGGTCCGGCCTGGGAAGTTTCGAAATCTATCACGAAGAGAAAACCGAACGTTTTGCGCCCGGGTGGAAAAGGCTTTAAACAATTTGATGTGCACCACTGAAGGCAAGAAAAGCCTTAGTGTTGCTTGAGATCCAGGTCCAACCAGCGTAACCTATAGTTATGCAATGTAGGTAGATTAAAGTGTACATTCGTTCAACATATCAAGAAACCCATTGACTTGTGAAGAGCAGATAACTTCGAAGACTTGTAAGAAACATGCTTGCTCAAAAACCGGATTCATTCGTAATTCTATTCAAAAGCCTGCATCTCTTAGTCAGAAAGCGGAGATGGCATTGTTCAACACGAAAATATTAATTCGATTGGTAATAAGTCCCATTGACCTTACAAGAATGGAGTAACAGTTGAAAGCTAGGTGAAACCAATCGAAATATGTCTGAACTGGAAACTGCTTATTTTTTTAACTTGGGCCAGATTCATAAAAGAAGCTTCCATGGAATGGAATCTAGAGCCTACTTTTACTAAATGATTCTAGAAGACGGGACTCAGGTCAAGTCAAACATCAACACTGAACACTATCAGAATCCCAACAGAACTCAAAGTAAGCCCTACAGAAGATATGTCAGCATAACATCCCATAAATCAACTTCTTACTAATTTAGATGATACTACAGTCCGCGGTGAACCAGGGCCACAGCTAAAGTGCCTCTCCAAATACCGCGGTCTTCTGCCATTTGCCACCAGTTGCGCACACGATGTTGGCTGAGGTCCCGCTCCACTTGTATGTGCCCCTCTGGGTTGGAGACGAAAGCTTTCCGAGTCGATGCGTTGGTGTCCATGTGATCGAAGTCACCCTAGGGACTTTGTCTACCTACGTTCCGCTATTAATTCAGACAACGACACCAGCACATGAATCAAACGAAGAATAACTCCTACCAATCGCTGCTTCTTTGGGCTAAGAAGGCAATTGACTAGCAAAGCGCCCTCTCTCGAACAACAAAATTGACCCCAATAAGACCCTAATTATCCCAGTCCTGCTCTATTGCGTAGAGGCATGGATTTCGTAAAAATTGGTGAGGGTGCTCTTGGCTGCTTTGTAAGGGAAATTTTTCGGGAAATTTTCAGTTCCGTCTGCATGGACGGTGAAAGGAAGAGGAGATACCAACGAAGAAATGTACGGGTTGTACAACGACATCGACTTAGCTAGAAGAGTGAAGGTCCAACGAGTGAGATAACTTTGTCATGTAGAGTGGATGGACAGCAATTCTTCGGTCTGAAAAGTTTTAAATCCCGCCTCAGCGGGTCGTAAAAGACGACCGCGACTCAAGTGGCGCACATAAGTTGAAATGGACCTCAACCAACTTGTAGTGCGAAATTAGAGGCAGCTGACTGTTGCGCCACCTTAAGTAAGTATAGATAAAACGAACAATCACTCTTACCAATGGCTGCTTCTTTGGGAATAGAAGCCATTTGAGGAAAAAAAGACCCTAACCCTAACCTATATACTTAGAATCAACCCAATCCTGCTTTATGGCGCTGAAGCATGGACTCCATCTAAAACTCCGTTGCTTCGAGAAAAATTCTTCGTAAGATACATATGTAGATATTCGGTCCCGTTTGCCTTGACGGATTTTGGAGAAGATTCAACGACGAACTAAACGAACTGTCACCTGAGATGACTATGATATGTAGAGCAAATGGCTTTCAATGGTACGGCCTGTGGAGTCACCGAATCTAACCCGGAGGAATAAGGCAGTAGACGAAGACCTGGGTGACCTCAATCGACTTGGAGTGCGCAACTGGATGGAGTTAGCCAAGGATTGAGGCTCAAATTCATCCCGAACCGTAACGCCAGCTTAGTAAGTAAGTAATGATTCTAAGTCCACAAAAGCATGGTTCGAGCAAAATTCCATAAGGGTTCTACAAGGGCACTCAAGACCAAGTAGAGACCATAACCAAATAGAACATCCGTGGAAGAGTGCTAACGATGCGGATTCGTAAGAAAGTTAGATGACCTAAGATTTTGTAAGAAGTGCATATTCCAAATCGAACACTAGACTTGAATAATGAGTATACCTCTTTACACAGTTGGGTGTAATCGGTCCACACCTTAATTAGGAAGATTAGAAGGAATATCATTAGAGACAGTAGAAGCCTGACCTTTCGAATCACTTGCAACACTTTGGTGTCGGTTTTGAATATCATTTGTCACCGTTTGAAAGATTACAAAAATAGAATTTCTCCACTTCGTGCCGTTTAAGGGGCAAATAATACTTTTTTCGTTTTGGTACGCAGGTTCAGAAAGGACGATTTCGCCAGGAAATACCCACATGTATATGTACAAATTACCAGGCCCACCCCTGAAGGCTGCTACAACGTATGTAAACCCAACAACACTGTCAATCAAGGACGCACACAGAAATGTGACGCAAATCCCATTTCATATCTCCAACCAAATGCCTTGATATTGATTTCAAATCAGAACGCTTCGACTGTCCTTGAATTCAGTATGTTGCTGCAAACTTCTCCCCTCTGGAAATGTCTATCAAACACAAAACCACTCGAATGCGGGTTTCCAACTACAGAGGCAGATGTTGCCAGATACAGGCAGGACTCAAATCCAGAACCGAAATTCAATCCCAAAAAGTGTCAAACTCAAAAGAAAATAATACAAGAGGGCAGCATTTTAGTAAAAGAAATTCCACAAAGTAAACCACAAAATGTGTACTCACCATTTGCGCTGTCCTGAACCATGGTGGCAGCTCTTGACAGTACTTCCAGTGGAGATTCCATCTTTCTCTGTTGCTTCGTTCTTTATTTACTCCAAAAATTAGTTTTTTTTTTTGTTTTTTGGATTTGAGGTGCTCTCGCTTCACTGATTTCGAAATTCGACGTTTTTTTTACTTTTAGCAAATAGTGTTTTTTTTTTCTTCTAATTGGAATGAGGGAAAGCACGCACGGAACCAACTCAAACTAAACCAAACTGAACCGAACCGAATCGAATTGAAGAACTTGGACTTTCTAGACCGGCAGCAGCAACAGAAGATAGATAACCAAACGAAAGGAAAACAAACTGACAGCTAGCAGGACTCGTTTTTATTTGTCTTTTTTGCGCTCTCCTTCTTGACAGATGGAATATTGGGCATGGGCAAAACAGCAGCCGTTCTGTCTAGCACCTGAACACCGGTATATCCTTCTTCTTTTCTCCTGCAAGGACACTTTTCTGTGATGGTGGCGATGACAAGCTCGAATTTTGTGGGGGGAAAAAAATCGATACTTCCTAGCCTCAGGAAAATTCTAACCCACAGTTTTCTTCAACTTCAACGTAGTGGTCGGTCAGCGATCACAGGGGACAAGTGGATGGTAGGTAAATCGTGCCTGGTACCAGTTGTCTGACAGTTGATGAACAACGAAGACTCTTCACAAAGAAGACGAAATTACAGCTGCACAACGCGATGATATGTGGTACTGATGCTGGTGAGTGGTGTGTGTTGAGGAGGATGACGATTGGGTTTGGGACGACCGCATTCCAAACAAACAAAAAAAACAACAACACAACTATGTACGGCGCGGTATTCTGACGATTTTTTTTTATTTTATTTTTTTGGCTTACGAGACGGATCTACAACTAACCGACAGCGGGAGAGAAGGAAATATAATAAAACACGACCAAATACTCATGCACATCACAAAATACGAACGAAATACTCGCAACAACGAAAAGGAAGGAGGCCGACAGACAGACAACAATTACCACAGCAACACTACGAAACGAATGATCGCACAAAAAGCAACATACGGACCCAGGGAGAGAGCGGAATTTGATTTTTATTAAATTTTTCTACTCCTCCTCCACCACCTCGTTCACCTTGCGTGCTTCTTCTATTTCTTTTTTATTTTCTTTTGCCTTTGCTTTTCCTTTTGTTGCTTTTCACTTTGTTGTAAATAAAAAAATAAAAAATAAATAAATTCACTTGAGCACTGAGATTTTTACATTCAATTACATTCCACACGAGACAACAACGCTTGACGAACGGACGAGACAGACGCGACGTAGACGGGACAACAATGACAGCAACTACGACTGCGACGACCGAATTATTTGCTCACCCCTCTTTTGGGAGATTTCACTTGGAGCTCTAACTTTGCTCTGGCAAACTGGGTACCACTGTGCCACCACTGGTGCTCGCAGCACCCCGCTCTTTGGCAACAAGATTGGAATTTTGATTTCTGCAACGCACACGCTCGAGGACGTATAACTTTTTTTTTTCTCTCGAATGCAATTTTTCCTCTTCCCCTTGGGAAATTGGGAAATTCTGTGGGAATTTTGGGTTTTAGACTTTTCCTTTGGGGCTATATGGGGAGGGAGGTTGTATTCAAATCGGAATTCAAACTCTCTCTCTCTCTCTCTCTTTGGGGGGTATTCCGAAGTCCAGTACTCCAATAAATAACACCACCACTAACAACAGCAAAAACTACGGTCAGGAACAATAACTTTTTTTTTGTGATGTGTCGAATCAAATGACAATGTTGACAGGGATATTCGATGGAATTAACGGTAATTGGGGGGATTTTTTGAGTGAATTTTTTGTATTCTAACTGTTTGGGGTGAGATTGTAACGGTGCGCGATGAAGAATTAACAGATAAACGACCAACCGCAGCGCGACGGCAGTTTTTTTCACTTTGAAAATTTCGGCAAGTGGTATGCGAGGAATGTGTGGAATGCAGTCGAAGCGTGTTCAGTGGCGCCAATGTGTGACGGTGGATTTGTGGAGAAACACTTGGAGTGTGGTTTGGCAGCTGTTTGTTGTTGTTTCGTTAGTGCTAAAGCGTTCCCGACAGATGGCGCGGAATGCATTCTTTTCTGGCTTTCAGATCAACTGGATTTTTATTTTTGAAAATAGCAGTTGAGAGTGGAATATTAAAAAAAAAATAATTGATTGTGGATTTTAAGAAAACGCATATGGGTACACCGTTGGCAAACCGTAGTCTGCACATTGATAAAAACAGGCATCCATGCACTGTTTCTTGCCTTTGGTTCATAGGAGCACAGTACCACACAGCACAAAATTAACTTTTATTAATATTCAAAGGTTTTTGATCGGCGAGCGTCGTGACGTTTGAGTTATGTCTGTCATGGCTTTTAATTTCGATAGGAGTCTATTTTTATTTAGGTGCAGTGCGTCAAGGGTTAAATTGCAGAATGTGTCTTCGTTGTTAGTGTGTTAAACTGATGTATCGTTCCGTACATCATTCGTTTTATGGTCTCATCCATTTGTTTAAGGTATCTGTCATTCTCCTCGTTTGACAGATTCTCGTTGGCACGTGGTTAGAACGACTTCGGGGACTGTGTTATCGTCAATATTCTGCCGAAGTGTGTCTAACATTCACTTCCCTATAATAGTGGGAATATCTTTGAAAAAACCTCTTCAATTTTGAAATTTCTTTGGGAGTGGTGATTTGGGACTGTAATGGTCATTGTTGTAAATGAACCGCCGTTCATAGTACGAGAGTGCTGATTCGTGTCAGTCAATGCTGTCCATCTCTCGAAAAGCAAAATATCCAGATAGGTGCCGCGTCTGGCAACTGAATAGTAAGTAAGTTGGGGTATTATTTCGTCAACATCAGTGGTTGGCGTTAAAATTTAATTGGGAAGCCAAAGGTGGAAATTAAACGTTCACTAGTCAAACATCGACTAGCATTCCTCAAATTACTTGCGCCCAAACGGCGGCAGGTAGGAAAAACCTGGTACAAAAAGCGAAGGTTGCTTCTAAGGCCCTAGTCTCTAAAACACCGGAAGCTGTATCTGGCATGCTTACAATGCTGTCTATACAAAGTCGGATACAAAAACAGGCTATGCGCATAGATCAAATCTAAGCACTCCTACCGATGGCAATGCACCTACAGTCGTACTGGGTACGAACTTGGCGCAGCAAACCCTAAAATTCCTGAATGTAGATTGACTGTGTAGGGCTATACTGTATTATGTTTTTAGATACTGCAAGCATGCGTTATGTACATCATTCTCCGTAGCAAATAGCAATGATATGAGGTATCCGCCTACGCAACATAAGCTACTCAATGTCTTGAATCACACCAGACATCAGGATAAACTAACTTTGACTACCTTTCATAACATTTCAGAGACACAGATACTCGTTTAGTCTGCCGGCAACCTGAAGAGTCATGTCCTCTACAGTTATGATCATAAGTGACCCAACTGTCAACGGAATTCCTAACCAAGAACGCCAGACGACTTAACCTAGATTCGGCTCCTGAGGAATTCTCGGCTGATAAACCGTCGGCTCATGAAATGTCTCAAGACACGAAAACTTCTCAATGACCGGCAGTACGGTTTTCGTAGTAACGGTTGTGATTTGGTAGGGTATATCCCTGAAAAGTGTATCCAAATTCTATACCAATCTGGCGAAAGTAAGACACATGCGTTTGGCATCAGGCTCTTCTGTCAAAAAAGCGTGCTTTTGGGACTCTCGTCTTCAATGGAAGTTGTCTTGGACGGTTTCAAGTCTGATCTCCACAAAATAAATGTTGGTGTACCCTATGGCTTCGTTGGAATGTCCAGATATTTGTAGCCAAAATGCAGCGAAATGTCTAAGTTTCCTCAAGCGATGAAAAAAATGCTATTCCCCCTCGACATTAAAGGTATGTCGACACAAAATTATAGTATGATGCCCATATATAGTCAGGTGCCCCCAAGACTTCTTTGGATTTACTAGATAAGATTCAAAAACGTGAACAACGACGTAATGTCTCTTGCCTCACATTGTTCTATCGCTATTTTCACCACCAGTGCTACATCGAAATTGGCACTATCATTGGGCTACTTCAAATCTTCAACCGTAATACTTATGGAATGCCCTACTACGCTCTTTGTTTCCTGACTATTCTAACTTGTAAACATTTAAGACAAACGTACACCGGTACCTCTCATTTTTTATTGCCTAACTTTCCTTCAGCCGTGCTGTGTGAAAGCATTTTAAGGGTACCATAAATCTCTTGAGGGCGCCCTAATTATAAAAGGAACCCATGCATCGCGATTTCATCTCCCGTGATCCTATGGTAACCTGGGACACAGGCAAGACTCGATGAATTTATCATTCCAACTCAGTCCAGTGAAGTCTTGCATTTTCGAACTACCTTGGAAGTCATAATAGGATTCTAAAAGGCTTTAACGCCACCTTGCCTCCCGATTATTCACAATATAGATAGTTCGTTGCCGATAGGATTGGAAGACAGAGGCAAGTTTTCTAAACAAGGAGTAAAATTTAATGTTGTCGTCCCTCAGAAAGACACCAGCGCCGCATTATAAATCGTTTTTGGAGCCATCTGTGAAGACCCGACTACATTCCTTTCGTGACTCAGATTCTGGCCGAAATCATTCCTGGGGACACGGAAAGTCGATTTCGCATTTTTTTTTTCCGCAGTAGGAATTGTAGTGTCATTGCATCCGACGGCATAAGCCATAGGCATATTCCTAAGGCCATTTTCAAAATCCAGTCATCAGAACTCCTGTGCGTGTTGATCAAAGACAACTTCTTTTTAAAAGAAAGATAGCTTTGAGAATGCAGCTCATGATATGATGATTCGTCAGGGGGTCTATATTAGAGAAAAGGGTGCTAGGAAAACCCCCATGCAGTCGAAATAGACAGTACTTTGGAGTCTGGTAAAAGTAGCAGTTCCTATTAATATTTTCGTGAAACCATGTTCCACCTTGGTCTTTTCATAGCTGTGCAGATCCAGAGGACCCTCCTAGGTGACAAGCTCCATGCCCTGTTGAAAACGCATTTACATTACCAGAAAGCCGACAGGGCCTTGTAGGTTTCCTAAGTTAATGTTGGGTAAACTTAGCTTTTTTGGATAAATAGATTGTGATGACTGTATGCACTATGCAGGTGAGTCAGACCAAGCAACTTTCTCTAATTTTAGTTTTGAGAGGATTGACTGAAAGCCCAATTCTTGTCCACCAATCGTTGATCACGTCTATGGCTGGCAGCACTTTAGAGCAGAAGAGTCGTTACGCATTCAACATACAGTAAGGCTACATCTTCTACATATGATTGAGCATACATATACGTCAGAATTATTGAGAGCGTTAAAAAGTGAGTCGCGCGACATGCATTATAGCAGATTATATAGAACACGGTGTGGAGCATTACTCCTCTTCATAAAACCAGTGATTCCTTTACAACGTGTTGCAAGTAACACATACACGTACTCCTTGTAGAGTGCGTCTTCAATTCTGCACATAATATTTTTAAGTGCAGACTCGCAGGATTTTGCCCGTTATTAGACGTAGGTATTGCATCTTGAAGCTCTTAGAGAGCGTGTGGTCGTCTTTTTTGATTTTCCATATAAAGACTACTCTTTCTGTTTGCCAGGGTTTCGGTATGTATGACAATGTCAGATACATAAGTAGTCTCGGTTTTCATTAGAGCGCTCAGTAGCTGATCCATAACATTTTGTAGAATTACTGGATATACGTTACAAACAATGCGGTTAGTGGCCACATCCCTTTCCATAATCGCTGACAGATGCCAGCTGTGGGTCACGTCCAATTTGTCAGTTGGAACCTGATTCGCGTTTAAAACGAAGTTCTAGAATTGAAGAGCTGAGAAAATGTGGTAGCCCTGTTTTAGAAGCAGCTCACTCTGGAATATTTCTGAAATAAGGTAACGAGAGAGAAGTTTAACTGAGAACTCATACATTGTGTCGGTGTCCTGCTCAAAATAAATGAATTAACCCCACTTTAAGAGAAGCTGCGTAATCGGAAAAGAGAATATGTGTTAAGGCTAAGAAACAAAGTACAATAATTTATGACAACTTTGGAGACGATATGGTGAAAAAAAGCCGACTGGGCAATTTTGAAACGTTTTTCTACCACAGCGCCATCTTTTAACAACGACTAGACGATACAGAAAGCATTGCCATCTCTGTATTACCCTGTCACGTCATTCCCCTGACATTCCAATGGTAAGACATAAACAAAAACAAAACATCCCACTCTGAGACTTGTCATTCCGAAAGCCAGGCAGCACTACCAAATACAAGAATACCAACTACCACCACTTACCAGACAACTAACTCTCTCTCGCACCATGAAACGAACCAAACCCAACCACAACCACCCTCCAAAAAGCGTACAGTGAAAACAGCAAACGACAGGCAGCAAGCAGCAGTCATAAGTCAGCAAATAGAAAATAAGAAAACCGAAAAACACCATAAACGATAAGTGGAAAGGCCCAAAAGAAACGTCAAAAACCAGCGCACCACCTATCTCCGCTGTGCACTCCATTCGTCGTCTCCGACAATCGGCATTCAATTCATTTCAACACTACACACCAACTAATCACCAGCCAAACAGTTTGAGTGAATAAATTTCTTTCCTTTCGAAATATAAATCAAAAGTTCAACAAAAAAAAAAAAGAAAAGAAGAAAAACCAGAGCACATTGCGCTGCGGATTTCTCCTCATTTGCGTTTCAATTGAAATTTGTTTCTTTTGTTTCTCCTGAGTTCCATTCTCCATCTTCACTACACGAATTGTCTACCCGAATTCAATTTGAAAAATCCAGAACCAGAGCGAGCAGAAGCAGAAAAAAAAAATCAATTCTGCATTCCAAGACAGGAGCTCATCTGCAAAGAGGAGGCCGACAAGACGAGACAGAAAAGCAATTAAAAAAAAAAAATAATAGAAAAATATAGTATGAGTAAGTAAAGTAGAAATAACAAGACAAAAGTGGAAACGAAGAGAACTCTGTGTCATCGCGAAAGAATCAGTATCAGAATCTGAATCAAACTCGGCACCATCAAGAGCACCTGCTCACTAATTACAGAAATTTTGCGATTCCATTCGAAGGATACCAATAACCAACGATGTCCATAAGTTTTGAGAAGCATCGAGAGAAGATAATCGCCGCTTGGAAAGATGTCTTAGACGATAAGAGCACCACAGATTGGTAAGGTTCCATTCGACTGTTCTGATCGATTTCGGGGTTCTTCTAATTTGGGAGTGTCTTTGTAGGTCACTCTATGGCTACGAGGGTCAATCGAATGACCTCAAGGTTGTCGGCAGTGGTGAGGGCGGACTGGAGGAACTAACCGAAGACTTAAACAGTGGCAAGATTATGTACGCTTTCGTGCGCATCGAAGATCCCAAGACCGGACTGAATAAATTTCTTCTAATTAACTGGCAGGTGAGTTGGGAGTTGTGTGAAGTGAGATCGTGGGAAACTCACTGGTGCATTTGATTTGTCCACGCTGTAGAGGAATTTTCCCAGATTTCCAATTCAATTGGGGTTGAGACGGTGCTGTTGGTTAATTGTAATTGAAAATACTCGTTGTTGTTGGTGTGGTTCGTTTTATCTAATCGTAGTGTGGGTTTTATAAGTAGCAATAGGGCAGATAAGATATGAGGGGGTTCGTGCTTACAACGGTGGGATATTACCTTCTTCAAACATTACGGTGAACTTTTTTTGTCGATTATTGGGGGCGAAAGGGGCTCCTAAGACGTCGAGTCGGGTGTGAATGTGAATGCGTCGTTTGAATTAAACAAAAAAATATAAAAATCCTCTTTACGACGGTGGTTGACCAACGGTGCCGAACGATTTTCTACAAAAAGAATTCGCATTCCGTCAGAATTATTGTAAATACATAGTCGTATGCGTTCGACGTCAAGTGAACTGAAATCCAATTCTTTTACAAATGAACAATGGGTTGTAATGAAAACCTGTCTAAAGTATGCCAGCATTCCTGAGCTAGCATGACTGCATGAATGTGTGCTGGATGGGAAATTCTATTATAAGAATCGCAACGGTAATGAATATTCAGAGAATTCTAACGTTGCTATATGCAGTAGGAATTTTTTAATGTGACAAGCTAATTCCAGAGACATCATAGCCCTCCTACATAGATAAATATTTGATTTGCGTGTGGGGTGAATTAGAAGATTGCACAGATATTGGGCAAACCCATATTTTGCTATCACAGGAAATGCCTCTAACTTTTATGTGGAAAATTGTGTTCTTTGAAATTTCTGCTTAAAATGTTAGCCAACAAGAGAAATGCCTGCATACAAATACATGCGTATGAGCGTGTTAACTACGTAGTTGTATAATTGGTTGAGGCTATTTTGCTTCTCCAGCTGGCGCGGTCTTTTGCAGGTGCTTCCAGTTGCGCACACGAACTAGACGAGGTCGTACTCTATTGTCCGGCCCGGAGAACTGGTTTCCACGCATTCAAGGTGAATTAGCGAGTGAAGTTCGCTGGTGAAACATGTCTATTCTCCATTTATGTAAATGGGAACGAAAATTACCCGCAGAACTTTTCTCTCGAGACCGAGAACATTTTCATAGGATTGGAATGGTCAGTGTCGTAAATAAAGTCTTCGGTTGGTCGAGAGTGCGCTTTTCTACTCAATTGCTTTCTAAGCCCAAAGAGGAAGCGATTAACAAGAGTGATTCTTCGCATGATTTACGCAGTGGAGTCGTTTTCGGAGTTAGTCAATGTAGATAAAGTCCCTGACTACCTCAAAGTTGTAGCTAGCTATCGTGACATTTTGTTCTAGTCGTTGCTGTTTTGTGTCCCACTTTGTTTACTATTCCCACTTTGTATCTTTGCCTTCCCGCAAACGCTCCATCGACAGCTCGCTGTGTTCTTCCCATTAGCACAATGTCGTTTGCGATGCATGTAACTGAACAGACTGGAATTATGGTGCCTTCGAAATTTTTTTGAGAATTTCGCACAGTTCTTCCAAGAGCGATGTTCAAATGTTCACAGGACAATGCGTCGGCTTGTTTAAGTCTCTTTCCGACATTCAAGGTATCGGCTTTGTCATTACCGACCCTGATGGACCAGCGTGAAACTAGACATGGCTCTGTATAGCTTGTCTCTATAGATGCTATTAGATGTGACTCTGAAATCGACGAAGAAGTGGTATGTATCGATTTGGAACTCCTAAGCTTTTTCCAAGATCTTCCCTAATGTGTAAATTTGATCTATGGTGGAGTTTACTGGCCTAAAATCACACTGGTAGGTTGTCTTCCATAATACTTTTCAGCGGCTCTTCTGATGAAGATCTCATTTTATGACCTTTTGTAGGTTGTTTGTTCTATTGTGTTAAAGTTGCGCTATAAAATCTTAACGCCACGGATGAGAAGATTCTTCATCACGTAGCAAGGGACAACAGTTTTAACATCAAGCGATCTTGTAACAACACCACACAGTAAAAAGTAGCTCAACGCTTTCACTATAAAGGATATGCAGGTAGACAAATTAATACAATTGAACGCTTGAAAAGTAAAC
This sequence comes from Volucella bombylans, assembly GCA_949129095.1. NCBI lineage: Eukaryota > Metazoa > Arthropoda > Insecta > Diptera > Syrphidae > Volucella > Volucella bombylans. The sequence continues at coordinate 10,956,152 of OX422142.1, read as the reverse complement.
TTTTTCCGTAAAACTTCATGCAAACCCCCGGTCCATTTAACTTTTAACAGCGGTAGCGTAAATTTATGAATGCACTCCAGCGTAAGTTGTATCACAGACCAAGTTTTTACATTGGTATACGATACTTTGGGTTACCCTTTCCCTTTGACAATTACAATTGCCGTTAGCCCTTCTTCCAATCGTCGGAAAAAATGCTCTCTTGAAGACACGCGTTGAACATTTCGGCAAATAAGTCCAGTCCTATTTTAATAGCGATGCTTAAGGGTTTATATGGAACACCACGAAGTCCCGCTGATCTTTTGTCGCACACCTTTTTACATGCTTCAGAGGTATAGGGGTACTCTCGTGATAAATTTGACCAATCGGTACCCTACTTTCTTGGCGAGTAAATAGGGCCACAACAGTATCGTACATGTGCGCAATTGAATGCGTGGGCTCTTTAGCCTCATTGAGACAGTGGAAGAGATATGGGTTGAGTTACGACATCTGCCTATTTCCGATAGTAGACGTAAGCGCTTTTCAGGGCGTCAAGAAGTCGAAAAATTTAACTTAGGGGTGGAGATAAAGCGCAACACTGTTGATACCTTCTATTCAACCACAATCTCACTTATCGACCACAATCTGCGCTCTTAATTTGAGTTGTTTTCAAAGCCGTTCCTGAGACCAAAAAATCAATTGCTCGCCTGTACTTTGACTAACACCCGCAGATGATCTCTGCGGTTTTAGCAATCTGTATCATGCATGAACTGCTTCCTTTGCTGGTCTTAGCACTGGTTTCACTCGGACTTTGTAGATTAATGTGTCGGTTTTTTCCGGACATTATTTGCTGGAAACGTCAAACACAAAAGTGTTTCGAGACAGCTCGAAGAGCTAGAGAATTGAGATAAAGAGGCATAGGAGGCATATCGATAACCAGAATCTGACGGCTTCAGCTGGAGCGAATTCTACTAACCAATTACGGTTAATCGCTTTCGACACTTGCGCGTCTGACTCCACATGCAGAGAAACATTGCGACACTTCGAAAGATATGCTCTCGTCTTTATCGATTTGATAAAAGCCTTCGATAAAGTTCGTAGAGGCCTTGTATAGACGTCGGAGATGTGGCATATAAAAGAATGGTGTGCGATCTGCACGAAAGATAAATGTACAACCAGTTCGAAGTTATAGCTGGAGTACACCAATGCGGTGTTTAAAGACTGTTGCTTTCTAGTGTCGTTTAAGGTCTTAATCGTTCAGGATTGTTATTGTACGTCTTTGACTTGAGGTTTCCCCATCAGAAAAATTGCCCAGTGAGGAAGAAAACAAGAGCGGAATGCCTCCATACTGGATTATTAATCTACTCATAAGAAATCATCGAGACTCTATCGAGTGCGGAGTGGCATTGTCTTGCTGAAATGGCGATTTTTTGCGGTACTCGGAAAACACATACAGTTGAGTTAACAGAAACTCGTCGATCATTCGGCAACACCTTTAGTAAGTCTCTGTTCTGCCCTGTAAACTGATTGTTTATCCAGGCCGTCGATACAAAGATATACTTTGTCACTGAACAGTATGTTTCCAAGCGTCTCTGCCGCTTGTATGTGAGAAACTTTAATTTCGTTTTCAAAATAACGTGCACTGTCCATGATTTCATATAAGTAAAGCGCGCTGTCTTCCTTATCGATTTACGCTGATTGATCTAGCTTGAGCTAATCGAATTGAAGTAAGTACAGAATGTGCGACGTGCGAACCAGTGATTCACTCCTCTTCAAATATTGCTCGATCGGGTACTCCCGGTGGTTTCCCAACCAGTGAATCATATCAACTTTTTAGTCTGTGAAACATGCGCGTCAACCGATACTTGCTACTTTTTGATGAATCACAATCTTGAAAATTTTCCACTGGACACTCTTCATTTCGATTTTGCTTCATGCTGCGAGGACTTCAAACTTGTGGCAATCAACAGTGATTAGTTAGCATGTTCTTCTTAAATGCAATGCGAGTGTTGTAAATGATTTTGATCGATATCGTTCGCATATTTCCTCCTGCCGTGCCCTGCAATTCGTCAAGAACCCAAATACATTTCACCCTTCATTTCGAAGAGACTGCAAATTGTTTGAAAAGGTTTTCAAGACCCTCTTTATAATTGCACATTGATCAGAATGTTTTCCAGTTGGATCCATATTTTTAAGATCACGATTCGGCCATATTGTTATACACTTTTGTGTCTCGGTTGTCGAGTACTTTGAGGTGGAAGTCCGTGTACAGTTTTGCGATGCAGAACTCGAAAGTGTTCTGTCATCCACCTCCTTAAAGGTCTATCATTGCAAATATCTATCACAGGATCGATTGGTATTCTACAGTCTTTGGTAGCATTGCGGCGGTAGTTGAAAATATTGTTTGTTGTGAATATCTTTCATTGGATGGAATGTCTTTCATTCAGGCGCTCTATTGCAGTAGACTCTACCAACTGCTTAGGCGTCCAATGATCGTCACTATGAATCTGTGCACCTTCTGCAATATATTATGTGAGCCTTGCATCGATGTTTTTGATAGCCAATTTGTTTTGGAGATTCGCACTCTTGGGAGTCTAGTGCCATAACTCCGTATTCCGAAATGTTACAATAGCAGCCGTTGTCCTTTGTCGTGTCGCAGAAGCGTTTCTCGGCTACCAATCCAACAAAGATGGTTTTCGTCCTGATGTTGCCCTGAAATTTATTTCGTAAGGTTTTGGCATCGAGGATTATAGTTGATTCTATTTGGGACTTTTCTCCGCTGAGGAAATCAAACTAAGATTTAGCATACTGCCCTTTGGAAGCTCACCGTACCATCTAGTAGTTTCCGTGTTGAAGCGATGATTTAATTTTACTCACTAGTTCAAACATAACTCATTTTCTTCAACTATCTTTAATCAATACCGAATAATCTCCTCTCAGGGTGAAGGCGCTCCAGTCAATCGTAAAGGATCATGCGCCAATCACATCCATGATGTGTCAAAAATTCTAAGCGGAGCTCATTTAACAATAAACGCACGCAACGAAGATGACATCGATGAGGAACGTATTATGAAAAAATTAAGCAGCTCCACTTACAGTTTCAAGGAACCCCGTGCAGTTGTTGAAGAACAAAAAGCACCAGTTGGCACGAATTACACACGCGTGATTCCAACTAAAGAATTGAATGCATCAGTTATGCAGGATTTCTGGAAAAAGGAAGAGGAGGAAGAACGTCGGCGACTCGAAGCCGAAAAGGAACAGAAAAGACTGGAAATGCACAAGTTGGATCAGGTTTGCATTTCTTTTTTTTTTCCACAGAAAACGATTGATTCTATGGATGTTTTGCTTTCAATAGGAACAAAGAGCGAGAGAAGAGAAAGAACATTTAGAAAGAGAGAAACAAGTTGTTGATAAGAGTAAATTACAATCGGCTCATGTGCCCATTAAAACGTAAGGGCCCTACGTACAATTGCAAGAAGAACTTTTGTGAATTCGGTTTTTTTGTTTTTTGTTTTAGGTCCCCACAACCTCTAAGTCCAGAAAAGACTCTGAAGAGTCCAACACAAGGTATGACTGAAGCTGAACGCATGCGCCAGGTACGTAATCAAGAAGCCAGAGAATTGATAGGCTCACGAGTAGGAGCTGCTAAAGCTATTTTCACAAGAAACACCAGCGAGGGTCAATTGCAATCAAAGTATGAGATAAAATTTTATAATTTGAATAGTAGAGAATGTGTGTTGATTTTAGGTTAAGTTCAGCGCCACCAGCTAAGCCAGCACGTGCATCAATTGCTCAGAGAATAAATGCCCTAAATAACCAACAACCAACAGCGCAGCAACACGAGCCAGCAAATGTACCAGTACCAACACCAACACCAGCACCAGCACCAGCAGCAGCACGAGCACCAGAACCAGCAGCAGAACCAGCAGCAGCACCACCAATTGCAGTCGCAGCACCTGTTGCTACTATGAAGGCAGCAGCCCCCATACCAGCCACGATAGTTGAAGAAGAAGCTCCAGTCAAGCCAGAAATCACAGGAATAGCGAACGAGGAAATTCATCCAACCACAGCAGCCGAAGACTACATGGACAATGAAGATCAATATTCCACAATCAAGAGGTCACCACACAGTAAATCGAATTCTTTGCAATCCCCCGATGAAGTTACAGTAGTACAACAGGTACCGACTGGATTAGAGTCTAATCAGAAGCAACCATCACCAGCGAATGGCTCGATAAATCAAATGAATGACAGTAAAGTCATAGAAACTATGCAAAGTTGGAGACTAAAATTTATTCCATTTCTAGTTGCCGACATATTGAATGGAGACGACTTAATTTGCCAGGACATAACGACTGATAATGGACTTAAAGCACGAGCTCTTTATGATTACCAGGCTGGTAAGTCCGTCGGTGTTAAATTGAGTTTTTCTTTCTTCAATAACACTGACACTCTACCTCTTTTAGCTGATGAATCGGAAATTACCTTCGATCCAGGCGATGTCATAACTCACATTGATCAAATCGATGAGGGTTGGTGGCAAGGACTTGGCCCAGATGGCACTTACGGTCTATTCCCGGCCAATTATGTGGAACTGATTAATTAGAATGACACAGATTCACTATATTCTTCACTTCTCTACAACACATTCTCTACCCCATGCAGACGCATTCACAATTCTAGCAGAAGTATCCACAACTTAAGTATTCATTTTCCCCCTAGGGTAATCTCCCTCTATTAGTATTCTCTTTTTAAACATACACACCGCCCACTATTTGGAATGTGACTCCAGAAAAAAAACAACAACAGAAAAAAAACAGAAAAATCAATTTTATACCTTTCAGTAGATTTAGGTAATAGGAAAGAAATTTTGTAAAGTAATGTCCTTTTGATACCGTTAGTTAAATATTCACCACATACCTAAATACAGCAATACATGTAGTAACACTTTTTTTACCTTTCATCACCAAATTGACACTTAAAAAAGGGAACGAGGGTGAAATAGTGAATTGAAGAAGTGGTAAAAGTTAGGGTAGGAAGTAAGTTTTAAGTGATGATGGCTCCTTCTCATGAATACTATTCTTGTCTTAGACAAATTAGTTACTTTTGAAATTCAAATTAAAATATTGACTTTACTTATGTGGATCCTTTTTACCAAGTATTCAGTCAACAACCTTCGGCAAAATGAAATACTCAAGGTTAACCTCCTTTGAACGGATCTAAGCGATTTTGGCTTTTCGAATTCAGACAATCTGCGGGTACGGTTAGTAATTACAGATAAAAATTAAGTATACATCAGCTGAAGATAGGTGAGCTTGCAATTGTTTGCCACATCATATCTTCCGGACTTCGAACAGCCAGTTTACAATGATGACACTAAAATCTTTGTACGCTGATCGATTGTACAATTAGCTAGCAAACTTGGTCGTAAAGACATTCAGGATAATGATAAGACACCACAGAGGTAAAATTCAACAAGGTTACTACGCAGCGCAAGGAAATATGTTCTGAAATCAAAATTGTCATAAAGAAGACGCTCACTTAAACTTACAAATTTATTTTAATGCAGTGATCCCTTTCACCTCTGTCTTTTTGCACTTCTCTTAAATTTTTCTACAAAACTGTTCTACATAACATACCTTGCGTGCAGTGTTCTTCTTGGTTTATTGCGAAACCTAATGCCAATGGTAAGCGGACAGATCTGAAGGTATTAAGCATTCAGAACTCACATTAAATGAACTCCGACTGAGACACAGCAGCCTTCCACTCTCTTTAATCCCAGGCACACAGTTTCCAGTTATCCAGGCCAAGCGCTCCGGCATACGATTGATCTTTAAAACGGAGGTTCGGTTTTCCTTGACCTTTGGCTTTGATTCGAAGATCTTCTTTGCTGGAACATTCGCTCGATGTTGACGAGTCGGTGTAGTCGACGCGACATACCTTTCTAGACTACATCCATACATTGATACAGTTCATAGAGTCGCGGTTGTATCGCCCTTCTCGGATACGGGAATATTCGTTGAAAAAAATGTCTCTAAAGTGTCTGCTTTCCTGCTTATCATCCAGCATTCGGCTTGATGTAGCAGAATTGGCAGGATCAATGTTTTGTAGGTCATGCATTTATCTTCCGAGTTTTGAATCCATTTGTCCCGCCATACCGAACTATCTGCGGTTTCTTAGGATAAGTCTTCGCCGAATCTCCATTAGAGTGTCGATCGTGCAGTTCATATTTACTCCGAGGTATGCTCCTTAACTATGAGCGAGCTCCTATTGTCTCAGTGTGCGAAGAGATCTTTTCATTGTTTGTAGACAACATCTACTTTATTTTGTCCTCATTTATTTCGTGTATTTCACCTGTTCTTCGATTGTCGTAAAATATGAATGCGATGGGGCGATGAACGATGTTGATGTTGATGTTGTCTTCCTTTCGTGTTAACATCTGCTCTGCGGACTGTTTGTCTCAGCACTAGATTGAAGAAATCACTTGAAGGTGCACACATTTGTAGTATGTAGTTTGAACACACTGCACGACATGTTTTCCAGAGTAACGCGACATGGATGGATCAATTCTGCCGGGATCTCTCGAATGCGGCGATCGCCTTGTGAATCTCAAAAAGATGAATTCTATCATGTGTGGCCTTGGAGTCGATAAAGAGATGGTGAGTCTCGACTTGATATTTGTGGCCTTTTCTAGCCTTTTCTGCTGGGCCGAAAGTTACACTAATCCGTTGCAAATAGTCTGTTGCAGAAGGGCTTGAGGCGTTTACATTAAATTCGATCTTTTTATGCAACAGTAAGCCTCGCTCGCTGCCTTGAAGATGGGCTATATAAAGCTGATAGTCCAGACATCGGCATTCCCTACCAAAATACCCTACCTCCATGTTTGAAAAGATCCGCTGGTAGACCATTGGAGCCGGCAGCTTTGTTGTTCTTCAGCTTTTCGAAAGTGGAGATTGCTTCCTCAGTGACTGGAAATGGTTTTTTTGTTTTCACTCTCTATCTGATGCGTATGGAGTAGTTGCTGGAAGTGCCGCTTAAACATATCTGCTATGTGATCCCAGCGTTTCGGTGACTAGGTTTCGTATACTGTTTCGAAGAGCCTGTGTTCGGGCTTGAAGCCAGCCGTCAGTTACTTAGCTTTCTTGAAAAACATCCCAATACTGTTCCTCTCGCGGGACCATTCTGTATTGTTGAGTTGGAAGGTTGCGTATGCCCTTTTCATTATGTGCAAGATCTTCCTTTCCTCCCTTTTTGTTTTCTCGCTGGGTAGTCGAGATCTGAATTTGGCTGCGAAAAGAAAGTAGTTAGTGTAGATGCGTTTGCTCGTCATAGTTTTCCCATTCAGAATTGGCAATGCGTGTTTCACACCTATTTGCAAGTAGTTGGTCGATTTGATTGGCGGTTCGACCAGACTTTAAGAGTCTTCTAAATTTCTGTAGCGTACTTTTGATATACTCGTATGTAACATAAAACTGGCCCTATTCAGTCAGTCTGAGACTAATCAAAGCCCCAGTCAAAAGTCGTTTCTACCACATATACTTCCGCCACTGTACGAGTAGTTGCGGTTGTTCTGAATTTCAAAAGAGTCTAATGTCTAACATACATGGTATCTCACAATTATTTCTTACACCTTCTTAAACCTTCTCTTCTACCACTTCCCTTTCATTTTTTCTCTCTCACATTTAGCATAAAAAACGAGGGAATTTTTCAAAGTAATAACAAAACAAAAAAACAATAATATTTGTCTAAGAAAGCAAGTAAATAATAATAGTAAACTAGAGAGTAATAGGAACAAAGTTCTTACCACAATAACCTTCATTTTTCGTCCATTTTTCTTCCTTTTTGTTTTTATACTTTTAGTTTTCTAAGTTATTAAGTTTTAAAAAGATAATAATCCTTAACAGTAGTTATAACTTTAGTGCCAAGCATTTAATACAACTTCTTATCATTGCATATGGATAAACGGAAAACAAAAGAGGTAACACAATTTAAAATAACCTACAGCAGCTATTCTTTTATTCAATTTATTCTCCGCATTTACATAATCGATAATTTTTAATGAATGTGGCACGGAGCCAAGTCAGACGCGCCAGACGTTTTTTTTTGTTATTTTAGTTTTAATTTTTATAATTTTTGTATCTCGTTTTTCATTTTTGCGTTCGTGTATGTCCTTCTGGAGGTAAATTCCAATTATAAACAAAATTAATTGTATTAATTAATGTATTTAGATTTAATTGAAATTATTTATATAAATGCAACAAAAAAACAAAAACAATTTATGAGAAAAAAAGGAAAAGTAAATGTTTTAAAAGTATGGAACAGTGGTGTTTGATTTATAGGGGACAACATTTGTCGGCGCTAATAAGGAGCTACAGAACATTTATAAGCTTGTTGCCCAACAACTGAAAACAGACGTAGCAGATAAATTGCTCTTGGATGGCATACAATGGAATTTCATTCCTCCAGCTGTAGCCCACTTTGGAGGATTATGGGAAGCCGGTTATACCATGCTCACATATTAAGAATTCACTACAATATTAACCCATATCGAAGCTTGCTTGAATTCTCGCCCATTGACCAGTATTAGATCAGCACTAAATGCCTTACCAGATCCCACTCTGGATCGAACTAAGACTTAACGCACCCGATGGTTACTGATCCAAAAAATGGTTCAAGATTTTTGGCAAACCTGGTCGTCAGAATATCTAACACAGCTGCAACATCGCGGCAAATGGAAGCAAAAGAGAAGTAATATAAGGCCGTTTTCGAAAACGTCATCTGCATCAAATTGCTTTTGCAAAATGTTCTTAAACGCAAGCTGCGAAAGTCATTTGTTCGAAAACAACATTATAAATCACACTACATTTGCAGCATGTTCGATAATGCAGTGCTAGCAGGGCAGATATTCATAAACGTCAACTGCACTGCAAAAAAGCAGCCACAAATCTACGCTGTGCATTAAAAAAATTGGAAAAACAATGAGTGAATCCGAATATTCAGGGGAATCTCAGTTTCGTGAACAGTAAGTACATAAAATCGGCTAATTTATTTGTTTTAACTAAATATTATGCTTATTAGAACCCCACTCCTACCCAGGTATGCGACGATACTATGGAACGATTGCTCTGTTCGAAAACGTCATATGCTCTTGCAAGAAAAAATCATGTAGATGACACAGATCAACGATACCAAATGACGTTTGATGTTTGCAATCCTTAAGTATTGCAAATGACGATCAAAATGACGTTTTCGAAAACGGCCTAAATGTTGAGGATATAGTACTGATTAAGGACGAACGCCTTCCACCTACTAAATGGAACTTGGGGAAAGTCAGTGACATACATCCTGGAACAGATGGACAAGTTCGTGCAGTCACGGTGTACTCCAACAAAAGGTTCGCGAAAAGACCTATAACAAAACTGTGTCGTTTGCCCATCGAAAATAATGCCGAAACAATAACTTCGACTGAAATGAAAGCAAGTTCTTTAGAGGAAAAAAAATAAACCTTCTGTTGTATTGGGAAGAAGAATGAGTTTGGAACCACTTATTTGGATGTGCATGTTAGCACTAGCCATAAGTACTATATCTGGCCAACAAGTCACAGGCTTCGAAACAGCACCGGGATTATATTTCGAAGATATTTTACATGCAAACATGGTTGTTGGTTCATGGAAGAGCGTAGTGTTCTTCAATTTGATGAATTATTGGACCGGTGTCAATATGTATCGAAAAGCCATAAGACACATGAAAGAGATCTGTCTGAAGACAAATCTGTCGGAATCAAATACTCTGCTTGTTGAGAGCAGTCTACAACTCTTTGATCGGCAATTACAACAAATTGAAGTAAACAATGACGTGCTGCGTCACGCCAACAACGAATCACCACAAATGATGAAACGATCACCACAGTCAGCAACAAGTTATTTGGCATACTGGATTAAAACTTTGCTCTTCAATATGAGCAGACAATAGCAGAAATTACAGAGAACGAAGATCGTGCAGAAACACAAAACCAGTTGAAGACAATCTACAAAGTGATTTCCAAGTTAGAAGCCCAAGAGGACAATGAACATGTCTTTCAAATGTTCCTATCAACAGCCTTCCCTGCGATGTTAACTATTTCTACAATACGCAGAATACATTATTAGACATCATACTTGCAACGCACCATGGACGGATTCACCCGTTAATTTTGACAGTTAATCAACTGAAAGGGGAACTCTCTCGAGTCCACGACAACATACCAAGAAGTATGATGATACTAGGAGAAGGAAATAACGAGTCAATAACAGCATACATACGTCAAATGTGACTTTATTGGTGGTCAAAGAAATGTTTCCTAAGAAATTGATCTCTCGCAGAGGTGATATCCCATGGCCTCCGAGAAACCCGGACCTTACACCTTGCGATTTTTTCTTGTGGGGATACCTGAAAAGTCGAGTGTACCTTAATAAACCGACGACCATATCCCAATTAAAAGAAAACACCCAGGAGGAGATAGCCGCGATGCCTCGCAGCATGTATCAGCGAGTTTTACAAAGCTCGCGTAGTCGATTGCAGGAGTGCCAACGACGAGACGGGACACATCTTGACGATGTCAATTTCAATAATTGTTTTTTTTTGTAAAGGGTCCGCCATCTAACGTTTTTTTTTTTAACTAGTGCTTATTTCGTGAATGGTAACACTTAGCTCATGTCTGATTTGACAGATAATTAGTTTTATCCTTCCGCTGAACGAATATAGTTGTGTATACGTTGTGAACAACGCTGAGAAATATTGCGACATTACTTTGAAAATCACGGTAATGTTGCAGAATGTGTGCCAAAATTGTGTACGGATTTTGGAAGCACCGTCAGCTCCGTATGTTCGTTATATTGTGAAAAAAGTGAAAGAAACTGGCATCCTCATCGATAAACCAAAGCGTGAAAAGCCAAAAACAGTGCGTACACCCGAGAATATTGCTGCTGTGGCAGAAAGTGTGCGTGAAGCGCCATCAACATCAATTCACCCTCGTTCTCAACAATTGAACATTTCGGAGAAATCATTGAGACGAATTTTGCATAAAGACCTTGGTATGACGCCATACAAAGTCCAATTGGTTCAGGAGTTGAAGCCAACTGACCATCCAATGCGTTTTCGCTTCGCTAAGTGGGCCTGCGATGGACTTAGAGAAGATGCCGATTTTGCCAAAAAAATCATCTTTTCAGATGAAGCTCATTTTGATCTTGGCGGGTATGTAAACAAGCAAAATTGTCGCACAGAAAACCCGCACGCATACATTGAAAAGCCGATACACCCAAAACGAGTCACTGTTTGGTGCGGATTTTGGTCCAGAGGCATAATTGGGCCGTTTTTCTTCGAAAATGAGCAAGGAGTGGCCGTTGCAGTCAATGGCGATCGTTATCGGGCCATGTTGAACGAATTTTTGTTCACAAAAATTGAAGAGGAGGATATTGGCAACATTTGGTTTCAACAGGACGGCGCTACGTGCCACACAGACGAAGCTACTCGTACACTCGATGTTTTGCGCCCTGTTTTTGAAGATCGCATTATCAGCCGCAGAGCTGATGTCGTTTGGCCACCTCGGAGCTGCGATTTGACACCGTTGGACTATTATTTGTGGGGTGCCGTAAGAGATAAGTGTTACGCCGACAAGCCAGAGACAATTGACGCTTTAAAGGACAATATTCGTGAAGCCATTGGTGAAATATAGCTGCACACAATCGATAATATGCTTAAAAATTGGAAAAATTCGATTATATATTTTCCATTTTGTTCTATGACCTCTTTACGGCAACTTCATGATTTCGTGCTCATAGACTTTTGACTCTTATTAGCACACAACTATACTTAGTGCGATTTCAAGTCATCATCATTGGTGACAGATTTACCATTCAAAGATTTGTGTAGACTTCGAAAAATAAATCACATTCGTATGATCAATCAACGCTCATTTATAATGACATTCCAGCTGTCAGCTCTTTGAACAAGGCCAATCTGATTGCTGCACACCTTACGGCCAGCTCAACACTTCCAGATTGTGCTTTGTCTCCGCCTACACCGAATATTCAATGGGACGAATCCATTTTCGCTCTCGTGTAGTAACAAGAGTACTTAAAGATCTTAATAAACACAAATCCGCTGGTCCAGATGGTATATTGCATCTCCCCTTCTTCTGAAGAGGTGTTGTTCCACGCTGGCAAAACCACTGCGTAGGCTTTTTCATCAATCCTACTCTCTAGGACTCTTTCCGATCAATCTTCTCTCTCCTCGTAAAGACCCATTGCACTTACGTCCCTTCTTTCCAAGAAATGCTGGCATGCCCCAAGGCTCCATTCTGTCTCCGACACTTTTTTTCATTTTCATCAACGATCTCTTGTCTGCTACTTCTAATCTAATATATTCCTTTGCTGACGACAGTACTCTCTGCTTTTCATATTCGTTCCCTGACTCACTCCCTGCTCTTCGGCTGTAGAACGTGAACGCCAGCGTATGCTAAGCTCAATAAATTCTAATATTAACAGCATAAGCAATTGGGGAACCACTAACAGAGTAGAATTTAATGCTTCCAAGACACAATGCGAAATTCAAACACCCACCACCACATCCATGAATGGCAGTTGCATCGTCGAAATCGAAAAACTCTCTATTCTCGGTATGTGTGTCTATTACCCAGTTTATCCGATTGCTCAATGTATATGAAAACTTAGGTTGGAACGAAAACATATTCGATGTCGTTCAAATGCTACGAAATGTCTAGGTTTCTTCAAGCGTTGTAAGAATTACTTTACCCTCTCTTCATCCGACCAAAATTGGAGTACAATGCACACATCTGGTCGGGTGAGCCCAAAACATCTCTGCATTTGCTAGATGAGATACCAAACCGTGCGATAAAACTCATAGGTGATACTAATATCAGTCAGATAATGGACACCCTCGAACACTGACGTAATATATCGTGTCTCACTTTCTTTATCGCTATTTCCACCACCAGTGCTCCATAGAAATCTCCAGTAGCATTCCGCCCCTTCAAACCTCAAAACATCGTGATTCGCTCCTGAGTCGTATAATTCGCTTATTGAATGCTCTGCCTAGCTCTTTATTTCCCAGTCATTATAATCTTCAAACATTTAAGACCAACGCACATCGGTATCTCTATTTCTTTCCTCCCTGACTTTCCTTCGGGCGCGTTGTGTGCAAGCATTTTAAGGGTACTTAAAATTCCAGTCTTAAGGCCACGAAGTTTCCTAAAACTGACTTAGCGCAAACCTTTTACAGCTGATCGTAGGCAAGTAAACGTCAAAAATTCCTACAATTTCTACACACAAGGAATTTCTGTTACACCTGACCTTTTTTAAAAGCGTCTACAAGAGTTTTTACAATTAATACCCGGTGTGGTGGTATATTATGATGATATGTGCAGGATTGAGGAAACTAAATCAAATACTTGGTAACTAATCGATTCCAATAGTTTGCAATTCTTGCCTGTACGGAATCGTCCTAATAGTCAGGAACGACTATGTAAATTTTTTTTACGGATGATGACGTCTACAAAGCGAAATTACGCTCAAATTGATAAGAACGCGTTAGCGATCATCTTAGGTTTACGATCGTAATCGACCACAAACCTTTGATCGGATTGTTTAACCCAAGAAAGCCAACTCCGATTATACTCTGTCCTAGGATGTTGAGATGGAGTGTATTTTTAGACGTGTACATCAAAAATGGCAATGTGGATGCGCCAAGCTGCCTGCCCAACAAATCTCTGAATATATGTATGTATGTACAGGTAGATAACGATGATCGAATCCACATGATTCAGAATTGCGAAGCAGACATTTTTTAATCCATTGACATCGCGAAGTTGACGGCGAGCGATACAATTTTGAAAAGTGTTCTTTATTGGGTGTTGAGAGGGTGGTCAGTTTTGCAACCGGATGAAGATGTCAAGGTATATTATCAACGCAGGGTCTAGATTTGGGTAAACAAAGATTGTTTGCTCTTTGGTCATCGTATTATCATTCCAGAAGCTGCTCGGTAATCCATGCTCAAAATTCTACATACTAGCCATCCCGGAGTGGTATGAAACAATAGGTTGACCCGAAGCTACGTATGGTGGTCGAAGATGGATAGTGATAGTGACAGTGAAAAAGTGCGTTACCTGTCAATAATCTTGAAGGCACGTACATCTGTTCATGCCTGGGAAAAGACCTCGAAACCATGGACACGCCTACACATAGATTTTGCCGGGCCATTTCAAGGTAAGGCGTTCCTGGTTATAATAGACCCCTATTCCAAATGGGTTGAGATAAAATTAGTTTCAACCACAAGTTCGGCTGGTACGATAAACAGTTTACCCTCTGTGTTTGGAGGGCTGAATTCTCTAAATTTTATTTGGGTCCCAGGAAACAATGGGTTCACGGGAAATGAAATCGTGTTTGAACTTCCTCGGCAAGGCAAAGGGGAGAGTTTTTCAGGATACGAGCTGCCTACGTCCTCGGTTAATGAGTGCAACTTCAGATGGCATGATTTTTCGGGTTGCTGGTTGTCCAAACGAATTCTTCCCGACATGTCTATAGGTCCATTCACAGCTCAGCGTACTGCGAATACGAACGAGCGAATATTCGCCATTTTTTACGTTTCGCTACTTTTTCATTTAATACATAGCACCGACCTGCGAACAAAGCAAAACAAAACAGGAGAATGTTGAGGTTAAATTCTCGCGAATGTTTTGGTCGCGCTAATGTACATATGTAGATTGGATTCCACATTTGTGGAATACGAGTAAAATTTGACAGTTCGCAAAGAAAATTCGCTTATTCGCGGAAAAATAAGCAAATCGTTGAGTTCTTCACAAATACTAATTGAATTTAAGGTTTTTTTTTACTAATTTACAAATAAATGAAGCCCTGTGCTTTTGGAATAATAACATTGTTACTTGCATGTCTTTAAATGTACTACAAGTGATTCGTGCGCAGTCAGCTCATTCGCTTTTGCTAAGAACTTAATCAAACTGGGCATACATACATACATATGTAAGTGATACAATATCCTGCTATGCTTGCTGTGAAAGTGATGACGACACCACAGATCTACCCTGGGAATGTCAGGCTTACACTCGCATCAGGCTGCAGGTAACCGGCGCTGACTTGGTGAGTACTGGTATTGTAGGTACTTTATTACCCTCAGTAAAAGGAACATACAAGGAATGCAAGAGATTAGTTCTGAGTGCTCTGTTCAGTAAAGCGTTTATGGTACTAAAAGGATGTCAGGATTCTACTAATGAACCCCCAAATTTGTAGCGTAGGTCCTTATGCCAGTAGAATAAGACAATGTTAATTCCTGTGGTGCATCTTCCTTATTTCAGAAAGTCATCGGAACTTACGTTTCAGTTGGCGATGTTTGATATTCTCACAACAGTTGCTGGCAGTAGGAGAAACTCTTTAGGTCATACTGACATTCCAAAATTTATCCAGGTACGATAGGAAACTCGTCATAGTTGAATGAGATGTTTTTAAAAGAATGTTTATCCCCATCTCCCAGTTCTATCTTGCCTTATCTATTTGAAAGTTAAATTTTTTTTAACTACAGTGAAACACCTCTCATAAAAAACTGACTTTACTCTACTTTACTCACTATCTACAAAAAAAGACCAAATGTAAGATACTCGTACTACCAATCTAATACTAAAAACTATCAATAGAATTCTTCTTCGTCTTCATACTCTTTCTTCCCAAAGTACGCCTCATATTCTTTTCTTCTTTTTTCTTGTCTAGCTTCACGTTCCATTTGTCGTTTCTTGGAGAATCTCTCGTGAATTCTCTTCGTTTCTAGAACCTCCTTCATCTCCTCCTTGGCATCTTCCTGCAAAAGATACAAACATTACCTTTTTTGGTATGAGTTCGTCAGCAAAATATGTTTCAAACTCACGCTCATATTTAAACGCAATACCAAGGCTCGTCTTCCATCTGACATTGGTTGACTATAGTTCATGAAATTTTTCAACCTTTCCGCTGGTGAGACACCCCTCTCCACTACTAGAACAATCCTAGCCCATTGCCGTTGCCATTCATTTCGAGTTTCAGCGATCTTTTGATAGGTGTTACCCATCATAGCAATCAACATGTTGACCAACAACACTGTTACAATCACCATGAACAAGACAAAAAGGATCTTCGCCTCGGCCTCGTGCTGTGTAGACGACATAACTCCATAGTAGTCCCCGAAATTTGTAAGGGACATCAGGAACATCGCCACGATCGATTCCATCGGTGATGGCATCGGATTCGACTGAGTGTCATCAATATCATCCGGCGTTGCTGGATTGTCGAACGTCAGGAAGATTATATAATAAGCCTGCGAGAACCCCATTATGAAGACTAGATAAATTGACACGAAACGCAAAAGATCTCCCATGACCATGCGGTAGATCATCACAACGAAGGGACCCACAGTCTTGAACCCTCTAGACCCAGATCATCTAGTCATAATTTTTGAAACCTTCTAAGGCTTACTTACCGACAAAAGAAGAGAAAATAGGGAGCTGTGGTCAGCATGATTACTACTGCTACATGATCATCCATTTCGGTGAGGCACGATAGTCGTAGCCAAGGGATTGCCATCATCAGGCAACAGGAGAACAGAAACATCACACGTGATGGCGCAGTGGACTGTGGAAAAAGAAAAACGGCTGAGTAAAGGGATATAATTACTAATAACTTACCAAATTCTCAATAAACATCTTGTAGCCTAGAAATTTGGCTTCCCGAAGTGCTGCAAGGATGTACAGTATCGAGCCAAAAAATATCACAATTTCCGCAACAACTCGGATCTGTTTAAAATTGATTGTATAGATCAGGAACCTTCGAGCCAAAGCCAATTCTAACCTTTGCTTTCGTAGTTTCCAAATGCATCAACGGACACTTTTCGTATGCCGTCCACCAGGACGGATCCTCATCTTCTTTTTCCACTTCAAAGTATTCAGTAAGATTCAACCAGTAGGGATCTGCAACGACGGATTTTTAGTCATAACCTTCAAAACAAAGCCAAAACCCACCATAATCGCCAACAAATCGTGCCTTCCCGCCGAGAATTTTTCCACTGATAGCACTATAGTTCTGTCTGGAAGTAACCTTCTCTGCAACACTTTCGCTTTTAGTCATCCTTTGCGTTGAATTTCCAATGTCTTCATCATTATCGTCCTCCTCGTTAGGCGGTCCTGGACGAAGAGTGTAACTTACAAGAGAGAACATGAAGTAAAACGAAAACAGATAGAATTGCCTATAAAACCGAGACTTGACGAATGTGTTCCATTTGGTCTTGAGAAGATCTATCAAGACTCCATCCAGAAGCTCCAGATGCTCGTATTTGTCCTTAAATCAAGTAATTTCTAAGTAGTTGCAGTTAGTAAACATCAGCAAACGATAACTCACCCCAAAGACCACCAAATTCAGGGCAGAATCCTTATTGATGTTTCCAGTCTCCCGGTCAATGGTGTCAATTTTTGACAGCGGATAGGCTGCGCAAGTTATACTTCCCAACTGCCAGTAGATTTCTCGTTCGATATTCATTATGTGAAAGAACATCTCAACTCGGCCAAGCTTGGCGGCTAGTGTTAGAGGAGTCATATTCTGAAGATTGCGGATATGTAAACTTGATCCAACCTCATAACCAATGTCAAACATTTGAACCTTCTCGTAAACCACTAGCATGTGGAGAATTGTGTTTCCATTGGTATCTTGTGAATCCGGATCGGCACCTCGTGCCAACACTAATCTAAAACAATCCTCCTGATTCAAGCATGCAGCAAAACTGAGAGGATACTCGCCCCAGTAGACATAGCCTTCGTAGTTGCTCATCGGATTGACCCCAACATATTCATGATCCGGAGAGTCATACCTAGAAGCTTTTTGATCCTCGGCACTCATGAAGTTCCCACAGCACCTTCAATGGAAACGAAAACGAAAAATCTCAAACTCATTCGCAAATGTCGTTGACTCATACCTCTCTTGTACATCTGCCCCAGCATCTAAAAGGTACTTTACCATGGCAGGATCCTCATTGACAATGGCAATATGAAGCACCGACTCTCCATAATACTCGTCCGACACATATATATCCAAAATCAACTTCGGATAGAAACGAAGAAGCCTTTTAGACAAGTCTGCATGCAGTGAAGTCGCATTAAGCAAACACAAATGCAGAATTGTCTCGCCAACAGCTCCTCGTAGCTGAAAAGATAAAATCTGCATGAGATCCTCGTCCAGCAACACTACTCACCTACCTAAACTTACATTTAAATTCCAACAAACCACACGATAATTACTTGGATTGGCCATGTACTCATCCTCTGTGACTTCCGGACAATTGTCGTCGATATTAAAGTCCTCATCGGGATTCTCCAACGCTCGAATCTCTGGTAATTGCTTATATCTCGCTCGTTCTTTGTTTCGTAGAAGGACCATTTTTGAAATCGGAATGTACTTCCCAGCTCCTTTGTTGTATAGAAACGGCTCCACTTTCGTCTTGATGGCATGGTCAATCTCAGCAAATTGCTTATTTTGGCAGGCACGTTTCATCATATCCACAAGAAGGCCACCACCTTTTAGATTGACAAATTTGTAAAGAGCTTGAGTAGAGACTCCAGCTTGTTTTTTGACACCACTGGTTACGTTGCTTTCAGTATTTCCCATTGCAATCGAATGCGAATATGAATTGAAGAGTTTACTAGAACCTTTCAAGGATAAGACCTATTTTTGGGTGTTTTTCCGAGGCTATACCATAATTCAGAATCGATTTGGAAAGGTTTTATGTCGAAAGATGTTTACGAAAGAAGTAGGTCCAGGTTGCTATTGATTAAACAGGCAAATGTCTATTATGGTTTCGTTACCTATAGCACCCCGTAAACAACTCTGACAATCAAAAGTGGATGTTGTTGTTTACACAGTGCTGGTCTACAACAGTTTTTGGAGGTTGAGTATTTACTTGCATTGAAACAGAAGGATGGTGGAATGGAAGCTGCTTCCATAATACATACGAGTACATCTGTGTCAAGAGAACTAGGAAGGATATGACTCTGACTTCTGTAAAAAAGAATTTGAACAGCGGAACTTCTCGGTTGTTCTTGGGGCATTCCGTGAAGAAACTAGTGATCCGATTTGCATATTATGCCGTCAAAAGTTAGTTTGTTAAAGTCACAAACGTCTAACCAGGTTCCTCCTTTTTCGGGTCTGTCCCCAATTCTACGAATATTTACTACATTTTGCGAAGTCGCAAGATTTTCTGCTTTAGTAGGGCATGCTGAATCTTAGAGAAGGATACGTTTGCAGAGTAGTTTTACTCAGGCTCATATTATTCATTCTATGCCACTCAACAGAAAGGAAACCAGGTTAATGGTTCTAAAACTCTTGGCGGGAAAATAAGCATCACTATTTATTTTCGACTTAAAAAACTGCTCTCACTGCCCGCCGAATGGTTTGAATGTAGGCCAGCACCAGACTAGCAATAAGTTGTCACCAGCATTTTTATGAGAGATGAATTTAACCTGTCAAAGGACACAACCATGTATTCAATGGCCTCTCGTGTTACCATAACCAATGACAGATATCAACTATGCGAGATGACAGATATCAACTATGCGAGTCATTGCGAATATTCTGCTCGTTTTCATTTCAACGATGGAGTCAACGGCACCGGTAAAGCTCAACCTCATTAGAGCTCATTCCACGTATACAGAGGCCATAATATTCGGATCATTTCTATGGACCTCTGCAGAGCTGATGACGAAAGCTGTGATGATATCATCATTAGCGACGCTATAGAGAGAATAAATCAACGCCTAATTGGATGCGGCTTGTCGTCACAGTAACGTTGGCGTAGCTACTAAACGTTTTCCTTAATGTACGAGTAAGTAAAAGATCTCGGTAGTCCCTAAAAATTTACGGCACATACCAGCATTCTGGGTATTTAAGGAGTCAACATACAAGAGGTAGAGAAGAATTCAATCAAAGGTAATAGGGAACGTTTCTTGTGTATTACGTGGGAACCTGCCTAAATGACTTAAGCCCACGGAGTTCCTACGCTCATATTGCGTCAATAACCACCCTGATCTGCAATCCTCGATCATTCGATCATCACGGGGAAACCCCATTCAGACCAGTCTCAATTCGATGTCATCATGAGGTAGGTAGAAAACCGTCCCTGCGATTTTAGGTTTAAACCACTACAGCCACCATGACGCTCTCACAGCCCGGAACCGCAGTTCTGGGGGCTTCTGATTCCCATAGTACAGAATTAAGCCTCTGTGGGGCTACCAGTAAGACCCCCACAGATTTCTTATATTGACTGGCTGCCGAAAAGTCTTCAAATATGTCGCTGGTCAATTGAAGTGTGTACATTAGTTGCAATTCTGATGTTATTTTGCATAAGACCAGCCTTGCTCTACCACCGTTTATTATCAGATTACGGGGGCCCTCAAGATGGTACAGTAGTGCTTCAGCAGTCTGTTTAACGATGATTAAGACTACCATTTTGTTGTTAGACAAAATAAAAAACAGTTTCGTTTACTTGGCCATATTCTAAGACCAGGATAGCGAAGCCAAAGTAAGGACCAAAAGCCTTCCAGTAGTAAGAGGTTGTCAAAACTTCAAAGCGACGGGACTTAGCTTGATAAAGAAGGTACATCAATTCATTTGTAAAATATGGTCGGACTAATGTCGTTTAGCAATTCCGTAGAATAGATTCCCTGTTAGCTACGTCAACTGCATAAGGATGAGCAGGTTGGACTGTGTTCACCTTTAGCCGATAATAGAGAAACGAACATTAAACCGGCCCACCGGGAATTGTTTCAACAATCTCTGGGCCGACCATTAAGATTTGGAGATATGGCAATACCGTTGTAGATACGTCAAATCTGGCATCGGTATCGTAAAGTTTCACATTTTTTAAAGAAACATGTGCTCAGAACGGTTAGTCGTACGAGTACTATTTCCTCAAAAATTGAGCTAAATCGTGTGTTGATCCACTTGAACCTACTTCCACTTTTGGTGATGAAGAACAATCATCCCGGGCCACCGTGTTTCGCTGGTTTTCCGAATTCAATCGTGGTCATCGTTCGCTGCAGGACGAATTTTCCGTTCTTCAAAATCGGAAAACATCGATGCTGTGCGGGAATTGTTATTGCAAGATCGTCACGTGACTTATCATGAAAATAAGGCATTCTTGGGCATAATTTGCTCTCCCAGACATTAAATATTGCGTGAACCTTTGGCCGTGAAAAAGGTTTCTTCGCGTTGGATACCGCATAATTTGACAATCGTTCAAAAACAGGCTCGTGTCGATTGGTCCAAAGATATGTTGAAAAAATATAACAGCGGTGCTTCAAAAGACGTCTATAAGATCGTGATGGACTACGAATCATGGATCATGTGAGCATATGAGCTCGAAACTACGAGTAAATAGCAGTCGACTGTATGGCTCTTTCAAGACGAGCCAAGTCGAAAAAAGTTGTTCGCTTATGAAGCACTTCGGGGCAAGCAATCGGTCGCTGTTTCTTCAGAATAACCGGACATGTGGAAACCGTGCCATTAGAGTAACGTAGAACGGTTAATTCAGAGTGGTACGCCACAATTTGTTAGCCAGAAATCCTTGGAGAAATAAGGAAAAGCAACCGCCGAACACGGATTATTCTCCACCACGATAGACGCTTACAGGTCGTCTCTGTTTGAATAAAGAAAGCCGGATTCCAATTAACAAAATGCACCAAATACATGTATTGGATAAACCTAAAAATATTTGACATCCATTTTCTTTTTTATTTGACAGCCAGAGGGGCCATTACAATTCTAACCTTAGGAATAGATTACATTAGTTACTTTCACGCTTGGTTTTATCAAAACCTAACTTTCTTGTTACATAGCTTTTCGGATGCAACTTGAGTTGCATCATCTGTCTAACACTTCTGGTTGGTTGTCAGCATGCGGTGTTGTTGTATTCAGATCAACTGTGGGAGGATTACTTGAAGATGTTGGACTCATCGAGATTACAATCTTGTTGGTTAGAGGACGTGTCTCTGTTATCTCAAGAACTGAATCGAAAGTCCAAAAAAGAGTTATCAAAATCATTTACCACTTTAGTATCTAATTGTGATTTGCCTTTGATTTGGTTCTGATGGCGTCGCCAGAGACCTGCATTGGTTTCCAACAAATACATTCGGCTTCCAAGACTCTTCTTCACCATCGCCGGTATTTTCACGTGATCGGAAATTTCGGGCTAATACGTGGTGATCGCTTAGTTTGGTTTCCCCATATCTCAGATTCTTCTCTTTTTGAAGATCGGGAACCAACGCCGATAAGATTCTCCGATGTTGTAACCCATGAAGCTTCTCAGCAGTTCTTCACATTCACGTTTTACACGTCTGCTAAAATTTTAAGGAAAGCTGGTTTAAAGGTGCGCATCATCCTTTCAGCTATTCCGTTCGACTCTGGATTGAAAGAGCGCGGATGTCATGTGCTGAATGGAGGTGATATGACAAAATTCTTCAAATTCAGCAGCTGCCACAAACTGGGGATCATTGCCCGATTTTAATGCACTGATTGTTGCTTGTGACGTTGTAGACGACATTCGAATGACAAATAGAATCTACCACGATGAACCACGTGTAATTTTGGAATGGACCTGTAAAACTGATGTGTAGTCTTCCCATACTTCTGCTATAGAAGGCCAAACCATGTATTCCTTTGACATTTGGCTGGAATTGACATGACATGCACTACATTGAACCACAACTTTGCCCATATCATCATCGATACTAGGAAACCAGCAGTATCGTCGCGTAATGTGCTTCATGCGTTCTAATACTTTCACTGCATTCCTTTATACGTTTCGTAATGCAATATTGCTGTACCAATACAATGCATAATGTTTCAGATCGCAGTGTAATAGCATGTACTGCGCAAACCAAAGAAAAAATTGCATCACAAACAGATCTGATGCAGTGTTTTTGCTGTCATCTGGTCACAATCACAACAGTTTGAAAATTATACGAAATGGAATCTACGCCGAGCTCGCAAATGATTTTTTTTTATTAAATTAAAACAACAGCTGAGAATGTGTGCAACACGTCAAAAATTTTAAAGCATTATTGATGAATTGCCGTGGAAAGGTAGTGTTGCAATGCATAAAAAAGCATCAGACTTTGCAATTGAATTTTGGAGGAACAATTACTGTCAGGTTTCCGCTGTGAAAGAGATGATC
Organism: Volucella bombylans; assembly: GCA_949129095.1. Lineage (NCBI taxonomy): Eukaryota > Metazoa > Arthropoda > Insecta > Diptera > Syrphidae > Volucella > Volucella bombylans. Next base: position 10,932,923 of record OX422142.1, on the reverse strand, counting down.
GTCTACGAAAATAATGCTCCAATTCACTGTCAGCATTTCAGGCCAACCATTATGCACATATGCTATGATCTTCCTCATCGCTGGATCCTTCTGTCAAGCTGTAACAATAGCAGCAGTGTTAACTGGAATATCATCCGCCACTGGAGGACATATTTGGTCTATCTGTTGACACGCTTCTTCCTAACCGTCAAAGTCCGCGCCAGGACCAAGTGGCAATCGCGATAATCAGTCGGCATTATCATGTGGCTTCGTGGATCTATAGCGTATGTACTATATATGGGTGATGGCCCATCGTTGGATGCGTTGTATAGTTACATGTGGTACTCGTAGTTCTTTGTTTGGGCTTTTCGTGACAAGCGTCTGGTGATCTGTAATCATCTCAAACTGCCTTCCGTACAAGTATTGGCGAAATTTCTTGACGCCATGTACAACTGTGAGAGCCTCTTTTTCAATCTGGCTATATTTCCTTTGCGCATCATTAAAATTCTGAGAGCAAGAACGCACGTCTTTAGAAGTAGATGAATAGCGATGCAGATTGACATTGGAAGAAATGTCTAATAAAGCGTTAAATACTATAGAGACTCGGTCCAATATGTGCGGCGTTATTCCGGCAATAGCGTGTCGAATGTTGGCCTCGAGCTCGTTCAAAGTGATTGGCGTGTTAGCTTAGACTAAGGACTTGACGTAGCCAAATTGATGATTGCTCGCCGTGAGACAACCCAGTCGGCAAATTTCTCTCTCACAACTTGAAACGTTGCGTCGCTTGTATTGCATGTAACGCCGTCTTGTTGGAACCACAGTTCGACGGCTGTTGTCGAGCTCTGACCACAGAAAGTCGGTTAACATCGCTTTATACCTGAGGCCATTGACAGTAACGGTGTATGCTCCTCATTTAGAAAGAATTAAATTCCGATGATGCCGCCATGCAATAAACCGCACCAATCAGTCAATCTTTGTGGATGCATTGATGCTTGACCGAACACTTATGGATTGTGTTCACTTTAATAATGACAACTTTGCTTGTTGACATAGCCGCTTAGCCATAAATGGGCCTCGTCCTAGAAGATGATTTTTTGGCCAAAATCCGGATCTCCGACCAATATTTCTAGTGCGCTCTAGCAAACTCACTGCGTTGTCAATGGTCGTCCGGCTTCAATTGTTGCGTCAGCACAATCTTATACGGATGTAGGACCAAATCCAACCGCAAAATAAGCCGGGTTGACTCTCTGGCGATGCCCAATTCAGCTGATCGAATCAACATTTCTGGGTCTTCTGAGATACTGGCCGGACGGTGGCTATGTTTTCTTCATTTAACGCCAATCTTTGTCTGGTTGGTGGTTTAAGATCCAAAAGAGTGTACTCACGCTCAAACTTTTCCACGGTGCGACGAATTACCTGTACACTGGAGCCATGATGACGACCGACCTCACAACGAAATTCACGTTGCGTATTTACAACTGAGCCGGAATTTCGATATTTTTTAATAATTTGTGCACGTTTGGCAGGCGTAAAACGATTCATTATGAAATGGCAAACCTTATTGAATATTTTGACAGCTGGATGTCATTGATAACTTTGACAGCTGCTGAAACATAACAATTGGAAAAACTATCATTGCTATCTGGTCCCTCTATATTACACTTTTAAAATGAACTCGTTGTAAAATAAAGGCTTTACGAGTAACTCTCTCTTCTATCCTGAAAGTCAAACTGATCGGACATTTCATTTTATCGGGTTATCTATTGTCTGTTCTTTATAGTCCTTAACAAAATGGAAGTGCGTTTGGGTATCAGAATCCGACAAAATACAGCTTTCTCGTGATATTGTGTTCAATGAAAAGACGGTTTTAAAGCTTGATGCGAGCAGGGAGAATGCTGAGGAGGAGACTAAGCCACCTCGTGTTGAAAGAAGTTGGATGAGATGGAGAACATGACGGAGAGTGAAGACTATCAATTTATTTCGGCAGAAGAGGGGGAAGTTGTGGAGATGGTTGAAAAGACAGGTTTGACAGAAAACGATCAAGGAGGAACTTCGTCAAAAGGAAGTAAAGAGCAGGAACCTTTACAATTGCAACCTAAGTGTTGTAGAAATACTAAGATAGACGATGGAACCTCACAGTCTGATGTTACATCTAAGACTCCCACCAATAAAAACTAGGACTCGAGTGCCCAACGAAGTTGTGTGTCTGCTATTCTAAACGGGCATGCGTTTATGGCTGGGACGCTAGAGCCATTGACTAGCTTTATGGATGTAGAAATGGAAGCTCATGGGATTTGGTGTAGTGTCCAACAAGTAGAAAGGTAATAACATATTGTACAAGTGGCTATATAAAGTGAAACTTTCTGCGCAAAATAATGTTGACCGGTATAAAGCGAGGTCAGTTATTAAGGGTTACAGTCAACAAGAGGACATTGACTTCAACGAAACATTTAGTCCAGTTGCAAAATTCACTTCAAAAGCTGCATGGAAAGGAAAGGAAACTTTTACAATATCAGTTTGATGTCAAAACCGCTTCCTTGAATATGACTATATGAATATATGATGACAAGTCAGGAGATGTGCGCAAGCTGAATAAAGCATTATGCGGTCTCAAACAAGCTTCGAGAAATTGGTACTTGACAATATCTAAATTCCTCAACACTTATAATATTGAAACAGGTGTAGCTGATTCATGCTTGTTCTTCGTAAAGTGACAAGAATTGTCATAAACACGCTATACCAGGTGTATGCATAAGTCTTTTCCGGTTTACCTAAAACTAAAATGGCGCCAGCGAAAAGTACGCAGCATATTAATTTGACATATACCTCATTTCATTCGTCTAACATTTAACTGAAGGGCTTTCCAATAGGGACTTGACAACTTTGAATTTAATTTGTGAACGCACTCTTTCACTAATCATCAAACTGTCACTGTCAATTTATTCAGTAAACTCAACATTTTCATCATGGTAAAGTACACGAACGAGCAACGTCTGCAAATTATAAAAATTTTCTACCGAAATTCGGAGTCGGTGACTGCAATTTTAAGAGCGTTAACTCCAATTTTCGGTCCTAATTCTCGCCCTAGTAGGCAGGCAATAACAAGTTTAGTGCAAAAATTTGAGTCTACATATTCGTTGTGTGATGTTGCCGTGTCAGTGAGACAACGGGTTGGTCGAAGTGTCGAAAATATCGCTGCCGTTCAGGCGTCCGTAGCAAACGATCCAAATCAGTCAATTCCACGGCGTTTTCAAGAATTGGGCATCACTCAGACCACATTACGGCGTATTTTGCGTAAGGCTCTTGGTTTACACACATACAAGATCAAGCTGACTCAAAAATTGAAGCCGATCGGCCATTTGAAGCGACGTACGTTCTCCGATTGTGGTCTGGAGAAGATGCGCCAAGATGATGAATTTCATCGCAAAATCATCTTCAGTGACGGAGCTCATTTTTGGCTCAATGGTTTCGTCAATAAGCAAAATATGCGTTATTGGTCAGGTGAAAATCCACATGTGCTTCATGAATCACCACTTCATCCACAAAAAATAACAGTTTGGTGCGGTTTGCATGCCGGCGGCGTTGTTGGGATATCATTTTCCTGCGACGACGATTACGATCGTCACGTTACTGTGATGGTCAGCGTTATCGCGCCATGATCACCGATTATTTTTTGCCCGAATTGGAAGATATGTACTTGGACGACATGTGGTTTCAACAGGATGATGCCACAAGCCACACAGCACACTCTACAATCGATTTATTGAAGAGTAAGTATGGTGAGCGTGTTATCTCAAGAAATGGGCCAGTCTATTGGCCGCCTTGTTCGTACGATTTAACGCCGCTTGACTATTTCTGTGGGGCTACGTTAAGTCATTGGTTTATGCCAACACGCCGACGACGTTGGAAGAGCTCAGAGCCAACATTGAACGGGCAATAACGGCCGTTTCGGCCGAAGTTGAGTCCAATGAATAGACCGCTGCAAACGTGCCCGTGGTGACCATATGAACGAAGTCGAGTTCCATTCATAAATGTTTTGATTGTACTTCAAGCCGATAATAAAGTTTTTGAAATATCTGAAACGGTTTGCGTTTTATTTAAAAAAAAAATTGTCAAGTCCTTATTGGAAAACTATACAAACACACACAAGTTGAGTCCGCCAAAAACTAGAGTCTTTGTTGTATCATTCAGTGGTCATGTCGATTTTTGTAGCTGAAAAAGAACATTTGCGGCACGCATTGCTTTTCTTATTTAATCAAAAGAAAAAGGCTGTTGAAAGTCATTGTTTGCTGGTAGAAAGACATGAAAACATGTGAGACATGGTTTCGACAATCTAAAAGTGGTGATTTCGATGTGAAAGACAGTGAGCGCTCTGGGAGACCACACAAATTCGAAGCAATTGCAGGAGTTATTGGATGATGACCCAACTCAAACTCAACGGTTATTAGCAGAAGATTTACATGTGTCACAAGAAATAATCAGCAAATGTTTACGGGCAATGGGGAAGGTCAATAAACTCGGTAAATGGGTCCCACACGATTTGAATGAACGTTAAATTTAAAATCGCAAGTCACTTATGAAATGCTGCTTCAACGCTACGAAAGGGTGACGAAAAATGGATTTATTTTTCTATACCCGCCGTACTCCCCAGGCTTGGCGTCGTCTGACTATCCCCTCTTCACATCAATGGGGCTCGCGCTCGAAGAGCAGAACTTCAGCGATTTCGAGGAAGTTGGAAAATGGCTCGACGAATGGTTTGCCGCAAAAGACTAGCAGTTTTTCTGGCATGCTATTCATAAATTACCTGAAAGATGGGCGAAATGCGTAGAAGCCGATGGCCAATATTTTGAAAAAATTCATTTCCCTAGAAAATTACGTATTTTATTTTACAAAAAGAAAAACAACAGAAAATCCGTATGCCTACACCTGATATATAGGTGATGGACTGCTGGCAGCAACTGGCATGAGGGGTATTAAGGACATGAAAACCTACTTTAAGAAATATCTTAAGCTTACTTGGTGGCGTGAAAAGTAACCTCCTTGACCGCCAGAATGCGCTGGTACTGCAAAAAAGGTTATGGTGCCTTGAAGTCCGACATGAAGGCAGACATGCCAAATTTCAGTGCGATGCTGTCTTTAGTATTTTTTTGACAGCTGATTGTTGCTGAAGTGTTTGGCATCATGTTGAGTATGGACAAAACAGCAAAACGGCGAAGGAAACAAAAGAAAAGTTGGATAAATATTATGGGGCTAATGCTCCGTCAGATTACACCGTCAAATATTGGTTTCGAGAGTTTGGTGGTGGCCGCAACTCCACTACCGATCAAGTCCGCAGCGGCATGACAATGTCAAAAAAATACATGAAATGGTGTTGGCTGACCGGAAAGTGAAGGTGTGCGACCTAGCAGGTACCACGAAGATTAGTACTGAGCGCACACGCCATATTTTGACCAATATTCTGCATATGAAAAAGTTATCCTGCCGCTGGGTGCCGCGCATGCTCACTCCTGACCAAAAACACGAACTCGAGAGCACTTCGAAAGAGTGTTTGGACTTGCTGATGCGGAATCGGGCGTACTTTTGGCGTCGATTGGTAACTGTTGATGAAACTTGGATCCACTATTACACATCAGAGAACAGAATGAGTGCCCGGCAATGGACTGAAGCCGGCACGAGTGCTCCGAAGCGGCCGAGGGAGGCACGATGGGTCGGAAAGCTTATGGCGTCGGTTTCCTGGGATTGTCATGGCATACTCTTCGTGGTGTACCTCGAAAAAGGAAAAACCATCAACAGCAAGTATTACTGTGCATTATTGGAGCGATTGAAGGCCGAAATCAATGACTTACGGCTCCAATTGCTGTCGCATCCTCAAAAGATGGCTCATCAATAAAAACTTCAGCTCACGCGAGGAAATCATCGACGCCACGGAGGAGTATGTTGCAGACTTTCCGGAAAATTACTTTTCGGACGGGATCAAGAGGTTGGAAAATCGCTGGAATAAGTGTATCAAACTAAAAGGGGACTTTATTGAATAAAATAATAAAAAATTCACCCCACCTAGTACAATCAGTCAAGGGAGCTGCTATCTTGGTTGGAACTGAGGCGAAATTCTGTGGGAGATGTCTATGCTTTGCAGTTTCCTTATATTCAACTGTGAAACGAGTCTTTTGTTACTTAAAGGCTACTCAAAATAAAGGAACTTTGCTAAAAAAAAAAAACAATGCAGCTTAAATCTTTTGTGTGACAGTGACTGATTATGCTGCTGGCATTTTTCTACTTGGAGAGTCACCAATTTCTTGGGGATCACAAAGACAACGTGGTAGATACAGCACTACCCTCAACAGAAGCTGATTATATGGAAGAATCAGAAGCAGTAAAAGAACTTATGTGGCTCAGAGTCCTACTGAAGTCGGTTTAATCGAGTCCCTCACGTAGACAGATACGCAGGCGTTTGAAAAAAGTTCTCTCAAAATATTCTCCAAACCCTTTGAATCTAAGCATAAACAAATAAAACACTCCAGCTTCGAACCATATCTGTCATATATCTCTAAATAAAGTATCATATATTATTTGAAATTAATATTTCTCTTCTTTTTTAATTTAACAATAATAGTTTACATTTGCATTTGTAATTTGTTCTTTCTTTTTTTCTTTTGTCTAAAAGTTATTTAGTTTAACTGAAATTTATATATTTTTTGTAATTCTTTCTTTTCTTTTCGTTTCTATACATGTTCATTGCTTCTACCATAATTTAAAAAAAAAATTAAAAATAATGTTTATATAAGTATTTTTCAAGTTGGTTAGATTTTTTCTTATATTCTGCATGCAGAGGCACTATTGCATTTTGTTAAAAGTGTAATCTAAAATTTTTACTAGCACTACGAATTTATTTTTTTACAAATTTAAGTTTGTGGTTTTAAGCTACCCAGGTCGCTAAGAAGACAGAAGTCGGTGTAGAGTATAAAACATTTCTTTATAAAAAAAATTGTGTATAATACAATGGGCGCAATTTAATATTTTATTTTTTAAACTAATTCTTGATTTTGTTAGTATGCTTTGCTATAAATGTCTAAGCTTAAGTTGTGTTGCAAGTTTTTTGACAGATTTATGATGAATGGAACAGAATGGATGAGGGATAAGATTACATTTGACATCATATCATCGATTGTAACTTACTTCTAAAAGTGATTTTGTCTTAAAGATTTAATGTTTCAACCATTTGTAAAGTGTTTATGACAGGTTGTCTACTTTTTGACAGAACATGATTTGTGTCATGTCATCATATGTAAACGTTCTTAAAGTATGGATTGAGTCAAAGCTTATCAAAGAACTACTAGTCACAGGCAAGCAAAATACAATCTTTGTATTTTTGTATTAGCTAAAGAGCTACTTCATATGCATGTGACATTTGTGGTCCGATTTGGAATCGGGTCAGTATGTACATTTTCGTTTTAATTTTTTACAAAATAAAATATATGCGAAATGGAAATAGTTTAAGTGTATCGTATATACAAAAGGATTTTCAAAATATTATGTAAGCTAGACTTTAAGAACTGTTTTGACTGCAAAAAGACGTTTTGGAATTCTAAGCCAATAACACTAAATACATACATTCGAGTACATGTTTCATAACAAATATTGTGACCGTTCATTGGAAAATTGTTTTTCTAAATAATTGAAAGAAACACTTTGACATTTTTAATCAAATTTTGAAAAGCAAATCAATTACAACTTGGAGTTGTTTGGACTCATGTGAAACGTAAAAATAATGACATTTGGAAAGATCTCAAGTTTGCCCTGTCATTTGAGGTGAAAACACTGGATGACAGATGACATGAGGTGAAAAACAAACAAAATTCGAACTGAAAATCAAACGACAACGTTTTGACGTCTCTGAAACAAAAGAAAACAAAAGCAAACAGAAGAAAACCAAATAAATCAACACAATTATGAATTTTAGATATTTCATTTCATTTCATTTTGTTTTTTTTTTGTTTTTTTTTTCGAAAAATTTTACACAACTTTATTACAGATAACAGTTTTCTTTTTGTGATTTTGCTTATGATTGGAAAATGTACTACTAAATGATGTAAATTTCCTCTGCTGTCATCATTCGGTCTTCCCATCGGCCGCTGATTCGCCCTTTGATGATGATCCAGAGCCGGATTTTGTGACAGATGCAGTGGTAGTGGTAGTTTCGGCACTAATCTCCTTTGCAGGACTTGCTTCTTTCGATTTACTTTGATTGGTGGCTTCGGTAGTGGGAACATTTTCAGAACTTTTATTTGTATTTGTTTTTAGAGACTCTGGTGGTGGCAACGGAATTGGTTCCTGTATATTAGTCGCATCAGCTGGTTCTGGTTCAGTGTCTTCTGTAGAAGCAGCAGCAACATTATCATTTCCAATCACAGCTTCTTGTGGTTGTGCAGTCTTTGCGTTTTCTTCAGCCTTTGCCTCAAGGACATTTATCGAGGCTTGAATACATTTGATGGCCTCCTTGCGGGCCAAACGAATACTCTCTTTGCCCTGTGTGTCGATGGTGTCCAGCTTAAGGAGATTACGAGTAAGCATCTCATCGAGATAGGCATACTCCTTGTCCCGACGTTGACCACCGAATTTTTCAACTTCTGTCATCAGATTGAGGACGTCTCTTTGGATGTCTTGGATTTTATTAATGCTATCCATGGTATGGGGTGTTGCTGGTGGTGGACCTTGTTGTTGTTGCTGTGCTGCAGTTGGCTGCTGTTGAGTATTGATAGGAGTTGGACGGCTTTGTTGATTATGAGGCGCTTGTTGAGCATGAAATTGTTGCTGTGGCGCATGTTGTTGAGCTTGAGCTTTAGCTTGAGCAAAAGCTTGTGTTGGTTGGGCTTCAGTTTGGGGTATTTCTCTCTGGCTAATCAATGGCTCAGAGCGACCTTCGACAAAAATCGGGATTGTACGGATGTAGCTACCACCTGGAGTTTGAGGCGCAGTAGGTTGCTGTTGTGTATGAGGCTGATTTTGGGGTGGATAATAGGTTTTTGGGAACTGTGGAGGCTGTTGATTTTGTGGATATTGCCTCTGTTGCTGAGCCGGTGGTGGAGTATTGCGTTGTGTACCAGTACCTTGAGAATGATAGACCGGTTGTTGTTGTTGTTGTTGTATTGGAACTTCATGGGGATACATTTGTTCTTGTTGTTGTGGTGGTGCTGAATGAGATCGAGGATTATGACCCTCATCTTCGGGCGCAGTCTTAACACCCATATCAACAGTATTTCTAAGACCATGCTGATTTAAATTATCTGCATTGAGATGACCATCAACTTCGGATTGATTTCGACCACCAGATGGATCTTCTGTTTGAATTGCTGCATCACATACGTTTCGGGTTAGACCTGATGGTGATCTAGGTACACCAACTTGTGGAGGAGTTGTTCCTGGTTGTACATAAGTCTGATAGTATTGTGGTTGTTGAGTATGAATACGTGGAGATTCAGTTGCACCACTACCACTGACGCCGCCACCGCCACGTCGCATACCAAAGGTGTCGGGTATGAATTGTCGAAATTCGGGTGGTAAACGTTCAAAGAAATCATCGCGTTGAATGCCATCTGTGGCTGCTGGAATACCACCAGCACCGCCACCAGCACGCCTTCGACCTAGCGAACCGAATTGGGGAAAATCTGCATCATCATCATCATAATAAGAGGGGGAAACAGAATGCAATGGATTTTTATTGCCACTACGCTTACGTGATCCAAATGTGCCGAACGGGTCTCTCATGCGATCGAAGTGTGAACGAATACCAGCATCGTTGAACATGTCATCTATATCGGGATCGAAACCAAAGCCCTGCTGGAATAAAATCAAAACAAAAAAAAAAGATAATTTGTCGCATAAGTAAGGTAAATCAATCAATTGATAAGTTAATCAATTAAAAAGTCAATCAATTAATAAGTCAATCAATTAAAAATTTAATCAATTAGTAATTTAGGAATTATAAATAGATTTCGATGTCGATTTAGGGTCTTAAGGTTAGAGGAATGGATTTTCGGAGAATGATTTTAGGGTTCAGCAACATGGATGGAAAGAGCTGAAAACTACCTTTCCAAGATCACCTGGCACTGGATCAAAGAAACTTTTAGACTTCGCAACATGCTATTCAAAAATCATCACACTAAAAGGCAGCATTTTATTTTAAAGGGTACGGGAAAGATCGCCTTACAATGACATGGATCGTGGGAGCATTTAATTGTGAATAATAGCCAAGGGCAGTTATCACACAAGGCAAGGGCCGATGTCGATGAATAATGCCCTACTACAATTGAAGGTTTCAGTTTGATTAAATGTTTCCTGTGGCACTAGCTGTGTAAGATGAAGAAAATCGTCGAGGAGGTACGTCCAAATATGGAGAGGAGGAATTGCACGGTAGCCTTTTAAATCGCTTTTGGATAAAGCCAAAGAGCTCTTTGCCATTTTCATGTAGGAATCTGCAATAACTGTCAGGGCAGTATAGAAAGTATTTTTTTTTCGCGGTAGCAGCATCTAACAAAAATCTCAGTATTCCTAGTTTGAAGGTTGAAACTTGTCTACCTAAGATGTGGAGATCAAATGAAGGCTTATGTTGCGAGAACAAGGTAACTGCAATACAAGATATTTTTTTAAAATGCTAAGCCATGCTGGAAAGATATATAAAATCAAACCAAATACCAAGTAGTTTCAGGCTTCACGTTGGACCCAACTAGATTTCGGTAAAAAATAAATTATATGTGTCTGAAGTAAGCGAAAGTTATAAACTTGGACAGCTGCTGCGTATCTGTTTTTGTGCTCCCAATACAAAAAGAGGAACATTCTGGCACATAGATGAAATGAGACTCAATAATTGATCACCAGACAACTACAAGTTACTGCATCGCATCGTCGTCCATCAACATTTCTAGAAAAATCACACAACGCCGACACACCTCATTTCAAAAACTCACATGACCGTATCGAAAAAAGTGTTTTTATTTTTTTATTTTCTTCTCTCTATAAACAACCTTTTGTTCGTTCCAAATTCATTTAGACTCGCTACAATCTACATCCAGCTCCGCCTTGTTCTATAAAATTCGACAAAATTACGCATCTCTCAGTCAAAGAATGCATAAACGGACGCACACGCCACACGTCTAGAATTTTCCAAAATGCAAGATAAATTCGAATAAATTTGAAAGAAACCGAACAGAGAAAATAAAATTATTTATTGCTAACAGACATTGGTAGCGTAAAGCATCTGAAAACAAAGAAACTTGCGTAGGTTTCTAGAAATATGCCACGGAAAACACATTCCGACAAAGTAATATCATCAGCCGTGGCATGCGCCATTTAAATGTGTACATACCACTTAAATTAAAAAAAAAAAAACCAAAAACTACATCATTATTGAGAAATTTGATAAATAGGAAAAGATATTTTCAAGAAATAAGTGGATAGATACGCAAATTCACTCAATACGAGTACGAGTAGATACAACAAGTACGAGCACACCAGGAGTTGTGATTGAGAAACAATTTGGAAATTTAATTTTCTCAGAGCTTCAATACGAATTAGAGAAAATGCTTTCATACATACTTTCAAGATAAAATATCTATTACAAAAATATCAGATATCTGCTCATGAATTACCCTAATTTATATCGGAACTATAGCTCGTAACCATGTAAACAAGTATTTTGATGAAAGGTGAACACTTAATAGTATCAGGGAGTCCTTAGATGTATCTATCTAATATTTTAAAAAATGAAATCAGTGATTCCGATAGTGATCTTATGAAATAACTTATTTATGACCTGATGCTGCCAGAAGTACTCCGAACGTCTTTGCAAATCAATCTGTTGAGACAAGAGTACTTTGAGCAGTTTACCTTTTCAAGAAACATTTTATAGATTAACACGTGAAGCGATGTACTCGTATTGTATCTGTTAATTAGATTTCCGTAGCACCAGACTTGGCTATATTAGAGCATCTTTAAACGAACAACTAAACACTCAGTGGAGGTAAGTGAATTGCTGGTCAAACGGTAGTGATCTTTTAGCCTGATCTTACCATATTTGCTCTATCTTTTCTGATAAAAGATTATTTGCTCGGCGGTTTTAGGTTATATGCCATTTGCGGGTCACTGAAAATTTATGAGTACTACAGGGTAGTCGTCTAGGTCCACACTGATCGAAAATGATAGGGGCGGATCTGTCATAACAAGATCACATCAATTTTTTTTTTAAATCAGCAACGTAAATTTGGGGAGCATTTGTGACATCAAAATGTAATTTCTATTCTCAGATGGATAGAGTACTAGACAGACCCTTCATTGCACTTTTTTATTATTATTTTTGTTAGACAAATCCTTTTATACTACAATAGTTAATTAAGGCGACTATACTATCAAGCAGACATTTATACAATATAATTCCTGTTGTACAGTGCAAATGTTATATTTCGCTTTACGGAGCTTTCCCGAGATCACTAATCTTGAAGGCAAAAAAGACTCAGATCCATCCTTAGCAAGATCTGGTTAATCCTCCGATTAACTGTTTGAATATATGAAATTAATAAAAGATTGAAGCTCCAATCAGCCGCTATGAAATGGATAAAAGTCTGTGAAATCGACTGTAATGATTTCCGTAGAGAAAAGAACCTATTACGATGCCGATTTGGTGTCAGCGAAAGGCTTGAATACAATCCGCATCAAGGATAAATTTGTCCATTTAAGTCCAATATAGACGAGAAGGATGACTTTGTCAATGATCACTTCGAGAGCTACTTGCTTAAACAAACGAAGAGTTTAGTGGCAATTAAAGCCCTAAGTTGGAAAAACAGAATATTATTGTCAAATTACATGGGCCTCACGACACCACGTCTAAAACTTGATTTAGGCTAATTGATTTTTTGACGCGTCCGCATATAACACTTTTTTGACACCAGAACTCTTACTTGATAGTCCCTATATACGAGTCTCAAATTAACATTTATTGAGATACAATTATATAACACAAATCAACTTCAAAGTGCAGTCACCGACTATCCTTCGAGCCGGTTACATCGTTCTGTCAGATCTTATCCATTGCTCGGTATTTTTTCAGTTGGTGTCTTTCCCCGCTATTTTTATAGCCACTGTTCCCACTTAATTTTATATTTGTCGCCCTTTCAGTGCAAGAAACAAACCTAATTCAATAGTGATACAGTGACAATTTCCATGGCCCCTGGGCCACGTGTGTCTACGGGCAATCGGTTTAGCGCTCTTGATGAAGATGCGCTGGCCGAACCCAAAAATAATAAAAGAAAGAAACCTAATTTCTCACCTGTTGACATAAACACTTTTCTTCCGTCACAATCAACCTCCCGTAACCCGAAGTTCGTTATTATAGCCCCAACATGCGAGGACAAACCCCTCACATCTTTTAGTGTATTTGCGCTTAAGAAAGCGATTGACAGCATAAGTACAGCGTACGAATCTGTTACTCAGCTCCGCGACGGTAATCTTTTGATTCTAACCAAATCGCAGCAGGTCGCAGAGCGGTTTCTATCAAAAAAAGTTCTCTCGAACCTTTGTCCGATCTCCGTCAAACTCCACGACAACCTTAACTCGTCAAAGGGTACCGCTTATGCCCCGTGCCTTATAAATATACCCGAAAGTGAAATAATTGAAGAACTTAAATCCCAAGGTGTTGTCGATGTATTTAAATTTAAAAAACACGCCGACGGTAATCAACGTGCCACAGGACTTTGTCTCTTTACCTTCGATCTCTTCCGCCCTCCACCATCACTTGATATCGGCTGGTTTGATGTGAAAGTCGAAGAATATTTCCCTAATCCAATGCGCTGCCGCAATTGTCAGCTGCTTGGACACACAGCTAAACGATGCAATGGAAATGCTTCATGTGAGTCTTGCAACCTACCACCTCACAACCCTGAAAGCTGCACGCGCACTTTCTGCGCAAACTGTCACGAGGCACACCCATCATCGTCAAGAATGTGCAAACGATATTTGCAAGCAAAGGAAATATTAAAAATAAAAACTATTAGAAAGTGCAGTATGGCGGAGGCTAAGCGGATTTTTGGTAAGCAAAACCCTGCTCCAGCACTTACTACCAGTTATTCTACTGTTGTCAGAACTCCAGCTCAGACCGAAAATGCCCCCACTGCCTATTCTCACGCACTTCCCCCTCAAACTAGCCAAATACGTTCCAACACCGCTTCACCCGCATACTCCCGCAAAATCGAACCATTGACTTTGGTTAGACAGAAAGCACCAGAAACATATGCAGTTCTAAAAAAAAATAATAACACCGCATCTGTACACACAGCCAGTTCCTCTCACTCGCATGTTGCAAACGACGGAAATTGTCAAAACTTGAGTGCTTTTGAATCACTCAATAAAGCAGCCAACACCCAAAACACACATACACAACATAAAAAAAACACTCAACTCTCTCATAACACATCAGCCACTCCAGGTCTAGCCAATTCGCACAACTCAAACAAGCCAGAAACTCAACTAAATAAAAGCAACTCAATCGAACCTCTTTCTCACAGTCATTTACACACACAAAACACATTAAATACAAAACTCACAGAAAACCCATACAACGCACGTACTTCTCTTACCTATCAATCAAATAATCTCCCTCAGAGTAACCAATACCACCTAATCTCGCCGAACAATGATGACAATGCCATATAAAAATGGCAGTTTAACTAAAAACACCGACTCTGCGGTTCAGATGCTGAATCAATCGAGCTCTCTTAGGAGCTCTCCTGGGAGCTCGATTGATTCGCCGCCTGTATCACTGAATTCAAGATCGAGCAACTTAAAACTTTTGCAACCCGACTTTACACAGTACAAGACAGATTATACTGTCTACAAGTCACCCTCAACTTCAAAACGTTTTCCGAATTTTTTTGGCTTTGCACAATATAAACAAAGATATATTGTGTGTAACGCACACAAAAAATCAACACCATCAGTTAAAATTCTCCAGTGGAACCTTGATGGTTATTATAATAATTTTCATGAGCTACAGCTACTAATTAATGAAATAAAACCTCTAATAATCTCCTTACAAGAAACTCATATCCCCTATAAAACTTCAGCTTTTTCCCCAAAACAATACAATCCCTTTTTTTATAATCTCCCTACCAACACAACTTCAAAACAGGGAATAGCTCTCCTTGTTCACAAGTCAATCCCTCATAATTTTTTTTTTATAAACTCTACAATTTCCGCCATTGGTGTTGAGATAGAGTTAGAACGCAAATTTACTGTGCTCTCAGTATATATTCCGCCCGATCAAAATTTTAATGTCTCAGACATTGAAAGCTTAACAAACGGAATAACAACCCCTGTTATAGTTACGGGTGATTTCAATTCATGGAGCGCACTTTGGGGTTCAAGTCTTTCCAACTCTAGAGGTAAAATAATAGAAAATTTTCTCACCAACTCTAATTTTATTGTGCTTAACGACGGTAGTCCTACACACTTTTCCACACATGGTACCTTCACCAGAGTCGACCTATCTCTTATTTCAGCCACTATCTATCCAACTGCATCGTGGTTCGCACTTACTGATCTTCATGGTAGTGACCACTTTCCTATCATAACCACACTCAATATGGGTAACCAAACACCACCCGCCAAAAACTTGCCCAAATTTGTAACCGATAAAGCAGACTGGACACTATTCCAAAGCACCCTATGTAGAATCCTAGACAAAAAATCAGCCACAACGAATATAAACAAAGAGGCAGCCGTACTTACCAAAACCATCCGATCAGCAGCCAACTTATCTATTCCACAAACGAATAACATAATAGCAAAAAAACATGTGCCATGGTGGAACAGGGAGTTAGGCTACCTTCGTCAAGTTAAGCAAAAAGCATGGCAAATTTACAAAAAACACCCAAACCCTACAAACCTTGTTTTGTACAAAAAAGCAAATGCCGCCTTCCGACGTGCAGCTAAAGTTGCGAAACAAGAAACCTTCAAGAACTTTACCGCTAATATAAACCCAAAAGCCTCCTCGAAGAAAATCTGGTCTGACATTCGTACCCTTACAGGAAATTATATTCAACGAGGCATTAAAGTTATTAAAACGGACAATAAAACTCTTTCCGACCCTTCTGAGATCGCTAACCTAATTGGACTAACTTGGTCTGATTACACTAAGGACTCTAACTTCCCCTGCGAGTTTATCGAAGCAAAATACTCCCTAATAAATAACATTCCACAAGAATATAGCATCTCGCCATCAGCCAAAACCATCGAATCACCCATTAATTTATTAGAGCTGGAAAGCTGTCTTAGCAAGGTAAAGGGAAAAACGCCGGGTATAGACCGCATCTCCTATCCCATGTTAAAAAACACACCACCTGCGTTCAAAACTCGCCTGCTTGCCCTATACAATCAAATTTTCGAATCTGGATACATCCCTCAGATATGGAAAACAGCTAGTGTTACGCCGATTCCGAAACCAAAAAAATCACCAACAGATATTAACAGTTACAGACCAATTTCTCTCCTGCCCTGCACAGGAAAAATTTTAGAAAAAATAATATCTAATCGACTGCTTTGGTACATAGAAAAAAACAATTTTATAGACGAAAACCAAGTCGCTTTTAAACACGGCCGATCTACAATAGATGCGCTTTTACACATAGACGATTTCATCGCTTCCGCACTGTCTACAAAAAATCATGTGTCTATTCTGTCAGTCGATTTTGAAAAAGCCTTTGAAAGAATCGGAATACACATAATTTTAAATAGACTTTTTGAATGGCGAATCGGTCCAAAAATCCTAAAATATGTAAAATCATTTTTATTAAAAAGGAAATTTCGCGTAAAACATAATAACTTCTACTCCGGAATCTACAACATTGAGAACGGTATTCCACAAGGATCACCACTCTCAGTAATTTTATTCATAATAGCTTTTCACGAGTTAAGCGCAATTTTAATAAAATTTAAAATAATCCGACATTCTCTTTATGCAGACGACTTGTATATATTATCTAAATGCAAAGATTTAAATAAAGTTAAGACCTGCTTTTTCAGCATTTTGTCCGACATAGTTAAATGGTGCAAATTATCCGGGGCAAAAGTCTCGTTTGACAAAACTAAAGCTTTGCATATTTGCAAAAAAACAAGCTGCCAAAATCTGCTGAACTTTAGTTTTAATAATAGAGCCATAAAGAGCGTTAACACATTAAGTATATTAGGAGTTATATTTGACTCTAAATTTAGTTTTAATGAACATTGTAAATCATTAAAAAAAAGCTTAGCTACCAGACTAAATGTAATTAAGTATTTATCATCACCAAATGGTTATTCCCATGCAAACAGTATTATAAGAGTAGTTAAGTCTATAATTTTGTCAAAAATCGACTACGGCCTTGTTATCTACAGTAAATGCAGTAAATCTTCGCTCTCTACAATTAAACCTGAATATCATGCAGCTGTCAGATGCGCCCTTAAAGCTTTCAGAACCACTCCCATAAAAAATATGTTAACAGAAGGTGGTCTTCTATCGATCGAACAACGGATCGACTATCTAACCGCACTCCTCTTACCGAAGATCTTATCATCACAAAAATCGCCAATAACATCCGACGCTAAAAAAATATTATCCCGTAAAAGGATTTCAAAACGACCGTCAACTATGTGCAACGCAATCTCCGCAGCCAAAGACTTCAACATCTCCTTCAACCTTCATACCCACAGGACACCGACCCACCCACCATGGCAATTAGACCCAGAATCTATAATTACTGATCTACATGCATTCCAAAAAAACTCGACACATAGCGACATATACAAAGCATTGTTCTTTGAAATATCCAACCAATTCAAGAACCAAAATTGGAAACTTGTTTTTACAGACGCTTCTAAGACAGAACACTGCACTTCATTTGCAGTTGTCAATGAAAGCAACAGGGTCCTCACAAAGGGTTTGTTGCCTCATTTCGCTTCAATCTTCACCGCTGAAGCTAGAGCGATACTTCAAGCTACAATTGTTGCCGGGGAAAAAACTACACTTATTTGTACAGATAGCTTATCTACCTTAGAAGCTTTAAAAAACATCAACAATAATTGTGAAATTATCGAAGCCATCAGGGACAAACTGATACAATACAAAAATTCATTAAAACTTCTTTGGGTACCTGGGCACATGGGAATTCTAGGAAACGAGAACGCTGATCAAGTAGCGAAATTGGCGATTAAAGAACCACTTCAAATGTTCAACTGCCTCAACAGAATAGATCTTCAGAGGGAAATCAAAAGACTTTTTGAAGCTAAAAGGCAAACACTTTGGAAAGACTACACACATCACTACTCATCTATCAACCCCGGAGGCCTTTCGACAATATACCCATCCAGCTGTTCAAAAAAAATGCTAACATGTTTTCTGCGTCTCCGAATGGGACATACCCAAATTACTCATGGGTACCTCCTAAACAAAACCACACCATCCAACTGTCAACTATGCTGCAACAATACACCACAATCCATGCAACATCTCCTCGACTGCCAGAAGATTAAGGACGCACTCACAAGCACATCTTGCTCTCTTTCACTTAAAGAACTGCTAATGACACCATCAGAAACCAACATCAAGAAAACTTTTATGCTGCTTAAGTATTTAAATTTTGTTAATGACATCTAAACAATTATGTATATTATTTTGTTTAATATTATAACCCCCACAATTATAACTTCATTAACACTATCTATATAATTATCCATGTATTATATATGTATATATATTAGCTGATAGTCCTGGTAGCTATGGCTAAGCAAATATTGTTCTTGTAATTTACTTACATAACAATAAAGATTATAATAATAATAATAACTTCAAAGTGCTCTCCTTGAGCTGTTGCACACTTCTCCCGGCGATTCTGCCATTCCTGGAAGCAACTCTCCTCCGTATATCACGCAGGTGGTCCGTCGCAATCTGCATGATGTCTTTCCAGGTCTGAAATCTGGTCCCAGAAATCACAAGGAACGAAGAATGTGTGAAGAATGAGCGGATACGTTATCGTGACAAAGTTGCCAACTGCCAACTGCCATTTGCCCACAGGAGCAGCCGTTCGCGTGTCCGTGCATCACGAAAGTAACGAAGAACTTTTTTAAAATATACGTCCGGTCAAGGGATTTGAGTACCCTTAAAATGCTTGCACACAGCGTGGGTGAAGGAAAGTTAGGGAGGGAAAACAAAAGATACCGATGTGCGTTGGTCTTAAATGTTTGAAGATTATAATGACTAGGAAATAAAGAGCTCGGCAGGGCATTCAATAAGCGAGTTGTACGGCTTAGGAAAGAATCAAGATATTTTAGAGTACATTCATACAAAGACGGGTGTTACGGTTAAAAGTTTGAAGGGGCGAAATGGCAATTTCAGTGCAGAACTGGTGACGAAAATAGCGATAGAACAAGGTGAGACAGAAGACATTACGTCGGTGTTCGAGGATGTCAATTGACTGACTGATATTAGCATCACCTATGAGTTTTATCGCACGCTTCTAGATCCTATCTGCCAGGTGCAAGGTGGTCTTTGTCGCACTTGACCAGATGTATGCCAATTTCGGGCTGATGAATGCCTTATATATTGAGGCCAGACCATAGGGAGTGAAATATTTCCTACATCGCTTGAGGAAACCTAGACATTTCGCAGCATATTCTCACTGATACACTTGCCGAGAATGGAAAGTTTTTCGGTTTCAACGAGGCAAATGCCAGCAGACAGCATTACGTTGCGGCGACAAGCATTAAATTGCACTCTGTTGGTGGTTCCCCATTTATGTCGGAATTCAATGAGCTTAGCATACGCTTCCATTCCCATTCTACGGCCGAAGAGCAGGGGCATAAGTCCAGGAACGAATATGAAAACAGAGGGTTCTGTCGTCAGTAAATGAATTAGAAGTAGCAGTGAAGAGATCATTGATAAAAACTAAAAAGAGTGTCGGAGACAGAATGGAGCCCTGGGGCACACCAGCATTAATTTTGTGAACATCAGACTTGAAACCATAAAAGACAACTTGAAGTGAACGTTCTGAAAGGTAGTTTCTAGTCCATTGAAGAACGCATTTTCACAAAAGAGCCTGATGCCAAACTCTGCCAAATGCCTTAGAAATATCAAGTGCAGCCATCTTGCTTTCGCCAAATTGATGTATGCTTTGGTTCCACTTGCCGGTTAGACATGCCATCAAATAACAAGTGGACCTGTTACTATGAAAACCGTTGAGAAGTTTTCATGTTTCGAGATATTTCATGAGCTGACGGTTTATCAGCGCTTCTATGACCTTGGAAGGAAGGGACATAAGTGCAATGGGTCTGTAGGAGGAGAGAGAAGAAGATTCGCCTGTTTTAGTGACGGTCTGGACAAATGCTGTTTTCCATCTGCTCGGAAAGAGTCCTAGAGAGTAGGACTGATGAAAAGCTTGCGCAGTGGTTTTCCTAGCGTGGATGAACACTTCTTCAGAAGATGGGGAGATATGCCATCTGGAGCAGCGGATTTGTGTATTAAGATCTTTAAGTACCCCTGCTACTACACGAGTGCGAAAGTGGATTTGTCCTATTGAAGATTCGATCCACTCAAGTGTTGAGCTGGACGCAAAATGTGCAGCAAGCAGATTGACCTTGCCCAACGAGCTGACAGAGTGAATGTCATTGAAAATGAGGGTTGGAAGGGAGGATGAGGCAGAGTTTCTAATGTTTTTGACGTAAGACCAACAATTTTTACTACCTTTGGGACACTGTTGTATTTTTTGCCTTACTTTTCAGTCGTACTGAAATTTCACACGCTTAAGAAAGACGTTGCAGTCATTTCAAGCTCGCTTAAAGTTTTTTCGGTTTTCCTCTGTCTGGTTGGTCTTGAAGGACCGACAAAACATTTCCCTAACCCTGACATCCTCCTTACAGCTCGAGTCGTATCATGCCTTTTCTTTTGGTTTGATACTTTTCATCCGATGGGGGATAAAAGATCTCATTCCAAAGAGAATAATTTCTAACGATGTTGAGGGCCAACCAGAACGCACTTCATTCTCTACTGATGAGCGGCCATCTCTGAAGCGGTTGTACCATTCCTTTATCTGAGTGGAGCCCATTGCCTCCTCCTCAAGCAATTTTTTTAATTTTCCGGATTATTTTCACTTTAAACAAAATTTGATGCAGTAAAGTTGCCAACGACTGTTACTTAAACGGTCTCACTCTTCAACATCGTGGCAGTGATTTAGTGACGCTGAGGTCGTGAACCAAATTGGCACAAGGTGTGCCTACTAATGGTCACTAAGTTCCGCCCCGAAAACTTGATTTGCCTGATTTGTTTGATTTGCCAATAAAAATTATGATCGAATACTTTTTGAACGGACCGTCATCGATGTTGAAAAAATTGTGATTAATGCAAAGCATATCTCCAATACTTTGAATGTCTCAGCATCCCAGGAGCTAAAATAGGCTTAGACCGCTATATTGTTGTAGCCAAATATAAATGCTTTTTTACTAACTTACTTACTAAGGCATTGCTAGTAGGTTTCATCGAGTAGCTAGTAGAAGCAGTCTTTGGTAATTTCGTCCTTCTAATCTGTGGAAACGTGGGCGTTTATCAGGCTTTTGTTAGCGAATTTACCCTCAAGATTTGTTCGTATCTCACATCCCATCCCATCTCACATTTTGGATGGCAGTTACGTAGCAGTCGAGGATCTTCGCTTGTTGTTCAGCTGCAACATTTCACGTGAAGATTCTCAGACCGTAGGTCCTTTAATTGTTTGTCAGAGTCGTGAATCATTTGTTCAATTCTTATGCATAGGGTTGTGTGCCCTATGACAGTGTACTCCAATATTAGGCTGCTGGTCAAGCACACACTTGGCATTTTAGTCTGCATGAGTGGGCACCGGGGACGTAAGGCAAGAAATACGCTTGATTGTTACGCTGCTGACCAGAACTAAGTTATAGGGTTGTCAACAGCTCCTCAGTCGCAAGAGGCTATTAGATCTTATTCTGAAGAAGTGTAGTACCACAAGCACCATGCTTAGCAGACTAGTGGCGAAATAGTATTCAAGCCGGTATACTCGTAAACACGGGATCTTATGAGTATGTGCTGAGTTCCACTCGACCACTATAATGAAACCTTGATTTGATGAAAAGTGTTGGTAAGCGTGTTTAGGAAATCATCCAGCACTTAAGTCGGTACAGTTAAGAATGGCGGCAGCTGCTCGTGAGCTCTACAAGACAGGGATACGGATTGATTTCTCTGGAACTGAAATGATGTTCGGTATTTTTACCAGTGGGTGAAAAGAACGTGGCATAGAGGCAAGAACCAAACATAACCAGGAAGCGCAAGGATACATAGTCACAGATTCATAGTCGGTGCTCTATCTAAGACCATAATCATGATCAGCATTTCGCTGAAAAGACTAGCCATCCTTTTGTCAGTGTCTCTTCGACATAACAAAGAAGAATTTTGGCCAACGATCGAAAACTAGGAACCAGTAAGAATTTTTAAGAACCATCCTTAATGGATGTATTAATTGATTAAATAAAAGTGTGATCGACAAGTGGAATCTCATCACCATTTGATGATTTCTCGAGAACGGGGACTTCAGACGGCTCCGATCGTATCTAACACGATAGATTCTTATAGGTGTAGTTTAGGTACATCGAGCATATATTCACCTTACGGCAGACCTTAGAAGAAAAACTCACGACTTTAAATCACTATCCGTCACCTGTTCATCATATGAATATGCGAAATCATATGCCATATGGGAAAAGATACAGCAATGAGCTGTGTAGTGACAATGACAGAAAAGTCCGATTTTATTGGGGTCGACCAGCATGCAAAACTCTTCGAATCCATTCAGGATTATCGCTTCATCTTACAGGGTGTGACCAAGTATAGGGTTTTCCACGTTTGCAGCGGTCGATTCGTTGGACCCAATTTTCAACGACTCGGCCACACATTTCGACCGAAACGGCCGCTATTTCGCGTTCAATGTTGGCTCTGAGCTCTTCTAACGTCGTCGGCGTGTTGGCATAAACCAATGACTTAACGTAGCCCCACAGAAAATAGTCAAGCGACGTTAAATCGCCCGAACGAGGCGGCCAATCGACTGGCCCATTTCTTGAGATAACACGCTCACCATACTTACTCTTCAATAAATCGATTGTAGCGTGTGCTGTGTGGCTTGTGGCATTATCCTGTTGAAATCGCAAGTCGTCCAAGTACATATCTTCCAATTCGGGCCAAAAATAATCGGTGATCATGGTGCGATAACGCTGACCATTCACAGTAACGTGACGATCGTTATCGTCGCCCAATAACGCCGCCGGCATGCAAACCGCACCAAACAGTTATTTTTTGTGGATGAAGTGGTGATTGATGAAGCACATGTGGATTTTCACCCTACCAATAACGAATATTTTGCTTATTGACGAACCCATTGAGCCAAAAATGAGCTTCGTCACTGAAGATGATTTTGCGATGAAATCGCATCTTCTCCAGAACCCAATCGGAACACGTACGTCGCTTCAAATGGTCCATCGGCTTCAATTCTTGAGTCAGCTTGATCTTGTATGGGTGTAAACCAATATCCTTACGCAAAATACGCCATAATGTGGTCTGAGCGATGCCCAATTCTTGAGAACACCGTGGAATTGACTGATTTGGATCGTTTGCTACGGACGCGATATTTTCGACACTTCGACCAACCCGTTGTCTCACTGATACGGCAACATCACACAACGAATATGTAGACTCAACTTGCACTAAACTTGTTATTGCCTGTCTACTAGGGCGAGAATTACGACCGAAAATTGGAGTTAACGCTCTTAAAATTGCAGTCACCGACTCCGAATTTCGGTAGAAAATTTTTATAATTTGCAGACGTTGCTCATTCGTGTACATACTTTACCACGATGAAAATGTTGAGTTTACTGAATAAATTGACAGTGACAGTTTGATGATTAGTGAGAGAGTGCGTTCACAAATTAAATTCAAAGTTGTCAAGTCCCTATTGGAAAACCCTTTAGAATAGGTTCTTAAACAACTTCGTGGGTTTATCGCTTTAAAAATAGGAGCTGTCTCATGCCGGACTATTTCGCGTAGCATACTTCAAAAAATTGTCTCAGCATTCTGAAGAGCTTATAAGCGAGGAAAGTTTTTAAAAGAAACAAATCTTAACCTTCCGAATAATTGGGGTCACATTTTTAATATTTTAAATCGCTGAAGAAAAATATCAGCGAGATCTTTTCATTTTTTAAACTATTAAAAAATATCATCACTTACTCGTACATATAATTTAAAAATTAAAAATATTTAAGAACCTAGATATTTAGACGATGATATAAGAAAATAGAAATCATCGTCTAATAGTCATTTATTTTTAAATTATTTTTTTTTATAGAAATTGCGGTCTTTCGATCAGCGGGAAAGAATGTGTATGTATTGTAGTAGCCCGTCTGGTCAGCTACAAGCTGTGTCTATGAAATTAAAATGTATCTATGAAGTAATTTTGTATCTATACCATATAATTAGATTTTCTTTTACAAGGGAAACGAAAAAACGAGAGAAAAAATAAGTGCGTGCACTAATTAATGTATCCACAAGTTCCAACGGCCCAACGGCCCAACGGCCCAACAGCACATTCAGCCAGTCAGCCAGACCAGACCAGCCCACATGGTAACACCATTTAAAAGCAAAATATCTCTAAATCAGATTACAGATACTTAAAAAAGAAAATCCATATCGAAACTATTTTACTTTGCCTACATTCGAGTATGAGTGGCTCGTGGCTCGTGGCTCGTGGCTCATAGCCCGTATCTCGTACACATAGTCGACTCGTTCATAGTCGTATCTAGGCGGTTTCTTTCCGGGTCGAAATTTCTATAATTCATACGGAGGCACACAGACAGTCGGCTGTGTTGCTTGACTGCCTGCTGCCTGCTGTGTATCATGTCATTTTGAGACATGAAGTGACGTAGGCTGATCGCCGATACTTGAAATTGTATCTACCGCCTATTAGAATTTTTTTTTATCTATCTTCTTTCTTTCTGTACTTGTATCCATTAAATGCGGAAACAATTTAATTGCCATTTGGAAAGCTCTCCACCATGGGTGGATGAAATCAGAGCCAAATCAGAGGCACATCAAAACCACCACAGAAGGCACATTAATAAAAAAATTACAAAAAAACAGGGTGCCTCCTTCTGTGCCGCCTCAGATACTTTCATTCGAATTAATTAGTACCCAATGTGGTTACAATTAAACGCGAATTGAATTCAATTGAGCCTTTGGCTTTCGGGTGTCTCGAGATTTTTTCCAAAAGGTCTCGACCCCAGTTTGCTGAGTTGGATTGGAATGTTGTGATTGAAAGCGAACTGCCATGGCAATTTGTCATAATTTTGTTTATAAAACTTACTTTGTCAGATATGGATGATTTCTGGTTGTGTGCCTTTCTCAGTCATGGTATTCGTACTTGTACTCGTATTGTTGAATGTAATTCAAATAAAGACGCCGCCACACCGATTGGGAGTAGGGTAGATGAACGATTAAGTGGAATTGTGTGTGCTGGCCATATGTTTGACTTTATATGTCATTTTGGCATTTTGCACGCTCTTGAGATTGAATTTTATGCATACGAACATGTATTAGCTGTCAATTGAGGAGTGCCGGCATTTTCTTTAATTTAATTTGCAATTGTTATTGGCTGTAAAAGTGCCGTCACCGTATGAGATTCAATGATTTCGATTTGGAATTGGCTTGGAATTGGTTTGGAATTGGTTTGGAATTTATGGCGGAAATATCGAAGGCAAATGAACTCTACGCACGCAGTTGTTTGCTTAGGCTTACCATTCGGTTTATGACTTGTATTTACACATGTAATAGTTCCACCGTTAGGTATGTGACATGAAGTCTAATCCGTGGCGTATGAACTTAGAAGGAAGGTGCTTTTACTGTGGGTTGAGAGTTCAGAGCCCTTGATCTACTCACCAAATGGATGACACAAATTTTGACTTCCATAGTGATTTTGTGCCAAAAAATAAAATTTAATAAAATGGGTCTTACCATACAACTTTGTGGAATGCCATCGGGTATGAATTATTTTGTGATCCCGGGATTTTTTACATTATTACAAGTTTTTCACAAGACAGTAAGTAAGTGGCAAGCAGCATTCTTGACACTCAAACTGCGTTGTACATACGTATATCTTGAGATGTGTAATGAAAAGGATCAGGGTTTCCGATAGAAAGTTTCATTTAGAAGTTTGTCACTTGTCAAAAAATGTGCCCTCAATAACGCGATTAATAAAAATAGAGCGATATAAGCTTCAAGATCATAGAATTGTTGAGATCCAGTACAAAAATGGTGAGCATTCCTTTGAAAGTATTCGAAAGGTCATGAGGGTAATCCCAGAAGTACCCTACCTAACTAAGAAAGCTCAAAATTTCTCAACAAAATTTCCTTTCTACTCGATGCACTTTTCCAAGGGATGTGCAATTGCTTCGATACTCTAGCCATAAACCGCTGACTCCATCTCTTCATTGTTTTCCACTGAGCTGTTTTTTCAAATTTGGAAAGAGAAAATATTTCTTGGAAGCCTAAATCTAGGGAGCAATTCGAACTTAAACTCATTAATCTGTGAACTGTTGCATTGTCATGGTGAAACAGCATTTTCTTGTTCTCAAAATTCGGCGGGTTTTTTTCTTGATTTCATCACTCCAACGTTGCAATAAATTTGCCCATTATTCCACCCGCATCCTAGAAAATTGACACCATGATCTTGACTTTATTTGGAGCCGATTCTGCCTTTTTTTAGGCCATTGTTTGACTTTTTGTTCATCTCAGGTATGAAGTGGTGGACCCACGCAAAAATTCCTTGGTGTGAGACATCACCACACACCAGATTGAAACATCTTGACGCCGCTTTTTTGGTTTCATTGTGAGCGAACGCGGGACCGCTTTGTCATGTCAAGATTTTGAGTCAATAAGCAATATACTCGTATAGCACTTTATGAAAGGTCTACAATATCTGCTAGCTCGCTTGTTTTCAATCGACGGTCATCCAATACCATTTTGTGCATTTCCTTCACCATTTCTGGAGTGGTCACTTCATTTGGGCGATCACTGCAATGTTCGTCTTGGCAGCTCGTACGGCCTCGTTTAAACTATGTCGATCAATATTTAATTGTTGTAAGGGAAGAATCAGGCTGCTCCAGAGTAGAATCAGGACCGGTTGAACTGAAGCCTTTCAATTGAAAGAAAAGTTCAATCGACCGTCTTGCCTAGCAATTGTTAGCGATGTGAAGATCTGAAATTATGACTGGTTCGAGTTCGTCGATCTCAGACTTGGGTCATAAAGCTTACACGATTCAATTCACGCAAGATCTAAAACCTGCTGATCGCCGGCAACGCTGAAACTTTTCCAATTGGGTGTTGGGGATCCATGAAATTAAATAAGAATTTAACCGAAAAATAATTTTAAGCATATTTCCATATTCAAGGCAGTATTTCCGCGTAGAAAATTCAAGAATGATTGCCGAGAAGGCTCTCTATTCATTTTTAATTTGCTTTCGGGCAGGAGACATCATTGGACTTTATTTCTTCGAAAACGAAAAAGGTCGAGGCTGTTACTGTGAATGAATGGGCTATGGAGCCATGATCGATGATTTTTTTCCTGCGGTGGGACAAAATATCCCTAGCAAGCACACGGTTTCCTCATCTCAATATAAACAAAACGGACATGGTAGTCTTCGGAGCATGAAACGCTAAACCAAATTGAGCATTCTGTGATGGGCTTACGGCATGCCTTCAATATTTTGTACGTCCTGAATCGGATCACCACCTTGTTGCTGCGGATTTGCCAAGCACCACAACAAAGAAATCACAAGAGACCGAAATCTCTCAATAACTTCTGTACTGGCAACATCAAGTACCAAAGACTTGCCATCAGAGACGCCCCAACTTATGTGCTGGGTTTCACCCGACCGTCACCAACAAATCTCTAGTTTGATGAAGAATGCCGGCAAGCACATGCAGCTAAATAAGAAGCGTAAAAAGTGGCACTGCAACGAAAAACGATAGCCGCTAGTGAGCTCTACGAGCAGAAGAGACGATAAGAACATCGGCTCCTCCAGAATAAGAAAAAAAGGGCGTTAGAAGCGCGCAATCGATATATTGACAGTTTATACCCCAAGAACAACGTACGGAAGTTTTGCCAACAGGTAAAAGGAACGTGTCACGGCAAGAAGATCCGTACAGGAGCCTCTAGAACAGATAAAAAGAACATGTCAAGGCAAGAAGATCTGTACAGGAGCCTCTAGAGATGAAGAAGAAAACCTTGTAGTACAGTCACAGTTGATGCTGAAAATATAACAGATTGCAAACTACGACGAAGTTCCACATCCCGCCGTCAGGCAGCTATGGCACGATATGCAAAACTTCCGTCCACTAGACCAGAACGAAGTATGTTAGCTATGTCCCAGTTTAAATCCAACAAAGCTGCTGGACCTGTCGGTGTCAGAAATTACTTTTTGGGGAGCATACATCAACTCATTTTACAGATCTGGACAGAAGAGCGTGCGCCTAATGAACGAAATCTTAGCATCGCTTGCCTGATCTTTTTTTTTATAATTTACGCACGCCTAAGGGGTTGATACCCTTTTACTGTTGCCCGGGCGCGGACGGATAGATAGAAGGAGGAGAAAGGAAAATTGTTTTTTTTTTTTGTAGTGGTTTGAAACTCAGGTGTGTTTGGTTTCGATATTCGCTCTCCAGGGGGTGGGAGTCCGAATAGGACGGAGAGTTTATAATTCACAGTATTTTTTGTGCTTGAAACTCTACAACAGCCAAATCTACGTCTCAGTGTTATGCCTTCACACGCAATTACACAAATGAGAAACTTGAAAAACTTGTCATTGGGTAGGATTCGAACCTTGACCCTCCGAGTGAGAAGCGATTGCTAGTACCACTACACCACCGGCCACCCCCACAAAAAAGGAGACTTTCCCAACAGCGCTACTATAGATGTATAAGTCTCCTTAACACTGCGTACAAGATTCTATCTGCTATCGTGTGTGAACGTCTGAAACCCTTCATCAACAACCTGATCGGTCCCTATCAGTGTGGTTTCAGGCCAGTGAAGTCCACCAAATTTTCATACTCCGGCAGATCTTGATAATAACTCAAGCCACCAATTGACACCGATGTACAGAGACGAGCTAGATGGAGTCATATCTAGTTTTCGCCTGCCAAATTCGTCTGTCTCTGGAGAATGATGAAGGAGAAATTTCGTCAAGGCCGGTAACGACAAGCACTGTCATGTGACATTTTAACATCACGCTTGAAATAATTGTGTGGAACTCACAGGCGAACACTGGAGGCACAATCTTTCAGAAATCTGTGCAACTACTAGTGTATGGCGATGATATTGACATAATTGGCAGAACTCTGCAGGCTGTTTTCGGTGCATTCACTAGTATTGGACAAGAGCATCGACGAAATGGACAGAACACCGCAGTCACCAGCTATAATCTCGTCGCAGTAGGGGACTTTGTCTACCTTGGCTCTGCTATATAAACCTCAGTAGAGATAAAATGAAGACTGTCTCTTGCCAATCGTCGTTTCTTTGGGCTAAGAAGGCAAATGAGTGGAAGGACACAATCCGGAACAGGTCTATATAAGGCCGATGGACTCTATCGAAAACGGATAAAGATATACTCAGTTGTTTAGAGAGAAAAACTCTTTGTAAAATATCCTGTCCCTTTTGCGTTAACGGAGTTTGGAGCGGAAGGTTCAACAATGAACTAAAGGGTCTGCCATCTAACATTTTTTTTTTCAACTAGTGCTCATTTCGTGAATGGTAATACTTAGCTCATGTCTGATTTGACAGATAATTAGTTTTGTCCTTCCGCTGAACGAATATTGTTGTGTATACGCTTGAACAACGCTGGGAAATATTGCGACATTACTTTGAAAATCATGGTAATGTTGCAGAATGTGTGCGAAAATTGTGTACGGATTTTGGAAGCACCGTCAGCTCCGTATGTTCGTTATATTGTGAAAAAAGTGAAAGAAACTGGCATCCTCATCGATAAACCAAAGCGTGAAAAGCCAAAAACAGTGCGTACACCCGAGAATATTGCTGCTGTGGCAGAAAGTGTGCGTGAAGCGCCATCAGCATCAATTCACTGTCGTTCTCAACAATTGAACATTTCAGAGACATCTTTGAGACGAATTTTGCATAAAGACCTTGGTATGACGCCATACAAAGTCCAATTGGTTCAGGAGTTGAAGCCAACTGACCATCCAACTTAGAGAAGATGCCGATTTTGCCAAAAAAAATCATCTTTTCAGATGAAGCTCATTTTGATCTTGGCGGGTATGTAAACAAGCAAAATTGTCGCACAGAAAACCCGCACGCATACATTGAAAAGCCGATACACCCAAAACGAATCACTGTTTGGTGCGGATTTTGGTCCAGAGGCATAATTGGGCCGTTTTTCTTCGAAAATGAGCAAGGAGTGGCCGTTACAGTCAATGGCGATCGTTATCGGGCCATGTTGAACGAATTTTTGTTCACAAAAATTGAAGAGGAGGATATTGGCAACATTTGGTTTCAATAGGACGGCGCTACGTGCCACACAGCCGAAGCTATACTCGATGTTTTGCGCCCTGTTTTTGAAGATCGAGCTGATGTCGTTTGGCCACCTCGAAGCTGCGATTTGACACCGTTGCACTATTATTTGTGGGGTGCCGTAAAAGATAAGTGTTACGCCGACAAGCCAGAGACAATTGACGCTTTAAAGGACAATATTCGTGAAGCCATTGGTGAAATATATCTGCACACAATCGATAATGTGCTTAAAAATTGGACCGATCGTGTAGGCTACTGCATGGCCAGCCGAGGCAGCCATTTGAATGAAATTATTTTCCATTATTAACCGGAAGGATAAAACTAATTATCTGTCAAATCAGACATGAGCTAAGTGTTACCATTCACGAAATAAGCGGACCCTTTATATGAGCTGTAGTCAAAAAGCTGAGCATCAGTCTACATGTAGAGCGAATGAACACCAATGATTCGGCCGCAGAGTCTAATCAGGAGGGACAACGAAGTAGGGGAAGGCCTCGTCTCAGGTGGCGCGCACAAATAGAAGAAACCTCAACCGACTTGGAGTGCAACAACTGGGGTAATTCAGCTAAGGATTGGGCTTACTAAAGAGGCTTGTTAGTTGACACCCAGTTTCATCCTGATTCACCTAAATATATACGATTTAGACTATCAGCACCTAAGAGTCTCAGCTCACAAAAAGATAAGATCTGATTGATCATAACAGGGAGATATGATAACAGTCAGACAGTCTGAGCTTCTTGGAATCCACTTATAACCACTGAACTTTGGTGCCTAAATTGCGTAATACAAAGTTTTCGTCGTCACTCTCAAACCAAATTGATCTCACCAACGATTACATCAAAGATTGCAAAAACTTTCTAACTTCTGCGGTTTCAGATTTCAATTTCCTTATTCCTCTCTCCCACTGTTTGATTATTCATTTTCGTTTTCCCATAAATTACTTTTCCTTTTGATCAAAAACATTTTAATTTGTTTCGAAAGATACGAGTATATTCCGCATTCGCTCGCCTTCTATTATGACATTTAGCCAAATCTTTGGAATTTGATTTGGAAACTTGTTGTATCCGCGTGTCTTCGTTTAGATTTAGATTCACTATTCGCCAATTAAAAAGTAAAACTGAATAATCCAGAACTCGCTTAGCAGGTAACCCTGAAACTTTGATAAATAATTTCGCTAAAAATATTCAGATACGAGTAGTATGTATACATTAGAACAAAAGAAAGATACAAAACAGAAAGACAGAACGTACAAGCTCACTTGTGTTTGTTGGGCTTGTATCTACAAAAACAGTAAATGTCTGTATTTACGTAGTCTTGCGATTAGAAAGCACTTAAATTGTTTGGTTTGATAGAACAGAACGTGTATCTAATCGCATTAAATGGATGAAAATTATATTTGTTTGATGGCAGGTTCGCTTGTTGTTGTTTCGAATTATTAGCAGAAAGCTGGTTTTTATGTGAATACGTGTTGACGGGGTTGTTGTCAGCTGTATATACTCGTTTGTACGAGTATCTGTTATGCAATAAATTATCTTAAGAAATGTAGAATAAATTTGCCTTCGTAATTGCATGTAATTTGCGAGATACATAACATATAAGCCACCTACAATTAACGATGAAGGTCTACAACTAAGAGGCATCAGGTTTATCTGATTAAGGGCGTTTTAACCGGTGACTTCGAATGCACAACTTGGCATTAGATTCCAAGACAAAAGTGTTGAATGCCGGGAATGATTAATTTCGTAAATTCTAATTGCAAGGTACATTCACGGCAATCACTGCTCTTCATATCCTCCCTCGTGTCTCTTTCGAATGCTGTTATCCTCATTAGAGGCAAATTGTTTCTCAAAGTTCAGTATAACGAGAACGCTGGTTGGAAAGATTTTCTGGGTGCAGACAATTTTTTGGAGAAATTAATTTCGTACATTCTTCCCGCCAATCAAGTCGTAGCTCGTCAAATCTTTGACTCCCGTGGCATCCCCAACATGGAAGTTGATCTCACCCCAGAATTGGGCCTTTTCCGTGCAGCTGTATCATCTGGAGCATCCACTGGTGTGCACGAAGCTTGAAGGCTAACTTAGAAATTACCCCACAGGAGGAGATCGATAACTTCATGATTAAGCTCAATGGTACCGAGAACAAGTCAAAGTTAGGACCTAGTGCTACCTTAGTCCTAAAAGGGAGTACCCTTGTACAAGGTGACGCAAAATTAATCACCCTATAGGAAGATTTTATAATTTTTGCAAATGGCGTCGTACGTCAAGCATATTTGAGATTTGTGAACTAGACAGCTGCAGTATACAAACAGACAAGCAATGGAACGCTATACTCCGCAAGAGCGTGGAATAATTGTGTCGATGTTTTTGACTTATAATCGGTCGGTGGTGTTTCGACGTCGACTTCCTATCGTGTCGCGCCAACTGAGCAAACATTCCAGCGCTTAGCTACTCGATTCGAACAGAGTGGAACCGCAGGAGACCATGCAGGGTGTGGCCGCCATTGGACTGGTTGTTCGGCTGAGAATATCGCGGCTGTGGAGGCCAATGTCGCTGAGAACGAAGAAACATCAACCAGACGACGGGCCACGAAATTGGGCATCACCAGACGGACCCTACAGCGAATTTTACTGAAAGACTTACATATGTTCCCGTCCAAAGTGCAAAAAGTGCATCAGTTAATGCATCCTGACCGTCAGTCGAGTGTGAATTACTGTAAAGCCATCCTCAATCTCATCAACGAAGAGGGCGATTTTGTGTCGAAAATCCATTTTAGCGGTTACGTCAATACTCAAAATCTTCGTTTCTGGGGCACTAAAAATCCGCGTGCGATGCACAAAGAGCCATTACATCCACTCAAAGCCACTGTGTGGTGCGGCGTTCCCGTGGTAGGAGTGATTGGGCCGTATTTTTTTGAGGACCCCATCGGCAATATGGTCACTGTTACTGGCGAACGCTACAGGGCCATGATAATGGACTTCTTACTGCCCGAATTGACGGTGCAACCGCACACACAGCACCAGACATAATGGATATTGTGAAGGAAGCGTTTCCTGGTCGCGTAATCTCTCGATTTGGCGATTTGGCATGGCAAACAAAATCGCCCGATTCAACCATTCTAGACTTCTTTCTTTCGAGCTACTTGAAGTCGCGGGTTAATGCCAACAAGCCTCAGACAATCGCAGCCCTTAAGGAGAATATTCGACAGGAATGCGACCAGTTATCACCGGAAATCTTGCAGAAAGTCATGGAAAATGCGATAAAACGGGTACAAATGTGTATCAATTGAGTTCCAGTTCCAGCTTTCAATATCATCAACGGTGGCAGACATGCAGGCACCAAATTGGCCATGCAGGTATTCATGATTTTGCCAACAGGTGCTAGCTCCTTCACTGAGGCCGTGGAAACCGGGTCTGTACCATCACTTGAAGAAGGTCATCAAGGATAAGTTCGGTTTGGATGCCAACGCTGCCAGTGGTGAGGGTGTTTTCGCTCCCAACATTCAAAACTACAAGGAAGCTTTGATTTTGATTCAGGATGCCATCGTCAAGAGTGGATACACCGACAAAGGCGAAATCGGTGTGAATGTTGCTGCTTCTGAATCGGTTGGTTGACCCCCGACAAATTGACCAACTCGTAGGAAGCATTGAAGATCCCTTCGATCAGGATCATTGGGATGCCTGGACCAACATGACTGACCACTACGCCAATTGTTGACTATCGCCAATCCCAAACGCATTGCCACCGGTTTCGAGAAGAAGGTCAACCAAATCGGTACCGTCATCGAATCGATCAAGGTACATTTGTTTGCCAAGAGTAACGGCTGGGGCACCATGGCAAATCTTGGAAAAAACCCAAGAAGTCTTTTTTATAAGCATGGCTGCAGGCTACAGACCATAAACTCAGGCCCTCCGAAACACTAAGAGTAATCTTGTCACCGATTCGCAGGGAATTGTGGATGTATTTAAACAGAATTTCAAACAGCTGCTTGATGGGCATGTTCAGGAGAGGGCGATAGGGTATGAAGAAAACTCAACTCCAGCCAATGAAGTAGTTCTCCCACTAAGCCTAGACGAAGTCGGCAGAGCCATTAAAAAGCTGAAGAACAATAAGTCCGCGAGCTTGGATTGCCGTCAGAGCTCTTCAAAGCTGGTGGCGATGTTTTGGTAAGGAACATGCTCCAGATCATCTGCAAAGTATGGAAGGGCGACTGGACTATCAGCTCTATCTGAACCATCTTCAAGATAGGCGATCCTATCTCATGTAAGAACTACCGAGGCATATCCTTGCTTAACGTAGCCTATAAGACTAAAGCCATTTTCCATTATATTGGCACCTCCGGCCCGGCAAATCGACGATAGGCCGAATTTCCACACTGCGAAAAATCCTGAAAAAAACCATCGAGTTCCAAGTCGATACTCACCATCTCTTTATCGACTTCCAAACCGCATTCATCGCACTGAATTATATAACGCGATTGACGAATTCGGGATCCCGACAAAACTGATCTGTCGCGCCACACTAGAGAACTCGCAATGCACCATGCAGCTTGGAAACAAAACCTCCGAATTATTCAAAACATGCATCGGATTCCGGCAAGGAAACGCGCTGTTGTGTGATTTCTTTAATCTTGTGCTGGAGCAGATAGTGTGAAAGGCCGGCGTAAACATAGGTGGCACTGTATTTTACAAATCCATCCAGCTGCTGGGCTATGCAGATGATATCGACATCATCACCCGTTCCCAGCGTGCTATTATTGAGGATTTTATTGCTATAGAAGAACAAGCCAAATGAGTTGGTCTCGCAATGAATGAGGATAAAACAAAGTACATGCTGTTGACCGAAACCCAATCTGTCAAACACCGTCTAAGACAGAACCTAAGGAAGTTTATCTATCTCGGGGCAAATATAAACACCCTAGTGGATATTTGACGAAGAATAACCTTAGCCAACTGCTGCTACTTCGCTACTCCTAACTCGAAGGTCCAAAATCATGCTCTACAAAACCCTGATCTTGCCAGTCTTGCTTTATGGAGCTGAACGCTGGACGATAAGCAAGACAGCGGAACAGATAATGGGATTCTTTGAAAGAAAAATTCTACGTCGAATATTTGGTCCTATCTGCGAGGAGGGCGAATGGAGGAAAAATATAACCGCGAACTCTGCGAGCTGTATACAGATGTGAATGGAAAAATCCGTCGACTGCACTGGCTCGGCCACATCGAGCGAATGGGCGAGAGTCTTCGAATCCCAGCCACCTGGTTCACGAAGAAAAGCAAGACCGAACCTCCGGTTTAAAGATCAAGTAATCGCGGATGCCAGAAGCCTTGGTCTACTAAACTGGAAGCAACGTACCCAAGACCGTGAAGGATGGAAGCGACATTAGCTCAGGCTCAGACCCTCCAAGGGTCGCTTACCGGATAAGTAA
The DNA here is from genome assembly GCA_949129095.1 of Volucella bombylans. Lineage (NCBI taxonomy): Eukaryota > Metazoa > Arthropoda > Insecta > Diptera > Syrphidae > Volucella > Volucella bombylans. Next base: position 10,896,876 of record OX422142.1, on the reverse strand, counting down.
GTAAGTAAGTATTTTTCTTAACGCCTATGGAATTTCATTCCGGTCATTTTGAATATCTGCTGGACTCCCAATAGCTTAAAGTGTTTTCTTTCTGGTGCTCTGGATGAGTTTCTGCCATGAGTCTTCTTTAGGATGGAGTTTTGAAGCTTTTCTAATATTTTATCGTGGTGCGTTTTTGACGAGTTTCCTCATGCAAGAGTCCCATACCTCAGTTTAAATTCAACGAGGGCAGTAATGCCCAAGATAGACTATGGCAAAGATCGCTTTCTTGAGATCTGAGCAAAGCAATATGTCTAACCCAAAGAATGTGGCCGTCAATTGTCACTCCCAGATAATTGCCATGTTCAACGATTTCAAAGTTTTGGTCTGGAAGTGTTCCTTGACAGATGTTGCTTTTGAGGAGGATTCTTTGTGTTCAGTGACTTTGTGATGTGGTGCATCACATGACACCATCTAAAAGCTTTTTCAAACTCCGTTAGCATTACTTATAATGGCATCCCAAGGTTTCTATGTTTAACAACTATTGCGAAATCGTCTGGAAGGCCGTTCGTAAAGATATAAAGTAACTCGTTAGTAAAAAGTATAAATAACAGAGGGGCCTAGTCTAGATCCTTGTGGGACGCCGAAGTATGCTGCTGCCTTTGTACTAGACGGCAAGAAGATGCGTTATCGTGTGATATTTTGTGCTGAAATGGATAATGCATGGGCGGAAGCCACTACTTTTATGTTGGGCTATGAAGATGACATCGAAATTAGCAGGTAAACCCAACGTGCCATTGAAGAAGCCTTTACGAAAATTGAAGACAGAGCGAAACGAGATAATCTAAAAAAAAAAAATAACAAAGAATCAATAGCTCATCATTTGGGGTAAAACGTTACCGTTGGCAGCCTTAACTTCGAGTTCATCTACCTCGGAGTAAGTGTCAACCTCACAAATGAGACCGCAGTTGAGATCCAAGTAAAACTCACTTTGGTTTGTCCAAATAACTGAGCTCTAACTTCTTACTCAAAGGACCAGATGATATTTTACAGTGATCCATTCAGTCCTACACTACATCACCCAGTGGGTAAGCAGAGGTATGTTCCGCGAATAGAAGAGAACACTCAGCCGTCAATTCTATGAGCTATGCCAAAGGGCGGATACAGACGACAATGTTCCGTCTAGTGGGCCTTCGAATCACAGCACCTTCTTCGAGACTAACGTGATTGTGGATCTCAGGAAGCTTGATATGAGAAACTATAAATTCCACGATCGAGATCGTGATGGTTGAAACGCAACTATCTCTCTGGAAAGACGTGTGAAGCGTCTGTTTTATATAAGACAAAGACATTCTTAGACTATAAGCGTACATAATCTGGAGGGAGCTTTTCTTGGTTACCGTCTGCAAATTATAAAAATTTTCTACCGAAATTCGGAGTCGGTGACTGCAACTTTAAAAGCGTTAACTCCAATTTTCGGTCGTAATTCTCGCCCTAGTAGACAGGCAATAACAAGTTTAGTGGCAAAATTTGAGTCTACGTATTCGTTGTGTGATGTTGCCGTGTCAGTGAGACAACGGGTTGGTCGAAGTGTCGAAAATATCGCTGCCGTTCAGGCGTCCGTAGCAAACAATCCAAATCAGTCAATTCCACGGCGTTCTCAAGAATTGGGCATCGCTCAGACCACATTATGGCGTATTTTGTGTAAGGATCTTGGTTTACACCCATACAAGATCAAGCTGACTCAAGAATTGAAGCCGATGGACCATTTGAAGCGACGTACGTTCTCCGATTGGGTTCTGGAGAAGATGCGCCAAGATGATTTACGGCACCCCACAAATAATAGTCCAACGGTGTCAAATCGCAGCTCCGAGGTGGCCAAACGACATCAGTTCTGCGGCTGATAATGCGATCTTCAAAAACAGGGCGCAAAACATCGAGTGTAGCTTCGGCTGTGTGGCACGTAGCGCCGTCCTGTTGAAACCAAATGTTGCCAATATCCTCCTCTTCAATTTTTGTGAACAAAAATTCGTTCAACATGGCCCGATAACGATCGCCATTGACTGTAACGGCCACTCCTTGCTCATTTTCGAAGAAAAATGGCCCAATTATGCCTCTGGACCAAAATCCGCACCAAACAGTGACTCGTTTTGGGTGTATCGGCTTTTCAATGTATGCGTGCGGGTTTTCTGTGCCCCAAATGCGACAATTTTGCTTGTTTACATACCCGCCAAGATCAAAATGAGCTTCATCTGAAAAGATGATTTTTTTTGGCAAAATCGGCATCTTCTCTAAGTCGATGGCAGGCCCACTTAGCGAAGCGAAAACGCATTGGATGGTCAGTTGGCTTCAACTCCTGAACCAATTGGACTTTGTATGGCGTCATACCAAGGTCTTTATGCAAAATTCGTCTCAATGATGTCTCCGAAATGTTCAATTGTTGAGAACGACGGTGAATTGATGTTGATGGCGCTTCACGCACACTTTCTGCCACAGCAGCAATATTCTCGGGTGTACGCACTGTTTTTGGCTTTTCACGCTTTGGTTTATCGATGAGGATGCCAGTTTCTTTCACTTTTTTCACAAGATAACGAACATACGGAGCTGACGGTGCTTCTCTTCTTCCAAAATCCCTACGCAATTTTCGCACACATGCTGCAACATTACCATGATTTTCAAAGTAATGTCGCAATATTTCCCAGCGTTTTTCAAGCGTATACACAACCATATTCGTTCAGCGGAACGACAAAACTAATTATCTGTCAAATCAGACATAAGCTAAGTGTTACCATTCACGTTGAAAAAAAAAACGTTAGATGGCGGACCCTTTATAAGGTCACATAATGGTGGAACAACCGTTTATACATTCTTCGAGATGAAAATTGTGTTGGGGATCACAAAGCTGTTTCTACAGGAAATCTATTGTGATAGAACGCATGCTGTGGGCTTAGATACTTTATATACTTTATACTTTTAGATAGGAGTCTGGTACCGAAGGAGCTGAAACAAGCTACTGGTAAGGATGATGGTTGGAGTAAAGTGTATAGACAGTTGATAGCTGACGTGAGATGAAGATGAGGGAAAGTGCATCGAATGGTGATAGTGTTTCAACCCGCTTCCCGCGGAATTGTTCGTACTTTGAGTGGATGTAATGGCTCTTCGTGCATCACACGCGGATTTTCAGTGCCCCAGACACGAAGATTTTGCTTATTGACGTAACCGCTTAAGTGGAAATGCCCCTCGTCGCTCATGATGATTTTCGACACAAAATCGCCCTCTTCGTTGATGAGATTGAGGATGGCTTTACAGCAATTCACACGCGACTCTCCTCCTGGTCAGGAGGCATTAACTGATGCACTGTTTGCACTTTGTATGGAAACATGTGTAAGTCTTTCACTAAAATTCGCTGTAGTGTCCGTCTTGCGATGCCCAATTTCGTGGCCCGTCGTCTGGTTAATGTTTGTTTGTTCTCTGCGACAGCGGCAGCCACAATCGCCATATCGCTCTGTTCGATTCGAGTAGCTAAGCGCTGGAATGTTTGCCCAGTTGGCGCGACACGATAAGGAAATCGACGTCGAAACACCACCGACCGATTATTGGTCAAAAACATCGACACAATTATTCCACGCTCTTGCGGAGTATAGCGCTCTTTTGCTTGTCTGTTTGTATACTGCAGCTGTCTAGTTCACAAAATGTCAAATATGATTGACGTCATTGATTAGGCGATTAATTTTGCGCCACCTTGTTCAATAACAGCTTAACTGAAACACCTGGACTAACATATATTAACCACATTTGACAATTTTTAACAAAGTAACAACTCTTTACCGAATCGTCTTTAGTTTAGAATCATAAGCAAAACTGGAAATCGGTTCAATCAAGCCAAACACCGCTGCACAAGTAAACATCTTTGGGCAGGCTGACAGGGATGTTGAAACCTTTTTCTATCTCAGAAGTGTTGTTTCTCCTGAGCGTGATACCAAATACCAAAACAATGCTCTCAATTCTGAACCAATTTTCAAATATTTTGGTTCACTTCGCCAGCTGAAGATCGCTGCAAAAAAAAAATTGCTTTCGAACCATCAGAGTGTCTTGGAGTACCCTTGCCAAATCCTGCAAAAGGCTGGATCATGTCAAAGGTGACTCGTGCATCAGAGTGGAGAGTGAGTTGAGTTGAGTGCTGTTTACGAAAGGCGAATGTTTCTCCACTTTTGAATTCTTTAAACTTGCATCTGAGATCATAGTCACAAAAGTGTTTCGACTGTGGATGTTATCGATATCAAATCTATCAATCTCATGCCGAAATGTATACGATCACAGGCTCAAAAGTGAATAACTTCAAAATGTGCCTTCGTAAATATAAAATCTAGACTCTAGTCTACGGGTATACCACCTACAGCATTCGAAATAACTTCCGACTAATCTGTGTAACTAATCCATCGAAACCATCTGTCTACGAATGTCTATAAATTCTATTCTGATCAGCAAAAGTAAATATTGTCAAGCACATTTGCGAGGAAAACTTCAGCACCCATTCGATATTCACTATTCAGATAGACTATAACTCATCTAAATGTAATGCTGCCGATGTGGGCGTATAATGCTGTAGTGGCGTTGATTTATTATTAGGTTTTGAGGAAATTTTTGAATCTCATCCAAAATTGTGCACTCATGGGGGCGATGTAATATAGTTTTTTTCCTTCTCTTAGTTCAATGGAAAGATAGATTTCTAATCACTTAATTGATTTGGCATTTGCCAAAAACGTCAGTTGATTGGGATGGTGGAATTGAAAGTGTGGTCATTTTGGGCATCCTCAAAATGATACGAGTAGATGGGATGGGGTACTTAATAAATGAATTACTTGGCAGGCACTCTATTTGTTTTCAGCTGTTTTCCCTGAGATGGGTTTGTTTTTTAAATAAACTCGATAATGGAGCAGCGTGCATTCACCATCATTATTATTGGAAGGGATGCCGAAATTAGACATTGCTCTGTTTAGCTCGCCTCTGTACTCGTAGATGCTGTCATGCGCGGCCTTAAAATCAAAGAAAGATTAGATCGGCCGTAGTGTGAATATTTGGTGCAAGGTGGTCTTTCCACACTGATATGGATCAATCAGCTTCAGGCGTTCACACAATACGGCAGAAAGGATCTTGTAGGCGATGTTAAGAACACTGATGCTTTTATAGCTGGCGGAGTTCAGAGCGTCTTCTTTCTTGAGAATCGGTCAAATAATGCTGAGGTTCCATTCATCGACTATACTTTCGTCCGACGGTCTTTTACAGATGAGTTTTGTGTGTGCTCCTTACCAAGGGCTTTGTCAGATTTAAGGTTAGATATGGTTATCTCCACTTCATCCAGGTTGGATGGACGAAATTCTTGATCTACATCGTCCAGGTTGAAAGGTTCATTCTGCCTGACAGTCTACAGAAATGCTTATTCAAATACTTAGCACCGACAGCAACTCTACTACTATGCTCCTCTGTTCGTCTCTACGGGCTTCGGTTCTGGTTTGCGCTCGTGCTCTGTTTTTTTTTTTACTCTTCTGGAGTAGCATCTCTCGATTTCCTTAACAGCGGGCTTTCGTCTAGTAGAGCTCATCGGCAAACCTAGTGCTTCCATGCAGCGCCTCTTTGTATGCTTTTTGCTTAGCTGCTTGTGCTTGCCGGCACTCGTCATCAAACCAGGGGTTTCATTATGGTGGCCGACTGAAACCCAGCACATCAGACGTGGCATCTCTGATGGCTTTTTCGCAATGTTGCCACTGGTCTTCCATACTTGATCCTGTTGGTATAGCACCTCTTAAGAGATTAAGAGAGACTCGTTCGGAAAAGGATTTGACTATCTCTTGCGATTTTAGGTGTCCGACGTCGAACTTCCTCGCAGTATTAGATTGCTTTTGCGATGTTCGGGATATCCGCAACCGTACCTTGGCTACAGCAAGATAGTGGTCCGAGTCGATGTAGGCCCCTCGGAACGTTCGCACATCCATAATACTGGATAAGTGCCTTGCGTCGATCGCGATGTGGTCTATCTGACTTGCGGTTAATTAATCAGGAGTTCTCCAAGTCCCCTTAGGAATATCAAGATGTGGGAATCGCGTGCTAGCTACAACAATGTAGATTACTCTGAATCCATGATTAGAGGTGGTGCCGAGAAGGCTATACCCTCTGAGAACAATTTCACTGTCATAGCTAGGGCACCGCTCGTAGGTTTTTTTCAAGAGCTCGTAGAAGTCATCCTTGGTGTCGTCGTCTTTCTCCTCTCTGGGGATGTGAGTGCATATAAGGCAAATGTTGGAAAATTTAGTCGTAATACGGATTGTTATGGGGCGCTTATTCACATGCCGGAAACTCAGGACTGCCTAAGTCTGCCTTTAACAACAAATCCGCGTGCAAATAAGCGCTGCTTTTGCCGTCGATAAAAATCGCCGTAGTGCTCATATATTAGATTGCGCAGTTTTCCGTCCTCTTTTTTCGCGGCCTATCCTATGGCATTTAAAGGATGGCGGTAATATCTGCTTTGCAGCTGTCCAGGGGCCACATGTAGATTCGAAGTTCGTTGTGCTTCTTTCTTGTAGATCCGTCAGTATCCGGGCAGCTATCCCGACGGGTCCAGTTCCCTTATTGGGCGCCGGAGCGGTTACACCGAAGTAGGTCTAACGCCCAGATAAGGTCTTATGTGGTTTGTTCCGGCATTTTACGCCACTGTTGATTCCATCGGGGGAATTGACCCGCTGTCCCGTTTATAGTGCTATTATTTTTGTCTGCTGGTCAGCACTATATTCCTCTCTGTGGATAGTTAATAATGGACATTTCATCTAAGGCAGTAGCTATCAATGACAACAAAGACAACAAAAGACCCTTAGATTAAGTTAACTTGAGCCATGGTACGGTGATGTGCCTTCATAGCACGCTATTGGCTTCATCTTCATCGTAAATGACCCTGTTCATCGTTCTCAATTATCTGCCATTAACTCAAACATATCTCTGGCAATGTTAGTGGGATATAGGAGCAATTTTCATGTCATTTTTTCAACGACTTCCGAGGAGTTTGCTCGACTGACACGAACACTACAAAAGAACACAATTTTAACGTGAAGGCTCTTTCGTATTCCGGAGTCAAAATATCTACAAGTACCCCAGTAAATACATTTAATTTTTGCAGCTTCTTAATATTTTGCCAATTTTACATAGACGAGAATTCGAATAAATATGAAAAAGGAGGTCTCAGAGTTGTTTATCCACCTTTTTAGCGGGACTCAAGTCAACACTGATTTGTACCACAAACAATAAATATTTTAAAATGTGCACTGGAACATACACCAGCAATACATTGAAAAGTAGGGGACATAAAATTCACCCCTGTGGAATTCCAAGGTTTTCAGTGAATGCGTGCGTTCAATTTGCTATATCTCGCTGAGAGGCCCCAAGAGGTGCCTGAATGTCCATCTTCTTAAGTCAGCAAAACAACTGTGTATGCCTATAGACGAGTTCATCATATCTACAAGACTTTGGTTGCCTTTTAAAATTTAATCATTTCTTACCGAACTTCTTCTGTTTTGGGTTACTCAACAAACTGTCAAGTTATGTGCATGTCCTTACAAGAATATAGTAGTATGTACATACTAAGCCCGATATTCAATATTTTGTTATATAGAGGGACAATGGACGACAAATGACGACTTCTTGATCTTTCTAATAATATGGATCCAGTTATTACGAGGAATAGTTCGACTGCTTCTTGATATGCGCTTCACCCTAATTACTATTTATGAGAGTGGATCAATGAATAGCTCCCGTCAACTCATTGGTCAATGGACTACGGTCAAACTTTGAGGAAGGTGCGTCATTTGGTTTCTGTGCGACATTCATTGAAACCAGACCACCGCGTGAATTTTGAGAGGAAATGAGTGAGTTTCATGTGCTCATCGGGCAAGGAGTATTTGGCATAATCCAATCGGAATTCACTTCATTGTTTCATAACCATGGACCAACCAGCAATTGATACAGTGGGTTTCTCCGGGTCTGTCGACCAACAAGGTCATGGCAACAACTTTTTGGAATACCCATAGCACAATCCACATCGACTACCTTTGAAAGGATAAAACAATCAGCGTTGAATATTATGCCAGCTTACTGGTCTGTTTCGACGATGACATAAAGAAAAGACGACAGCATTTGGTCAAGAGGAAAGAGTTCTTCCATCGAGACAATGCACACTGGCTAACTTTCATGAATTGGTCTATGAACTGATTTACACCCCAGAGACTGTTTTCTGTTTCCTAACCGTAAAAATGGCTCGGCGGAAAGGTCCAACGACGAAATCAGCTCTCAAATAAACTCCTTTCTTTTAGGAACCCTACAAATTTGGATATTTGGAAGGAATCAACAAATTGGATCAACGCTGGACGAAGTGTATTGAGTTCAAAGCACTTATTCAAATAGTCGCGATCTTTCTAATCCATCCTCGTATATGTGAGATCAATTTACGAGTATGAACGCTAAATCTAGTATGGTAGGACCATAAACGCGATATGATATTCGTAGCAACTGAATCACATTTCTAATAAGTGATTCACCAGCACCATGCCAAATAAGGTATCCACCTAAGGTCTAGAGATGATTTAGTCCAAATAGATAAGGAAAGTAGCAATGAAATCTGTAGCTGAACTAGCAGACACGATGAAATTTCCTTCAACTTGCCCATGTATAGCAATTCCGTCATTTAGAGTCTTCAGCAACATGTTGCCAAAAACAGAAAAGTATTGCCAAACTTGAAACAATGTTGCAAATTAATTTCTCACCCAATCAATAATAGAATTTGCCCAACACTCCATAAATCATCTTCTAAAATCCCAAGCAATTCACGGAATTTAGAGCTTTCCTACAAAATGAACAGTGTTCTTGGAAAATTGATTTAATTCAAAAATGTTGCAGCAACAAGAGTACTTCTTGAAGTACTTCCATAATCATACTATTTTTAAAATAAAATGATTCACGGTACATCGACCAATCATAAAAAGGGTTTGTTTCTGAAATTAGATTCGATGACAATTCGAAATACAACGCGCAACAAAAATATTCCATTACTTGGTTTTGTTTTGCCATAGATACTCGCACAAAACAACCATAAAACAGGTGACAATCATTAAACACCTTGCACTTATCTACGACCCTCAGCACTGATAAAATTCTAAATTTTTCGCTATCACAATCTAAATGGAAGGAGAAAAAATTTCAAGTAAACTAATTTAAGAAAGTTATCATATAACCTCAAATAATGGAACTAGTATCTACTTATGATAAAATGCCTTTGAATAATCCCAAGTGGGTTTCAGTGCTCTGGAATTTCAACAAAACACTAATCGCTAGACAAACGATTTGAGGTTAAATGTTTCGTTGACTTTCGGATGGGAGTTTTTTATTTTTGGGTGGCATTTCGTTAAAAGCCCCTTGACATCTCCTTGACATATGTGTGACAATTAAGTGGCATTAGGATGACAGTTGGATGACGTTTCGGACAGATTTTGTTAGGATAAAGATTCGCAAACTAATTTGTAACAATTTAAACGTCAGGTTTGTATGTTATATACTCATTGTACCAACAATCGCTAAGATTATGTCTTCGTTTGTACGCTATGAATTATACAAAATTAGAAGAAAACAGTTTATGACTCTTATATGACGAATCAGGTTTAGCTGAGAGAACTACAAGCAAAAATATGCATTAAAGGCACCTTTGGTAGTAGATAAGGAATTTCTTTAGATTAGACTTCTGAAAAGCATTGTCAAACTGTGGCTACAATATATAGCAGAGATTGTATGCGAATTCTTGGGATTAATAACGTGACTACAATGCATATAAATGTCAAGTGCAATATATGTAAAAAAAAAATTCCGATGAAGTTCCTCAGGGTTCAGTTTTTAGGCCCCTACTATACAACGAGCTTTTGTAGAAGCAAAAAAAAAAGAGTCTGTAAGCTGGAGCAGTAAGTTACAGCGAAAGGCTCTTCGTTTAAAGAATATCAATGGCTTCTGACAGTTAAAATATTAAAAGTTGTAGTCCACGGGTGCAACCTTTTCATATTGGCTCGGTCGTCATCAGGATATGGACAGTCTTCGACACCAAGCGGTGTTGACCACCAATTTAAATTAACTGTCCTCAGTTCTAGACGATCAAAATTTGAGGTCAAAAATACGTCCACGCAAATCCGCCCATTTTACTTTGCTATAACATCCAAATGTTGGCTTGGGCATCCCAATATTTAAGCCACTTAAGAGACATGAGTATTGACTTCATATGTGAGGCAAAACTTTTTGCTGAGATTTCTGAAAAAAGACGCTCCCAATGTTGGAAAGAAGAGTTTTATAAACGCCTAGAGCTTTGGGGTGACATTAACTCTGAAACAAGACAAGAGACAGTTTAGAGCAGGCTAGAATCAGGGACCGAGTTTTTGAAGAAATTAAATCATAACGAAGAGTTCGAAGCAGAGAAAATATTACTTCTGCTGGGATTTCTGAAAAAATCCCGTCAATGCTGGAAAGAGTGATCAAAGGCAATATAAAACAGGCCAAGATCAGGACCATGAAGCATATGAGACCAAACAACCACATTTTTGAAGAAACTATTGTGAATCGCGACGCAGAGATCATGATTGGTAAGCGACCCTGCACCTTGATACAAATTAGTTATTTCCATTCCAGACTGTGATGATGCGAATATTGTTATCAAGGATACGGAAGAGCGGTAGGCCAAATATTGTGTTAACAATTTCTTAAGTCGAAGTAAACTTGTTAGCATGGTTATATGGCTTATTATCAAGAAAATTTTTATTGTGAATTCGTGAAACACTGCACAAGTAAGCAGACATTCCAACATCATTCAAATCGAAAGGTACTCTCATGAGTCCATTAGAAGCAGCACGACTATGAGACTCCATTCTCACACATTTTCTTATAAAATAAAATCAATAGAAATCTATCAAGGTAATTGTTTGAAGGGCAATACAAACTATTGACACAAGACTATGAAAACAAATTAACAAATCGTTTTCCTAAATTCCCATATCAATGATGTGTCCGGTTTTAATATTTCAAAGACACGCAATGTATTAGGCACACACATCCTTTAATTTTTTTATTAGAATGTGTTTTGTTATTTTTAACAAATCGAAAACCATTAAAAGCAGTAAAATCAAGGTCGTGAGTTTTCAATACATTTGCGGTATAATAAAGTTTAAAACCTGATCTAATTGTCTTATTAATGAAAATTTAAGGAACCACGTTTACATATATGGGTTTAGATTCATAACCAACGAATGAGTATCGACTTTTATCCTCTCGTTGTTTGATAGAAACGATAACACATGAAAAAATCTGGACAATACAATGGATGCATCTGGTTAAAGTTCACAGTTCAAGCTGATTTGACTGTCTTGCTCGGCTTTTTTAAGAATTTCATCAGCTTCTTGGTCGCTTGGATGACCAGAACATGGCTTATCTTTGATGTCAAAATTGCCAGAACGAAAGCTTGTCAATAATTTTAGCGCTGCAGATTTTGATAAAGTTCCTTCTCCGTAAAGGTCGCAACTATTTTCAAAAGCTTTGCAGCGTTCTTCCCCTTTTCATACTAGCTGTCAGCTTTCAAACGAGTGTCTACAGTTGTCAATACAATCAGTTATTCATGAGCTATTTCGTTTTAAACCCATCACTCCATGAAATTACCGCCAGACCAAATATTTGATGTGCCATAGGGGTTGGTTTTAGGGCCCCTATTCATTGTGAATCAAAAAATCTTTACGTAAGCATAAATCATGGCTTATCAAATCAAACTAGTAAAAATTGAGGCCTTTCTCAGGCTTCGTATAAAGAATCCCATGGTTTGGTCCTCAAGGTAAACAAAGGACCTTAACAGTAGGTGTTCTATCTTGTCCAGTCAATTCTGTTCTCTTTAATGAATTCTAAAGTATCGGGTTTTCCAATAAGGACTTGACAACTTTTTTTGTAAATAAAATGCAAACCATTTGAGATATTTCAAAAACTTTATTATCGGCTTGAAGTACTATCAAAACATTTGATGAATGGAACTCGAGTTCGTTCATATGGCCACCGCGAGCACGTTTGCAGCGGTCGATTCGTTGGACCCAATTTTCAACGACTCGGCCACACATTTCGGCCGAAACGGCTGCTATTTCGCGTTCAATGTTGGCTCTGAGCTCTTCCAACGTCGTGGGCGTGTTGGCACAAACCAATGACTTAACGTAGCCCCACAGAAAATAGTCAAGCGGCGTTAAATTGCACGAACGAGGCGACCAATCGACTGGCCCATTTCTTGAGATTTCAAGCTGTGTGGCTTGTGGCATCATCCTGATGAAACCACATGTCGTCCAGGTCCATATCTTCCAATTCGAGCCAAAAACAATCGGTGATCATGGTGCGATAACGCTGACCATTCACAGTAACGTGACGATCGTTATCGTCGACGAAAAAATATGTCCTGCATGCAAACCGCACCAAACAGTTATTTTTTGTGGATGAAGTGGTGATTCATGAAGCACATGTGGATTTTCACCCGATCCGACCATTGAGCCAAAAATGAGCTTCGTCACTGAAGATGATTTTGCGATGAAATTCATCATCTTGGCGCATCTTCTCCAAAACCTAATCGGAGAACGTACATCGCTTCAAATGGTCCATCGGCTTCAATTCTTGAGTCAGCTTGATCTTGTATGGGTGTAAACCAAGATCCTTACACAAAATACGCCATAATGTGGTCTAAGCGATGCTCAAATCAAATCTTAATGATTTGGATCGTTTGCTACGGACGCCTGAACGGCAGCGATATTTTCGACACTTCTACCAACCCGTTGTCTCACTGACACGGCAACATCACACAACGAATATGTAGACTCAAATTTTTGCACTAAACTTGTTATTGCCTGTCTACTAGGGCGAGAATTACGACCGAAAATTGGAGTTAACGTTCTTAAAGTTGCAGTTACCGACTCCGAATTTCAGGAGAAAATATTTTATAATTTGCAGACGCTGCTCTTTCGTGTACTTTACCATGATGAAAATGTTGAGTTTACTGAATAAGTTGACAGTGACAGTTTGATCCCTCTCTTTAAACAACAGGTCATCAACCGATCCACTCATCATTGCCAACCTATTTGCCACCTTTTTTAAACAATCCTTCACCAACGACTACTTTGTACCAGATCCATCCCTTCCCTCTCATATTTTGGGCCCGTCTTATATCGAATATAAATTACACCAACTCAATGACGAATTCACACCCGGTCCAGATGGCCTCCCTGCCATATTTCTTAAAAAATATTCTTCCTCTCTTTCCCTTGCCCTTTCTAATCTCTTTCGTCTATCCCTTTCACAAGGAGAATTTCCTCAGGCTTGGAAAATCGCCTTCATAACCCCGATCCACAAGAAAGGATCAAAGAATGAAATAACCAACTATCAACCCAAACTCTTTGAAAGTATTTTGTATAAAACTCTAAGCTTCCAATGCAAATCACTTATTTCCCTAGACAACATGGCTTCCTAAAGGGTAGGTCAACCACCACAAATCTCGTTGAATTCGTATCCTTTGCCCTCTCTGCCCTAGAGAATGGCAACGAAGTCGATGTAGTTGCAACCGATTTTAGCAAAGCCTTGGATAAAATCTCTCATCGATTAATCATCTTCAAATTGTCTGCCCTCGGCTTTGAACCCATACTGTTAAAATGGATATCCTCTTACCTCGAAAACCGTTTTTACAGTGATCGTTTTAGGTCAGCCCACTCGGCTCCATTTTTGGCCACCTCTGGAGTTCCACAAGGCAGCCATCTCGGTCCGCTTCTTTTTTATATTAGCCATAAATGATCTCTCCCTTTACGCCGATGATACTAAAATTTTTAAAAACCATTTCCTCTCCCCATGACTCTTTCCTCCTTCAACAAGATCTTGAAAGTTTTTCGATCTGGTGCCTCAAAAATTCTTTGGAACGTAATATCGCCAAATGCCAATCCATCACCTGCTCACATAAGAGGAAACAATCTCCTCCCCGACTCTATCTTCTCCATAACCAACCTATCTCCTCCATACAATTTCTTCGCGACCTCGGCATTTTGTGTGATAGCGAGCTCAACTTCCGTTTACATATGGATGAGATAATCCTCAAAGCCAACTCTGCAATAGGTTTTGTAAAACGGTGGTCCAAAGAATTCACCAACCCATACGTGACCAGGTCCCTCTACATTACCTTTGTTTGCCCCCTCCTAGAGTACGCCAGTCAAGTATGGTCCCCATATCATTGTGTTCATATCTCTAGAATGGAAAGCATCCAGCACCGTTTTCTTCGATTTACTCTTTGATGTATGCCCTGGGACGATCCTTTTAATCTGTCCCCCTAACTTAAACACCCTTGAAGATTGCAGAGATGCAGCAGACTTTCTCTTCATTCATCGACTCCTTCCAGGTCACGTTGAATGCGCGTCCCTTCACAACTCCATTTTCCTCAACACTAACCCTCGTAATATACGTACCCCTCGACTCTTCTATCTACCAACCCACCACACCTCCTATGGCGCGAACGAACCAATCTCACGTATGCTACGTCAAATCAACTCAAACCCTACCGTCTTTGACTTCTACCGCACCACTTCCTACCACAAATCCGTTCTCCTTCACCACTCCAACCAACCTTAGTTTTAAGTTTTAGTTTAAGTTTAATTTTTAAGTTATAGCTTGTATTAAGCCGAATAAATGGGGGCATTCCACCAAAATTTATGATTAGTGAAAGAGTGCGTTCACAAATTAAATTCAAAGTTGTCAAGTCCCTATTCGAAAACCCTTTACATCGAAGTAAAAATTGTCTTAACTAATAACAAATGCTTTTAGAATTAACAGTCCTCAACACATCAAAATTATGATGAGCAAGCCTCGAAGTAGAGTTCCAAAAAGAGGAAATTCGAAAAATCTGTCGAAGACAAAATAAGAAATAATATTCGGAATGAGTTGCTGTTAAATTTGAGGTATCTATTCCAACTGTTTGACCTCATCGTTGCAGCCGCCTTGGAAATGCCTGTTATCACAATATTTATGGTATATGAACGCCCGATCCATACAAACTGCCTTGAGCCCACCCCTGGAGATTTACCTAGATGTCATGTTCGTGAAGTTTCGTTAGCTTCGGAAATAACTCCAAGGAAGCTTGCAAATATGATCAAATATGGCCGAGTGCAGTGTAAACAGATTATAGATGTATGGTGACATTAGCTTTAAGAGACTTAAGAATTCACAAGATATTGTAGTCCCTTACATGACATCAATACGGGAGCCATATGACATTTCAGAAATTTTCAGATATTTTCTACAACATCACTCCAACCCCAACCTCGATCCGAATTACAAACGACCGGCACCGTGGTGACCTTAAAAAAAAAAAATCGTTAACCTCAAACGTGCAGCTCATCTTTCAACAAAAACTCAACATTTTACGGATTCCAGCTGAATAAGAACTTTATTGCCTGAATGTAGCCCCCCATTTATCAGGGAAATAAATGTTTACGGTATAATTTCCAAAGTAAATAAATAATAGCCATGAATCATTTTTCCCGCTAATAGACTAGAATTTGTTTCAATAAAAATGAAATATCTATCGCCTCGATTGCATCTCTCCAAACAAAATCGCACGTACAGCAATTTTTGTATTCTCGCCGAGGTCAAATTTAATAATTGCTTGTACTACAAAATTTCCAATTTTCTACACAAAACGGAAGTGCCAAAATGTACGTACATACATCAAAAAACAAAAAAAAAACAGATTTATCCAAAAATTGCACAATTTACCCTAGCTACAGATACACCTACAATCAAAGACAAATTCGAGCTATGTAGTCAAAAGTCAAACACATCTAACAACTTCTAATACCAATCTAATTCATTCCTCCCACCAACACACCACTAATTTGATCAGAGACTTATGACTAAGCTCTCTGAGAGAGTGTCTGGTCTCTTTTAAAGTTTGAGAAGCTCTGTAAGAAACGCACACACACACACACACATTTCCAAATTCACAAAGATACGACGAGCGCTCGGGAATAATTTGGAAAATTCTCGTACAAAACTCGAAAAGTTCTAGAATCAAGGATGATAAAACGGAAAAGGATAGAAACAAAAGAAAGACAGGGAAAACAAAAACTGTGAACATGACTCAACAAAATTTTCAAATCGATTCGAAAGTAGGAATACGTGAAAATTGAAAAAAAGGAACAAAAAAACGAAAATACTCAAAACGATGACGTTTCACAGTTGACATTTTTTTGGCCCTCCTTCTCCGATTGGTTAAAAATGTTTGACATCTGTCAAATTCTGATCAAAATTTTCAACTATACAAGTTGTACATAGATTCGTTACCTGAAAGTGTGGTGAAAATTGTTGCTGCCTACCACCGCTAGGTGAAGCATATCCCGGTTGTTGTTGATGATATCCCTGAGGCATATCCATACCAGCTGTTGCTGTATATTGATGATTTACTGGCATCTGCTGTCCACCGGTATTATTAATCCCATTTGAATTCGGGACACCCTGTGCTGTATTTGTTGTTGAATTTGGCATATTTTCTCTTTCTTTTTCGACTTTTTGACTAAAGTTGTTTTATCTGATGTTCGATTAGATACACTGGGATATCACAGTTTGGTGCATAGAATTTATTCTTTTTGAACAAACCAAAAAAAAAAAAACAACAAATTTTAATTTGAATTATTTTTTCAAGCTATAAATAGCTGACTTCTCTTTCTCTCTCTCGCTTTTACTCGTCGAAACACCCACTATTTCATAAGATAATTGGGGGAAAAATTTTCAAATTTTCTACTCGAAATTGTGTCACAAATTCAAATTCACTTTCAAAAACTGCATGGATATTGTATAACACTTTAAAAGATACACCGTATTGAACTTTGATTTTTTATTTTTTTTTATTTATGGGAAGCAAATAAATTATAAAAAAAAAATAATTAATAATATATAAATAAGTGAATAAATAAGAGGCGACTCGTTTTTATGTCGGAATTTATGAATTAAGGCGGAAAAAATTGTGTTCACTTTTATATAGGGGAAGTTGCTGCTTGCTGGTAGAGTTTTGAGATACTTTTCATCCGCGAGCGTTTCTACAAAGACTCGTTCGCCTCATTAACTATTTCGCTTCAAGAGTTGAACTAAAACTGTGTTCCGATCACAGTTCGACGTTAAATCAAAAAATAAAAAAAAATGTTTTTTTTCTTCTTTTAATGTTTTCTCGCTTTTTTCTTGGTTTATTGGTGGTGCTTGTCTCTGAGTATAGAATCGAGAAGGTACGAGTGTCGACCAGAGTATACCACAAATTGAGAGCGTTGTGTCGTTGTGGGGTTTGGGTATAGTGGTTTGGATGGTATGGGTATGCTACAGTAGAGTTGTAAAGTTTGGTATCATAGTAGTTGTTTGTCATGCTCAGATACTCGTACTCATTGGGTCTTGAGAGCTAGAGATTTGCTAAAAAATCTTCGACAATATGGTTCGAGTATACTACGATATATTGTTTAAAAGACCGACGAAAACGTCGCCGTTGTCATCGTTTGTTTCATTTTCATCGACAACTACATACAGTGGCACAGTCTGCAGCAGCGACGTTGGTACGTACTGACACACATCAGATTTATAAATAGATTTAGACGTGGGAATGATTATTTACACGTTAAGGTTGATTTTGTGATTTTTAGTTGTATCGGGGTTTTTTGCTTGTTTCCACACTGTTGCTGCTTCATTTTCAGCTTTGCCTTTTCACTATGTATTGCGTTTGTATATGAATACTGATTTTTTACTTTTAACATTTTTGTTTTATACTTATTTTGTATTTATAGATATTAGATAGTGTTTTTTTTTTTTTTTTTTCTACTCAGTTGTTTGTTTGTGGTTATTTTGCTGGTGTTGTTGTTGGTTGAATTTGGGGAGAGATATACATATACGTATCAGAATCCACAGCATCCACAGAGACGAAAATTCGCATCGCATTCATCGATCGATGTATCTAGATGAATCTCGAATGAAATAAAGTGGAGAAAATGAAAAGAAACAAAATCGCTTTTTTTTTGTGAGAAATTTTTGGATTGATTGTGGGAAGATCTTGTTAAGGTGTTTCGTTGGATGGTGAGTATTGGGTATACTCCTCACGTCTCACCATGTAAGGCTTATTGCAAAAAAACGACAACATCTTTTGATGACGATCGTTGAAGCGATCGATTAGATTTGATTTATCGATCTTTGCGTAATGTACGAGTATTGGTGATTTTTGGACTTTGCAGGTGAACTTTCTCTGATACGTTTGGGATATTTTGATTTAAGCTGTCTGTATGGGATGGCAGCTAGTTAGACCAGTATTATTGTACACCTAGCAGACCACATGTAACCAAACACAAAGCTGAGCATCTGACGTCACATCAGCGTCGACTGGTTCAACCATCACTCGATCAACACGATCACTATTCGGAGAAGGTGACTGACAAGGGCTAGGAGACGATCAAAACTCTGCCCCATAGACAACAAAAGTTGTATGAAAGTAAAACATTGTTGATGGATCTTGACTGTGACTGGCACGATTGTGGTTTTGGGGAAAATTTTTGAAGAAAAAAGTGTTTGCTCTCTCGAAATGCTTTCAACTGATTAGTCAAACGAACTTAATGTCGAGTTTAGTAGGAGCTTTCTGATGATGTGAAGAACGTATTGTGCATTTGTCAATGCTGAAGTTATTTACTAGAGGTAGGAAACACTTTTCGAAGGAGGATAGAAAATTGCTCCCCTAAAAAATCTAGTAGGACCATCCAACTTACCACGACAATTTAAGTAAAAATCAGTTTTAGCCCATACATACTGTATGTATGAGACATGAGGAACTACAATAGTACGATTTTTATCCGACACTACGTTACCCACAAATAGACAGATCCACGAATTGAAAGACAGTAAGGCTCATTTATGAATCCAACAATTAAATGGAGTAACACAAGAAGATGAAAAAGTTTGACGTCAGAGTTTAAAAAAGATTCCAACTACTTCCTTACCACAGATCGCTTCAATGAAAAGTGCTAAGCTTTCGATCACATCCAGTGTCAGAAAGCACTCAGGCCATCTACCAATATCCGTCAAAGTAGAGCTGAACCTTAAACAAACGTCAGCACCATTGAATTGCTTGCTACCAAAACTGCGTTGGAAAAACAAAGTGTGGAAAGTTACAAAGGGAACCTACACCTGGAAATGCTCACGACATGCATGTATCTCAAACGCAGCTAGACCCTTACAAACAAGAGAAAGCAACCTTGGTATGAATGGGAAAGCGAGGCAGCCAGGAGAAAAATCGTTCGCCTGTTTAAGGCTCTTAAGAAGACTGTACATTCAGAACTTCTCGTCATTTTGCAAGGTGGCTACGCTTAACAGTGCGCTCTTCGTGCATGGCATCAAAGTTGAAGCAGCCATTTTAGACGAATACTTCGAAAAGTTGCTGAACTCACGGCAAAATCCAAACCATATGCAATATATGCTACATCACTTAGAAGTAAAGTCTTTAGATAGATCTATGACTTTCCAGGATGTCATCAGAGTTTGGTTTTGAAACTGACAACACTGTTTCTACAGATTGTCAATTTGACAGTTGTAAGTTGATTTGTGGTTAGAACGTTCTGACATTTTAATAGATTAAAACCAGAACAACGCTTGCAAATTGTGCAAACTTATTTTGAAAACCATGGTTCGGTTCGCCAAACTTACCGTGCGCTACGTCCATTTTACGGTCGACATAATCGTCCATCTGAGCAAGTTATTCGGAACACGATGAATCGTTTTCGCACCACGTACACTCTAGTGGATAATACGCATCCCAAAGACAACAAACAGTGCGAACAGAAGAAGTTATTGCCGTTGTGTAGCGCAGTGTTGAGGAGAATCCGAATGAGTCGATTCGCCAGCAATTGGAGCTATGCCCATCCACTTTATTAAAGATTTTACGGAAAGATCTTGGCTTAAAAGCTTATAAGGTCCAGCTTGTGCAAGAGTTGAAATTTCGTGACCATTATATTCGGCGTAGGTTCGGTGAATGGCCGAGAACATGATTCAGCTTCATCCTCAGTCCCATTTTTGGTTAAATGGATATGTAAACAAGCAAGATTGCCGAATTTGGAGTGGAGAAAACCCAGAAACCTTTGTCGAGACGCTCTTACAACCATTAAAACTCACTGTTTGGTGTGTTTTATGGGCTGGTGGAATCATCGGCCCATATTTCTTTAAGAAGGATGCCGGCCAGAATGTTATCGTCAATGCAGAGCGCTATAGAAACATGATTTCGGACTTCTTCGTTTCTCAGTTGAATGACATAGATGTGACACAGCTTTGGTGTCAACAATATTGCGCAACATGCCACACGGCGAGCGACAGCATCAATTTATTGAGGGAAACATTTGCTGAGCTCATAATTTCGCGTAATAGACCTGTGAACTGGTCTCCCCAATCCTGTGATATCACACCTTTAGATTGCTTTTTTGGGGGTATATGAAGTTACTAGTCTACGCCGATAAGCCAGAGACTTTGGACGATTTGGACGTCAACATTCGCAGTGTTATCGCTGATATTCGGCCCCTAGCTAGCCTGGAGCGCCTATTTATTTAAAAATGTGACTGATGCCTTCCTGCAGAGGCTGAGGGAAACGTATGATTTTGTATAGTATTCCCGATATTCAAGAAAGGATACCCGAATAAATCCCGCAACTACGGAAGCAGATCTTTCTTAAAATGTTTTACAGAAATTATTTTGGAACGCCTAACAAATTGGATACGTGAAAATGACCTACTTACGCAGTTTCCATCTAGTTTCCGCAAACATTATTCCATAGTCGACAGCATCTTCTCCCTAACAAAGCATAAGGGAGAAAAACTGTAACCCCTTCTTCGTCGATTTTATGGCAGGTTGTGATTGCGTTGATAGAAGACCTCTGATCCTTAAGTTGGTAGAGCTGGGAGTTTTGACAAAATTACTAAGAGTGCTACAAGAAATGTGTCAACATAACACCACAGCGGCCTGGAATGGAAACATCTTGTCCAACTGGTTTCTATCTAAATGTGGACTGAAGCAAGGATTTCTGCTGAGTCCTCCTCTGTTCTCAATCTTCCTAGATGATCTCGTTGTATATATATTCCCAGGAGGGGATATTTCTCGTATAAACCTCTTGCTCGACGCTGAAAATATCCTAATCCTCGCGAAAATACCAAACATGCTAAAAATCATGTTAAAGAAGCTTGCAACAATACTGCCAAATATGGTTATGATTTTACGGAACTGACGGGAGCACTGCGCAATGGACCATAAATGGACCTGGCAAAATGAGAAAGCAGAGAAAGTCAAGGAATACAAATACCTCGGAGTACTGATCACCTCACAGTTATCGTTTAGAAAGCACTTTCCAGACAATTTAAAAAAATCAAATACGGCATTGGGCATGAACCAATGCTGAGATCCTTTGATAGAAAAAAACACTCTCTCTTCGGATGGAGTCTTTCGCATTCTAAACGTAGAAAATTGGACTATAATGTTTAAATTTATAAGATCTGCTCCAAAATACCCGCTGCAAATTATGAACTAAGTTTGGCAAAAGCCAATTAAAAGCCATCCAGGAACCAATTTCCATGGCCATCACCCTCGGAAATGGATCCAGGTATGTGGCTATAACCAGCACATGGTTTCAACACTTTGATATCCATAATGGGGCCTATCTGACACCTGATCAAAAAACCGTCAGCCAAATTGATCATATTGTGATCGGGGAAAGCAGCTGATCCAGCTTCGTTTTGGATGTGTGAGCGATCCGAGCGGCTAACATCAATTCAAACTATTACTATACCTCGTTGTACCCAAGATGTGGATATCTGTAAAAGCCTAAAGCCAGTGAATCCTTATGAGAAAGTTCTACGTCAAAGGTCTAAATTCGCAAGAGATCCCCAGGGCCTTTTTCGATCGGGTTTCCCTTAACCTTCGGAGGAGTCCGATTCCGCTAGTAGCTACAACTTTGGGGTAGTAAGGGACTTTATCTGTAATACTTCGACTACGACACAAGCGCGGAAATAATGAGAAGAATCAATCTTGCTAATCGCTGTTCCTTTGGGCTTAGAAGGCAAACAAAAAGCCTTTATACTCATACAAGACATTGATCTACGCAGCCCTGATTGACACTGGCGACAGCGGATGAAAGTGCTGTCGGATGCTGTGAGAAAAAAAAAGTTCTTCGGTCCAGTTCGCATTAATGGAGAATGGAGGAGGCGTTTCAACAGCCAACTGTACGGGATACGAGCGTCCGGGCTCGAAAATTTTCCGACTCTAATCTTGAGGGACAACAATGTAGAAGACGATGTAAGCTTAGATGTTACACACGCGCGATGTGTACAAAGTTCTTAAGGATACTAATAACCCCTTGAGCGCGCATTAATTATAAAAAAAGAAAAAGTGGAAGGAGAGCACAGGCAACTTTGTGTGCACAACTGGAGGCCGCTGTAAAAAGAACGCGCAAGCTGGAGAGTTGTTAGCTTTGTTAGCTGTTACCATATAGGTTTGTGAATAAGTAAGTCAAGGAGCCATCAAAGTCTTGGCCTTACCGGCTATAAAAATCCGAGTTTGTCCTGCTTGCGAGATTCTGGTTTCTGGTTTCAAGCCACAGTGGTATCCTAGAAAATTGCAAAGGAGAGGATGTTCTAATAGAAGTTGTACTACTGCATATCGGATCACCAGAAATATCTACAATATTCCTTCGTCTCAGCAAAACTCAACTCAGAGAGCATTAGATAGATGTTTAACGTCGCATACTAATATATCCTAGCAAGGCTTGAAAAAATATGAATATGAAAAGAATAAAACACAACCTACGTCAGAGGGAGAGGTATCCTCTTTTAAAGATCTCTGATGAAATTGTAGAGAGAAGAATGAATAGTAGACCATCTCTCACCTCTCACACATTTTCTTAAATTCCCCGAGCAATATATTGAGTCTGGTCAAGAAGAGCTGATCGTGGACCCTTGTTTGAAAGGTGATAGCTGGAGTCTAAATTTGTGTGCATTCACATTTGAAACTGGAGAAGAAGGACGAGAAATATCCCAGCATTTTGCAATACTACTACCACAGGGGGAAAACTCTCTGCAGGCTTGTAAAAAGATTTGAGCTGTCTAGAGGGAAGAAATTTAATCAGAGTGCGCAGCGCGGATATAGTTCGCTTGCTTTGGTTGTGGCATTCTTGATGTCAAAAGTATTCCGCGCTCTGATCGTCCAATCTCTCAAAAAGTTGATGAAATTCTTCAGAAAGTCGAACAAAGCAGGCATATCAGCATTGTCGATATTGGTATTGAGGTAGGCATTGACCACAAAACTGTCTTGAGTGAAAAACTTGATGGACAAAATTGACATCTGCGATGCTTTGTTGAAGCGCAATGAAAAATCGATCCCGTATGACAATCTGGAGCGTCAAAGATGAAAAGATGATGAGCCATCAAAAGCGTTGCGAAGTTAAGATTGACAGCTTAGAGGGTGATGCTATGTGTGTCCACCGTGGCCAAACACTTAATTCTCAACTCTACTAAACAGTTTGAAAGATTTCGCCAGGCAATTGAAAGAAAACGGCCCGAATTGATCGATTGAAAAGGTGTTGCCTTCAGTACGACAACGGTTGACCACACACTTCTTTGATGATCCGTCAGAAATTGTCAAATTGCGAAATATTGATGTACTCTCCGTGTAGTCCAGAAATAGCACCTTCTGGCTATCACTTACACCGGTCTCTGCAGAACTCTGCCAATGGAGTCACGTAAATGTGTAACGAAGAAAACTGAGTCGAACAATATTTGCGAGTCACAAAAATGTGTAACATTTTAGCGGTAGATCAAATGATCCACCGTATCCTGAAGGCTCCTATTTTTTACGGAAACTATAAAAACAAACTTTTGGTCGAGATGTTCGAATTCTTTTGTGCCCCACTATAAAGTGTATAAAGTGTAATCTCTCTTCTTTTTTTGGTTCCTCGAAACATCACACTCAAGCGCATTCCGAATCAGTGAGTAACCCAAAGAATGGGCTGACACGAGACGAAACAAAAAAGAAATTAGAAAATCGAAATAAAAGTAAAAATGAAAATTCTCAACCCCTAATTTAGAATGTGCACTTCCCGTTGGCATAATGAGTGTGGATTTGTGCATGCACACCATATATTTGTGTGCAACAAAGTTCGCACAATTTTCCGCGGAAAATCAATGTCCTCTCTGGTTGTGCACGGATACGTACGAGTAGTTGTACAAAAATAACAATTTTTGAGACGCACAATTCACTCATACAGACGAATGTATCTCTCTCTGTGCCCAATTTGCACAATTTTTTTTGGTTTTTGTCAGGATACGAGTAATATAATGCTGACCTACTACACCAGCAGGAGAGCCGTTGGAAAATATAAAAAATGGCCCTGCATACCTACAATGGTCTTACGATTACGAGTATGATTGCGTAATCGCTTCCTTCTGATGACTGCAGAGGAAAAGGATATTTGACCTGCAAGGAAACAATAATCACAGTTTGGGGGTATATTTGGAGTACAAAGGGTGAATGGCCTCGTTTATGGGGTAACAATTGGAGACTGCGTAAAAATGGTATTCGAATTAGTTTTTTTTCAAGTCCTTTATACATACTTCGTTGTGAAGAAGGTGAGTATTGATTTTAGAATGAACCTCTGAGAGAAGAAAAACCAAACTGGCGTTGTAGGTGAGTGGGTTGAGTATGCTGAAGGAGCTGACCGGGTTGAGGAGGTGAATACGACAGTTGGATAGGCAATTGTTGCGGGCGATTTGTTAAAAATTCATTGCGGGAAAAGTTGCAATAGCTCCGCAGTGTGAAGGCAAGCGAAAACTGCCAGGATGTGGCCATTAGGTGTTGTCCACGTGGTGAGTGGATTTTGCTTTATTGCTAATTGTTATCCACAAATGCTACTCATATTAGACACTTTAGAATGGCAATACGAGTATATTAAAATTTCATAGGTTGGTGTGTGTGCAGTTGAACATTCGGGCGTGTGAAAGTACAGCTGAATTAGCTTAGGTGCATGCACATATATGATACCAGGTGACGACAGTGCAGAGCGTATATCTGTCTTAAATTTTTTTGGAGCTGAATCAGGCAGATGTGCCTCGCATACTTCCAAATGGTATGCTGACGCTGTAATATACGGCGCCTCGTCCACGGGCTAACACAAGCGTCTGGTGCGAAGCGTCGTCATGAGCATGCAATCACGTCCGAAGATTGGACACCTTGCCGGGGTGGGGGGGCTTAAGAAGAGGAGCAGGAGGAACGACATTAACTCCTCCGGTAGAACTAAATGCGACTCGAAAACTAACATCCAATCATGGGCTGGATTACCGTGTTATTTGTACCGTGCCAATAATCAACGTGGCTGAGGGCCAAAAAATAGCTCAGTCACGAACGGTGGGTCCCGATAGCGGTGCCCGCATTCATAAAATACTCCCAAAGCAGCACACTAATCCTCTCGGGTCAATGAAAAAAACTTGATATCACATTCGCCAGAAACGGGCTACAGACGCTTCAGATCTTAGCCGAAACACACTTTCCAAACTCGATGAGAGTTCCCGAAGCCCAAGAATACACTCCCAGAGAAGGATAAATGGACCGCTCAGAGAATACTGGAACAGAGCAAAGGAAATCTTTCATGAAGGCAAAATAACTTGGACAATCAACTCTTTTCAACCCTTCAAAGCCCCTGATGAGGGTGGAATATTCCCAGTTTTACTACAAAAGGGCATCCCTCAACTGCTACCTGTACTAATCAATCTATTCAGAGCTAGCTACGGGATACTTACCAAAAAAGTGGAAGGAGGTTGCTGTCAAATATATACTCAAGGTAGGACGACCAAAGTCATATAGACCAATCAGCCTCACCTTAGTTTTCCTCAAAACAATGGAAAAAGGATTATCAGCTCTTTCAAATCTATCTTTTCGAAAAACGTTGAAATTTGGAGGAAACAGCTCACGGTTTTTAATGTCTGGAATTAGATTTGTTTCAGTAAGAGCAATTAGGTCATAGGGAAACTTTTGAGAATTGAGATATACAGAGGAGATTTTAGAGCGCAAACCTCTTACATTTTGGTAGTAAATGAACATGCATTGTGGGCTGGAGGATACAGAATTCAGTTTGTTAGGAACTGTAATAGTTTTTAAAATTTGAACGAGTTCTTTGCAAATGGGAAAGACGTTTGGAGTTGACATGCGAAGATAGCGCAGAGAAACTCTCATGGTAGCGAACGAAAATTTGCATTAATTCCGCTGGCTTAATAGGAAGACCTTCTCGTTGAATCGAAACCATTATGTTGGTTTTGGTTATGCCATCAATGCAAACGGAGTTGGGTTTGTCGTATGCGGTGTAATGCGGAGGTCTCTCAAACGAGATACTACATAACGACTGTCATCGTTCATATCTGAAAATTTTTTAGTGAGTTTGACAGTTGGTGGAAGGAGTGGGTCAAGGTATTTTGGTTGAGAATCGGGGGCACGAGCGGATGATGAAGGGACAGGTTGGTCAAGCACCCCGGAACTAGAATCTTGACTAGTGAGGGGGGTTGGATTAGGTGGATTGATAGATGAAGATGAGGAATGGGTGGTTGGGTTTAGTATGAATGAAATTAGGATATTTGTCGGATGGGGCATTGTTAGTTGGAACTTGGGTAGAAGGCGCAGGAGCAAGGTTAAATGAAACTCTGTTTTGAAGCGGCTTTAAAGAATTGGTGAGGGGAGG
Source organism: Volucella bombylans (assembly GCA_949129095.1). Classification (NCBI taxonomy): domain Eukaryota; kingdom Metazoa; phylum Arthropoda; class Insecta; order Diptera; family Syrphidae; genus Volucella; species Volucella bombylans. The sequence continues at coordinate 10,870,049 of OX422142.1, read as the reverse complement.
GAGAGAATTTGGTGTAGCGACTCTGGTGTTCTTTTTAGATGGTGCAAAGGGAGGAAGGCGTGAGGAGAATCTTGGAAAGATATTGGTCTTAAATGACCAGTTTGAGTCGGGATGTTGATGGGATAGGGCAGAATTGTTCGGGCTATCTTTTCTTTTATTAAACTTATTATCTATCATATAATTCCGTTGGGTGATGACCATCTTTTCCGATATTGGTATGCCGTCTGATGATTTGAACATCCAATCGTATTTGGTGGGTATACGTATTTCAAAACACTGGCCGTTTTTGCTCTTGACTTTGCCGACTTGTTTACATTTGACATCTTGTATACCGAATTTCCACCTAAAAAGGGCTTTGATCCAGGACGGGCTTCCGTGACGTGGGGCAGCTTGGAGGAAGAAAGTAGACAGTTCCGGTTTTTTGATGGCTTCAAAATTCATTTTATTTAATTTTTGAATTCTGTTGGTCCATTCGGGGAGAGTCCAGGATGTCCCAAAAGCCCTAATTATTGACAATGGTCTTGGGACGGGACTGGTGATCGAAGTTGCATTTATCGTAGAGGGTTGAACGGGGGCTTCGGTGGTAGCGGCTATTGAATGAGTTGGGGCTGCAGTGGTTGAGGGTGATGTATATAGCTCGTCGTGTAAGGATTTGTTACTCGGGCTTACTGCAGATGGAGGTGCATCCGGCTTACTAGAGATGTGCTTTAATTCCTCCAATATCTGCATCGTGGTTGATCTAGTGGATGCAGCTTCCTCACTAAGAAAATTGAGGTCATGTTGGATGGATCCGATGTTTTCGGTATGTTCAGCATGCTTGAGATGTAGAAGAGTTGATTGGTCAGCCAATGTTGACATAATCGCTGGTAAAATGTGTTTGAGCAGTGAGATTTATCAGAATCTGCTAATTTAGTGATTTTAGAGTGCAGGGATTGAACAGCTGATTTTATGGTGGTTATGCTGTTATCGATCGAACAGTTTAGATTGTCATGGCTCTCTGAAATGAGTTTGGTTATATTTTTACTGCTGAATTGAACTTCGCATTTCAGCTCTGCAATCGAGTCTGCAAGCCCAATTAGTTGCTGGTTATTACATTAGCCAGCAATATATGTGCCAAGGAGATGGCCCGGCACTCTACACAGAAAAAGCCTAATATGCGCTTATACTCTTCGAGATGAGTTTTAGCGTTTTTGCTCAAACTAATGCATATGGGATGGAATTTCTTTCCACATATCCCATTGCATGTAACCATTTCCACTGTGTTAGTAGGTACAGTGCAGTCAGCAGATCCACAGGAGTACTATCACCCCTACGATGGTCCAGTTAACGAACTACTGATTATACTCAGGAATGATGGCTTCTAAGTCCAAGGATATGCAGACAACAATCTCGGATTGCCTCCAGAGGGCTTTGAACCAGTTGCGGAATGGCGCATAAAAGTTGGCCTCAAAGCCAATCCCAAGAAAAGCACCATTGTCAAATTCACTAATAGAAGAAGGCGAGAAGGAATCAGAAATGCCACTCTCTTCGGTGAAACAATAGAGTTCTCAACGGAAGTCAAATATCTAGGAATCACACTGGATGTAAAACTGACATGGAACAATCAGCAAAAGTCTAAGTGGAAAAAATTGAGGAATTAATCCCAAAATGACACTATGGATGTACAAGGCAATAACAAGACCTACCATTAAGTATGCAGCCGCCGTTTGGTATAGAGATTGACCTGTGTCTGTACAACTGGTGCTATGAAAACCAACAGCTGCGCTTGAAGTTATTCTAAACATCCCACCACTTCATCTGGTACTCAGGAAAGAAGCAATGGTAAATGCCTATATGCTCATCACAGAAGATGAATCCAACTCAAAACTAGTTCATGCCGCAATTCTACATGAATTGAAAAAAATCAACGAGCTACTTGGAATACACCTAACAGACAAATGTCCACCAAGGTATAACTTCCGGCGCAACTTCCAGATCGTCTTAATAGGGAACAAACCAAAATTTGCCAAGGTCTCTCATGTATGGTACACAGACGGATCAAAGACCGGAGTATACGGTCCTACAGAAAAGAAGCCTCATTTCTGGAGAGAAACCGAAGGAAACAGACAAGCTAACAACTTTATGCCAAGCTGTTGCGGCAAGAAAACAAAACAACTACTACAACTAAGTAGAAGTCAGATTCGAGTGACCACAGGTTTTCTCACAGGACACTGCCGTGTGAAAAAAACACCTGATGACCATGGGCATAGCACAAGAAAATGCATGCAGACTGTGCAACGAGAACGTGGAAACAGCAGAACACATAGCTGCCAGCTCACCCAAAGACGTAGCTGCCTTCTTAGCCAACTGGGGCATCATGGATGAGCTCTAAATGGACGATATCACAATAGGTCCAGTTGCGGCCGCAGTGATATAGCATTCCTGATACCACCTCTCACTACAATCTATCTATCTATCCAAGGCACAAGACGTATTGTAACTTCTAGGAGTTGCTTCACGAATCGCATAAGCTTGGACTTAGGATGGTTCTTTGAGACAGCACAGTCACGATCTCAGATCAGGCTCTTTGCAGTAGTTAAAAATATCAGAACGCATCTTCAAAATTTGCAAGTGGGTTTGGTGAACCTAGAGGCCATCACAGCTTTGATGAAAAGGAGTACAGGCGTTTTGTGAACAAACAAAAAGCGGTGGGCAACGGCTCTCGGAGAAAGAATCAAAAATCACGTGCGATTGAAGAGGGAATGCCATAGATCCAAAAACGGACCGGAAGCTACTATTACGAAAAGCATGAAAGTGGGAAGGAAATTAGCAGTTGGGGATTAGAGCGTTGAAATGTGGGTGGCCGTGGCTCAAGTGGTAGTGTATTGGCTTCCCATTCGGACGGTTCGGGGTTCAATACCAGCCGTGACCGAAAAACATTTTTTCAGGCAACTGAAATTTCGTAAGGCGCCGCAAGGCGGTGTCCTCTCTCCCCTTCTCTGGAACTTAGTAGTTAACGAACTACTGATATACCTGGAAGCGGGTGGTAGCAGGGTGACTGCCTATGTGGATGACGTTGCCATAGCCGTCTCAGGAAAACATCTAAATACCATTAAGGAACTTCTCCAAGTAAATCTCAACAGATTAACCCGCTGGGCAGATCTCTGTGGATTGGGAATAAACCCCCATAAAACTGATCTTGTCCTCTTTTCTAGGAAATATAAAATTCCAATCATAGACCCTCCTTCAATAAACGGTACCAGTTTAGTTTTCTCCGATACAGCAAAATATCTAGGTCCCATTTTTGACAGGAAACTAAACTGGAAACCTAATATTCAAGAAAGAGTCAATAAAGCTACAATAGCTTTATTCTCTTGCAAGAAAGCCATTGGAAACAATTGGGGCCTCCAACCTCGCATAACCCACTGGCTATACATCTCGGTCATAAGACCGATATTTACTTACGAGGTTGTTGTCTGGTGGGCGGCCTTGGAAAATGCAGTCAACCGCATTAAACTAAGCAGAGTCCAAAGAACAGCATGTCTATGTATAAGCGGAGCCTTGCGGTCTACCCCCTCTGCGGCATTAGATATTCTGCTTCACTTGACACCCCTCGACATTTTTAGCAAGCAAGTAGCTGCGACTGCAGCTATTCGCCTTAAAGCGACTAAACAGTGGACAAATAATTTATTTGGCCACGCCAACATTCTTAACACCTTAGGAATCCTCACAGAGAACATCGATTACACCATACCTGAACTTTGGTTTGACAAAAACTTCCATGTAAGCTTCCCCTCTAGATCATTGTGGGTGGAGGATGCTTTCATGGAGGACAAGTCAATCCATCTCTACACAGATGGATCTAAAACCGATAGCGGAGTTGGTGGCGGTGTTTTCTCAGATAAGAAGGCTTGGCGCTTTTACTAATGATTTCTGTGGAAGCTGCATGGGCGAGGAAGAGGAGGAGACAATCCCCCACCTACTCTGCACATGCCCAGCTCTCTCCCAGAGAAGGAAGCTTCATCTAGGAGCTTTCTTCTACAACGACCTAAGCGATCTAGAAAAAATAGACGTTAACAGTCTCCTACGCTTTATTATAAGCTCAAACTGGTTCCAGTAGTAAGAGGATCATAGATCCACGTGGCATCACAATGGGCCAATAGGCCTAAGTGGGTTGATACTTCCAACAGCCACTCTTACCTAACCTAACCTAACCTAATACAACTGGATGACTATTTTCAATGTACAGCGTCACGATTTTGGCGGGTTGTTTCGGTGTGAAGCGATTCATGGTTAAAATTGTACTGAATTGACGTTTCAGAAACATGTCTACTCTACTCTACTCTACTGTACTATAAAAATCCTCATTAGTGGGGCAAATTAGTGTACAAGATGAATAGTATGGGACCTAGTCTTGATACTTGAGGGACCCTGTAATCCACCCGTTCCTGTATACTGTGCACATTATTGATTTTTGTACAAAATTTCTTGCTGTTTAGTCCTTTGCTGTCCTTTACTTCACGAATCCCAATACGCTTCAGGGCTTCAACAAGTTTTGAGTGATTCAATGTGTCAAACGTTTCTGTGAAGTCCACGTATATGTAGTGGCATTTGTTTAGACCTTCATTGACAAAGTTTGAAAACTCTCCAAGTAATGATGCGGTGCTCTGTTGGTGGATTGGTGAATATTTATTAATAAAACTGTAAAGCTGGTTTGTGATGAACTGCAAGAAATGAAATGGACAAAACGGCGCACTCATCTATTGAGGCAATATGTAGATTTTTTTACAAAATGCCACATAGTCAGAGAAGTCAGAGGGCTTGTGCTATCAGCCTTTTGAAGACCAAGATCCAGGCTTGCTATTCGAAATTGTACAGAGATTTCCAAGGCGAAAGCCACCCCAAAGTTTTGAGAGAAATTCGACATCGTATCGACTGAGTTTAATGGCGTCTTCGGTAACCAAAGGCGCTGACTAATATTGATGGTGATAGAAACAATTTAATAATATTTACAGCACCTGCGGCAGGTGAAGAGATTCCAGCTTGGCAGGCGCTCAATCATTTGCATATTAGTTAAAATTTAGTCAGGTCCGCATAATGGCCCATTAAATCCATTAAGCCATTAACTTATCATAACAAAAGGTTCGATGACGATTCTAGCTACTAATACCCTCACATCTTTGTTTCTTTGCACAAACGAAACAAAAAGAAAAACACAAACTACGAGTAACCACTGAATTAAACTCGTTTGTCATCGGTAAAACCAACACGTGCAAAACTTCCATTTGGCTCTTGGGGAATTTCTTCTTCCAGAAGCAGCAATCTTCACTTCCCTCTTGGCCAGCCAACAATCGAAAATCGAAAATTGAAAATCACAAATCACAAATCACAAATCAGAAATTAAATGCCAAAACGTTATTGAATACAAAGTTGAACTTGTTCAGAATACAAAACCACATCGTGA